>JAPUBX010000687.1:0-544645 GCA_028672205.1 Proteocephalus fallax
TTTTCTATTCAGTCTGTTTCTCTTTTTCTTTTGTCTTTTCTTTTCTTCTTCATCTCTTTTTTTCCGTTCATTTTCAGGTTCAGGTTTGCAATTATTAGCAGCAACAGAAGCAGCAGAATTAATGGAATCATCTTGTTGTTGTTGATGTTGTTGTTGTTGTCCAGATTGTTGCGAAGAGTGGGGAAATTTGGCGTCCTGTCCCAAATCACCAACACACTCGAGACCTTCATTGGCATCGTCTACTGCCTTTCCTTCATTTTCTTTTATTCTTTGTATTGCCTTTATCTCCTCGAATTTCACTGGTTCCATATTCTTTGTATGTTTTCTTTTTTTCCTATGTTTCATCTTTCTCTTCCTTTTTTGCATTTCTTCACCATTATCCGTCTTCTTCTTTTCCTCCCCGTTGATTTTTTCTCCGTTTCCTTCTTCCGTAATATTTGTCATTTGCTGTCGCCTTTTTCTATTTAGTCTGTTTCTCTTTTTCTTTTGTCTTATCTTTTCTTCGTCATCTTTTTTTTTCGTTCTTCTTCTGTACTTTTTTCATCCATTTTATTTCTATTTACTTAATAGAATTGAAAATTATCAGTTTTTTATGTATTTTGTATTTTAAGCAGTTATCTTGTAGTTTTGTAAATTTTCCAATGGGTTAAATTTAAAATATCTTATCTATTTTCAAATAAGTGTTCATGCGTTACGTCAAATCTTGAGAACTTGATTTACATCGACAACCCTTTAACATGCGTTAATCTTTCTGAATTATAAGTTTTGTTTCGTGGTGATGGAGCGTACTGCTGCCATCCTGCTTAGCTGGTATTACATTTCTTCAAGTACCACTGTTTGCTACGAATGCGAAATTATCCATTTTCGATAATGTTTTGCCTTGTTGATTTCACCTTGTTCCAATAGTAATCTTTTGCGGTCAATTGATCATTATGTTGTAGTGACCTTAAATGGTGTGTTTATTTATTCATGACGCATGACATTCACTGGACTTGCACCCCATTGGCCAACTCACACCACACTGGATTCGGTGACCTTAACGTGGATAAATTAATACAACATCGACGACACTTGGCCGGCCCCCGACTTTTGACCACGACACGTCCCACGTGTGTCAAGACAGGACTCGCCTGCAGCGGGCGCTAAGCATCGCGCCTTGTCGGCGTCTTCGGCCCAGGTCGGGCCCTCACTATTGTTTGAATAACAAACAATATTATTCATTCCCGACCTTCGTCTTTGGCCATCGTGCCATTCTGATGTTTGGGCCACGAAGTCTTTGAATTACCATAATGTTTTTAATCACTACTCCGCATTAATTGAAATTTGGAATGAAATATAACCAATGTCTGCCTTTTATTCAAAGTTTATTTCCATCCAATATCTAGTCTTTTGTATGCTCAATTCTCTCCGCTTTAGCCAGCTTTAAAGCAGCATCGCATGGACGGATGCTTCGGACTTTTGCCTTATTGGCTAAGCGGTCGCTAGGTCCATCGGGTTTTCCAAGCGATCATTCTTAATGTTCGTAATTTCAAGGGCAATTTACTTATTTTTTGCTGCTGGTTTTGATTATCTTGGCCTTAAGAAGGCAAATATATTGTACATTAAATAACATTAGCGAATACACTTATAGTGGGTTTGGTGTGGGATCAAGTAAACGCATTCTGTGCCAATGAAAAGGTGTCTTTAATGAACGAAATATACATACCCGTTTGCAGAATTGGCGTGCATTGAAACATCTAATCCTACAACAATGGAATCGTTATTTTATACTCCGTATATAGCACGTGTCTTATAGTGCTTTTACAACAGAAAAGATGCGTGATCACTGTTTTACCAAATCAGGTGAATCTGATGGTGTGCGAAGGCACCAGCAGTATATCAGGTGAAAAAACACAACTGAGCATCTATTAGAACTGCTATTATTTCGGGACATCGTTGATTCGCGTGACCTCTGTTGAAAACCACGCCCTAAGACGAGATTTTTCTGCCAAGTGAAAATTAAATGAGGAAAGTGATGATTAAGGTGCGAAACACATTTGGCTGAAAATAATAAGCATGTGACGTCGAATGTGCGGATACTTGGTGTGTACGTCTGGGCATATGGTTATTCGGTCGATGAATTGTCGAGATCAGTAAGGGATTTGGAATCGCGCGTCAGAAAAAGTTTTAGAAACTGGGTAAAATTTGCAAAATTGGGTAGCTAATCGCCTTCATTCGCCTAACGACGTGACACTAATAAAATACGCAGATGACCTGACTTTATGCCATGCCTGCAAGACGAATGGTGATTCTTAACAGCTCGGGCAGGCAATCACTCAGATACTCGAGTGGTCACCGGAGAATGGTCTTCTGTTGAATGCATCAAAATAACTCTCCATGAAATTTTCCCTGAGAGCGGATGTTGATCCACCTGAAATCGCTTCACTCCATAATTTCTCCTCGAGCTCAAAATCAAAATTCGTCGGAGTAATTTTTAACAGTCAGTTATCTTTGAGTGATGATGTTGATGACGTTTTCTGTAATTTCCCTGGCTTCTGTTTTTTTTCAGGAGATTCCGTAAAAAAGGTATGTGTTATTCCCCTGCCCTCAAATGACCTGACGTTTGACCCTCCCTAGGCTTCTTTAATGCTAATGATAATAATAATTGTAGTCGCTTTGTTGAGGTCACGAGGACCAAAACTTTCTGAGCTCGACTTTGAGCTCGAGGCGAAATTATGGAGTGAAGAGATTTCAGGAGTGTCAACATCGGCTATCGGGGAAAATGTAATGGAGATGCATTTTGATGCGTTCAACAGAAGGCCATTCTCCGAAGACCATAAAAGTGCCTCGGTGACTGCGTGCCCGAGCTGTTGAGAATCACCATTCGTCTTGCAGGCATGGCATAAAGTCAAGTTATTCAAAATACCATCATTCAACACCACTTAACTAGTTGTACGCCATTTGATGTTACTATATTATATGACACATCCCACCCTTTCTATTAAAATGTATCTAAATGTAAATTTCTTCGACCTATCCGTAAGCCATACCGTTCAATGCCTACAAGAACGACTACGTATCACAATTCGGACATTCTTTATTTTTTCCCAATTTTAGTTTAACCGGCAGTTTTCGTATACAGCATTTTTAATTTCTCGTGAACTCAATGAAACGATTAAAATATTTTTAAGCGTTTATTAAAATATGAAACCTACCCTGCATTTTACTAGACCACAAGCCCCCAGTCGATTGGCTCATATAAGTCACATCTACTTAGTCATACCTTCGGATGGCGCTTTATTCATAATCATTGACACTTTGTTACTGGTAGAACCGACTATAACGCAGCTTCTCTACTTGCTGTTGAGTATCCGAATATAACTCGGTTATCCTACCTAAATATCCCCTTGAAGTACAAATTCTTTCGCAGGTTATCCAATTTTATATTGTCATTTCCAGGACCCATTCCTCATCTTCCCGTTTAAAGCAACTGCGTTCAAAGCAATATCGAACACATGTTTATTTTTCAAATTGCAGGTTGGAAGATTTAGCAATTATTATTATAATTAGACTTTTCTATGATAGAGTTTGCATTCGCGCGTTACGAATAAGTTGAAAATGCTGATGTGGGTATTGTGTCTTGTAGGAGGGTTCCCTTGAGGGTTGACATGTAGCCGCTGGTTTCACGGAATATTTAGGCAAATGGGTTTAATTGGGTTTGCTGTAAAGCAATCTGCGTGAGTAGGTCGGTTATTCGCAGCCTTTACTATGACAGAGATCTCGCCCTTAACCTGCATACTAGGAACGGTCATTACAGAAAATTTTGTTGGTACTAAGTTTGGAGATCTTTCAATTAACGTCGCGAGACTCCTGAAATTTATAGTGATTCCGTTATCAAGGATGGAATCGTGGTAGTGACCTGTGGTGGGTGCTAACTTTAACAATATAACTGTTAATTGTGTTTTACAATGCTGAGTATTGTACAGCACCTTTTTAAGAATATACTATTCCACGTTGCTGCATGTGTTCTCATTCATTAAAGGACTCGGTTAGCTATTCCATGTTAGTTATTCCAGTAATACAGGCAATTCGCCTTTTCTCTATTATGGGTTAATTCTACCCTCCATACAATACTATCACATTTGGCGTCGCAACTATGTCAAAAACGAACCTGGAATCCTTATCAATTAATGCAACTTCCTGAGAAGTCTCAGACTACATTGAGCGTTTCGAAATTTGGGCTATCACCCAAGATAATCTCGGCTTATTTTCTGAACGCTATTGGTAAAGACGCCTATGCTCTGGTGAAGAACTTGGTTTATCCGGAGATTCCCACTAAAATGCCACTCGCCAAGATTCATCAAGCTAGTCTTCAGCATGTTCAGCCTATAGCTTTTGAGGCTGCTGAACGAAGCATATTCCATACTCTCATGCGAAGATCCGATAAAAACATCCGTGATTTTATCCTTGTACTTCAGACTCAAGCCGCAAAATGCAGATTTGAAGCTCAATTAGACACGCAATTGCGCGACCGTTTAATTGAAGGCATCAATGATCCCAATCTGCAAAGGCAATTGCTAATACTAAAGAATCCCACAATCCAGAGTGTTAGTGCTCTATGCGAACAATGCTAAGATGTCTCGGACATTGTCAAAATTTCTCATATTCCATTTCCCGTTTTTCACTCCAGATCTATGCCTAGGAGACAAAACGCGCGGATATTCTACGATCGCAAAAAAAGACTGATAATTCATTCGGTACTTGTCATTCGTGTGGCAAATTACATTCACGGGAGCAATGTTAATTCCGTGATGCGAAATGCTATAATTGTAGCAAAACAGGCCATATCAAATCGGTCTGCAAATCAAAGTTTTGTTCGATTACTAACAATTCAGACGAAAATATATCCGACATGGCTCTGATGAGTTCCAGCAGTCATTGCGGTGGCCATATTTCCAAGGAACTCATGAATTCACATGGGAAAATGTGGTCCTTCATCGTTGATACCGGGAGTGTGTAGAAGCCTTTTCTTATCATTTAGTACTGGTCTCGACCTCTTTGAATCAACAGAGAACGCAGGCCATGCTACGGCTTGTATCTATAGACGCGAATGACAGGTGAAGTAACACTCTCCAACGTACGTGAGGACGCCTTTTGCGTAGATATTCCTGCAGCGATTGAAGCCCCTTTCTCACCATTATGTGCTACCCTCAACCACCGTTCGTCAATCCGAACGCCAACAATGCTACGACGCATACGACTCGCATCGGTAGACACGAAGCACAGGCTAGATTATTTTCTTCATCTTTAATGAGGAATCAGCCACTAGATTTGTGCGCGAGTTATGGAAAAGGCCTTTCACTGGCCGCCATTACGCGTTTGCCAAACTTTGTACACTTCAAGGGTTTAATTTGCCTTTCTTGCAAATTTACCTCGTTTTTATTTCGTTCATTCTTGTTCAATTCGTTTACACCCGCTATGTACAATCGCCACTTCTTATGTCATTTTTGTTTGTTGTAACATATAATGCTGAAATTTCTGGTCCTCGTGACCTTAATAAAGCGAATACCATTATTATTATTATTATTAAATAACTCTTTCCGATCCATGCATTGAAGAAGCTTTTCCCACGTCCATGTATACAGAAGACCGACCAGTCGATTATTGGTATCACTGGTCATTCATTGGAAATCATTGGCTTCTGCATGATCCCTATTGCCCGAGATGGTACCAGATTTCCATGCAAATAATTGGTGTTGGCAACGGGTCCAGCCATTATCGGTTTGAACGTCATGAAGCAGCTCAAGTTCCAACTGAGTTTCTATTCATTACCGGCAGTTGATTCCGAGTTAAAATATTTGGTCCAAACGTGCACGAGAGCGACTGGTGGAATGAAAATTCCCAAAGTCAAACTCGAGGTTGCCGGTGATCCCATGTTCTTGAAGCGGAGGATTATTGCCTTCGGATTACGAGACTCTGTTGAACTGGCTCTGAACCAATTGGTGGGAGAGATACAATGCTATCACAGACCATTCGCCGCATAATACGGTCTGGGGTTCGTTTTTATTAACGGTGATGCGCAGAAGCATCGACAAATGCATTTTTTTTGCGGGCAAACCGTCTTAGTTCTTCGTGTCCCGTAATTGACGAGAGGAGAGCAAGAAGAAAAAATTCTTCCGAAGTCATCGGCCGAAATTTAACAATTGAATCCTCCAATCTCTCTTTCGGAATCCGAAATTTCTTTATATTCCAAAATACACAAAGTTAGCCGGCATTTAAGATAGTAGTAAAAAACTCTCTTTATCATAAGATAGAATCAGGAATGGTGTTACAGACGATTTGAAAATATTTAGGCAACTTGTTCTCTAACATTACACCGGACGCTGTTCGCGCGAAAAATATTAATTCGACACAGGCTCAGCTGACATCCTCTCATTCGACAATCATACATTCTTACTAAAGCTTCTTCGCTGCTTCAGAACATTATTTTCGTTCTCGGTTTATTGAGGTCACGAAGACCAACATGGGCACAAGTAAAATTTATAACACGAATACGACGAGGTAAATTGGGAAGAAAACAAAGTAAACCATCAATGTCAATAAAGTTAGGAAAATGCGTAATGTACGCCATTAAATTGCTAATTCCATAATGCGCGCCACAAAATATAAAGATATTACATTGCGTGCATGCAAATTGAAACATTTCACGTTTTAACGGCAAGCGAAAATATATTGGTCACTATTATTAAAAATATATGAGTGATATCACCAGAATTAAATGTATATATTGAAAGGTACGCGTGTTATACCAGGATATTGTGAATGATTTCAACGACACACTATATCAACCATGAGTCAAAATCACGCTAACTTGTTTCAACCACCATTAAACGGGGTGGTTATCTTCTATGACGGCGAAGACAGTTATCTGGTTCCCCTAGAGTGATTATTCACTCTCTCTTTTAATGCAGGATACTTCACACTGGATCACACAAGGACACAGCAGCCTTCATCAACAGTCGCGAGTCTCGATCAATATTCTCCCTTTCCAAACTCATGGACCAGCACAGTAGTTTTCCCGGAATTAAGACCCATCCAATATTACCCAGAGTCTATATAATCTCACTGTTAATTTATATTCGTTACAATACATTCACGCGTCTTATTATACCCACGTTCCCTCCATTCAAGGTGTCTGTAGTGACCTTAAACGCCCCCTTTTGTTTTAACGGACACGAACCGATTTCCGACCACGGACGCACGATCGCTGATTTAACGTTGGGCCTTTGTATTATTAAATCAAGAATACAATCTTGATGATACTTTGGTTTGTGTTGTGTTTCATTATCCTTTTTAGACGCGTGTGTCATAAAAAGGTTTAGTTGTTTTAAGTATAAACGAACTTAGAATCACGACATTGGCGAGCATAATTGTTTTCGGATTTTCTTCTGATGAGCGCCCCCATTGAGCAATCTCCCGACGTATTTGCCGTCTCTATTAAAATTCCACCTCCGTGGAAGAGCGATATAGAGGCATGGCTTTCGGTCGTGGAATCTCAATTTGCGGCGAAAGGAATTGTCGCCGAGAAAACGAAATTTCATTGCGTAGTTGCGTCACTGGCGGAAGCCCTATTTGACCGTTTACGTCACATCATCGTTGCACCACCGGGAGACAGCCTGTACACAGTGCTAAAGACATCTTTTATTCGCAGTCTGCGACAACAAGCACACAGCGCTACAACGCTCTCTTTAATGAAGAGGAATTGGGTGATGAGAGATCTTCGCAACTGCTAGAGCGTCTGGAAGCCTTATCGGTGAACCAAGACGTCAGCGAATGTATCATTCGGCACCTGTTCACCCAAAAGCTGCCCCCGGTCGTCAGAGCTTCTTTGGCTACCCTCCCACCCACGCTGCCGTTGGTCGAGGTAGACGAGTACGCCGACCGCATTTTCGCCGCTCACCCTGGTCATCTATCAGTCGCCGCTGTGACAAGACCCCCCAGACTCTCACTAACGACGAGGTTCAAGAGTTGCGTGACTTGAGGCAACAAATGCGTAATTTGCCGGAGAACAATTACCGCTCGCAGCGTCAACGGAGGTCACCGATGGCCGCAAACACAAGCAAACAAGACGACACGCTCTGTTGGTTTCATCAGCTGTTCGGGTCTAAAGCAAGGCGCTGCCGTTCTCCATGTTCTTGGTCGGGAAACGGAGAGGCCAGGCAGTGAGTGCGGCTTTCACTGCGCCTGGCAAGTCCACACCCAGCCGCATTCTCTTTGTGAAGGACGTCAAACACGGTCGCCGCTTCATGGTGGACTCCGGCGCTGACGTGAACGTAATCCCCCCCACTATGTCTGACCGTTTACACCTTGACACAGATTTCGTCCTCCAGGCTGACAATCGAAGTAACATCAAAACGTATGGCCAGCGTGCGCTTCGTCTCGACCTCGGGCTGGGGCGTATTTTCCCGTTCACATTCATCGTGGCTGATGTCCCTCATGCGATCTTAGGTGCGAATTTGCTTTTCACGTTTGACCTACCTGTCAGCGTCCGACGAAAGAAACTCGTTGACGAATTGACGACAGCGGTAGTCTCTGGGTACACAGCAACGACCTCGATCCGCCACTTCACCCTCATTCTTGTCCCATCCCCATACAAGGCCCTTCTCGATCAATTTCCCGATCTTCAAAACTTGAACCGAACACGACAGAAGCCACCACACGACATAGTCCACCATATAAAGACCACCGGCCCTGCCACATTTCAGCGTTATCGCAGTCTCGACCCAGTAAAGAGACACAAAAGGAATTCGAACGAATGATGGAGCTTGGAATCGCACGCCCGTTCGACAGCAAGTGGTCATCCCCGCTCCACATTTTTAAGAAGACCACACCCGGGGATTGGCGTCCTTGTGGCGACTATCGAGCCCTGAACCCAATACTGTTCCTGACCGCTATCCTCTGCCGCACATTCACGACTGTGTCTCGTTCCTACATGGAAAGAAGATATTCTCCACAATCGATCTGGTCCGGGCGTACCACCAGATACCGATCGCCCTTGAGGACATCCCGAAAACGGCACTCAACACCCCCTTTGAATCATTCGAATTCTTACGGATGCCGTTTGGGCTCAGAAACGCTTCCCAAACCTTTTAACGCTTCATCGACTCAATTCTTCGCGGTTTCGACTTCTGTTGTGCTTATAATATATATATATATGATAGGAGGCCTTATGTCGATGACATGTTAATAGCCAGCAAAGACGAAGAAGAGCAGCTGTGACACTTGGAAGTGGTCCTTCGGCACCTTGATGAACATGGGCTTGTGGTGAACCCCGAGAAATGAAATTTTGGCCCAACCGAAGTACGTTTCCTGGGTCACTTGGTAAATGATCTGGGGGTTCGACCACTGGACGCGAAGGTAACAGCGGTTCTGACTACCCGGAGCCCAGCACAAAGCGTCAGCTTCGACAATTCCTCGGGATGCTGAATTTTTACCGACGTTTCATCGCCGATTTTGCCGAGATGGCCTCGCCGTTAACCCTTCTGACCTCCAGCGGAAACGGTCAGTTTAAACTGTCACCAGAACAGAGTGTAGCCTTCCAGATGTTGAAGGCTAGTCTCGCTGCCGCGACCTTATTGGTTCATCCGCGCCCTGATGCTAGGTGATGGTAGATGCTTCGAACACTGTAGTCGGCGCTGTACTCAACCAAGGGGACGAGCATCGGCGAAAACCACTACCGTTTTTTTCGAAGTCTTTATAACCAACGGAACGCCGATACAGCACCTTCGGTCGTGAATTACTGGCGGCTTACCTAGGCGTAAAGCATTTTCGCCATTTTGCGGAAGGTGGCCGCATTCTAATTTTCACGGACCACAAGCCGTTGATTCATGCCATGGCCTCCTACTTTTCTCGCTACAACGAACGCGGGATCCGACAACTCGATTTCCTCTCCCAGTTCGACCTGGAATTCCGTCATATCCGCGGCGCAGATAATGAGGTTGCCAACGCCCTTTCGCGCATCGAGTTGAACTGACTACAGCTCGCTAATGGTATCGACTACGAGGAGATGTCTGACGCCCAGCAATACGAGGGTATTCCAATTGGGCCCGACGACACAGCCCTTATAAACTTTACTCTCCCGCGGTCTCGGCGTTCTCTGCTCTGCGACAACACCAAAGATTCCCCTCGCCCGCTAGTTAAGCAATGCATGCCTTCGGTGTCAACAGGTAAAAGTCAATCGTCACACCAGGGCACCGATCGGCACGTTTGACGCACCCGACGCACGGTTTAGCAACGTTCATGTAGATTTAGTCGGCCCGTTGCCCCCGTCCAGGGGTTTCCGCTACTTGCTGACTTGTGTAGATCGCTTCACACGTTGGTGCGAAGTTATAATGCTAGCGGACATCGGCGCAGAAACGGTCGTTCTCGCCTTCCTGCATAACTGGGTGGCGCGCTTCGGATCTCCGCGTCGTGTGACAACCGATCGAGGGGCACAATTCGAATCAACGCTTTTCCAAAAGATGATGCGAGTGAATCCGCACAACTTCTTACCATCCCGCGGTCAATGGGATGGTAAAGCGCCTCCATCGAACACTGAAGTCCTCCCTCATGGCTCAGGATGACCGAGAACATTGGGTAGACAATTTGCCTCTCGTCCTGCTTGGCATTCGGGCGACTTTTAAACCCGACGTCGACTCCTGCCCAGCGAAATTGGTCTACGGTGCAACTCTCCGCTTACCGGGTGAGTTTGTAAACCCAAGAGCACCTAAGCCGTCCCTGTATGTCTCCGATGTTCTTCAGAGGCTACGCAGTTTTGCTTGGAGCGTTCGGCATTAATAATCCAGGCCCCAGAAGTCAAGCTTCCAGGTCAACCCACAACTGCAAAAGAGCACCCACGTTTTTCTCCGTTGTGATCGACTCCGTTTTCCTCTTGAACCACCATTTGATGGTCTTTTTCCAGTACTTTCTTGTTCGGATAAAACGTTTAAAATATCCATGAATGGACGCCATGAAACGGTTTCAATTGATCGACTCAAGAATGCTTTCGTCGAGGAACCTTTTTTCAATACTGTTCCAATTCGCAATCCGCTGGACTGACTGGTCAACCGAACGACGCGATTTCCCCAGGAAAATCTATTGTGTCATCTTCTCACGCCCCTGCCCGAATCAGTCCGGAGCCGGCTGACGCATTGACGACCACCCGTACACGAAGCGGTCGAGTCATCCGCACGCCTGCGCATCTAACAAACTTTGCCCGTCAATTTTTACCGTCGGTAAACTTACGTCCCCACCACTTATCCTTATTGTATCTCTTCCCCTGTCGATGAAGATTCTAAGGGGGAGCCATGTAGTGACCTTTAACGCCCTCTTTTGTTTTAACGGACACGAACCGATTTCCGCCCACGAACGAAAGATCGCCGACTTAACGTTGTGATGAAACTTTGGTTTGCGTTTAGTTATTTTAAGTATCGGCGAACTTAGAATCACGACATGTCTTCTCAGTATGGCTTCCTGGGACACGCACTGTGTTCTACATTTACCGCTAAAAAAACCAGTGAGGATATAACAAATTTTCGATCAGAATCTCACCACTTGAGGAGTGTCACAATATCTTATATTCTAGTTTCCAAACGTGATTGCCCACCATCTTGTTTCTATAAGCTCTAATTGATATTTGCAGATTTGAATGTTTTCGGTGTTGTTAAGAAGACCTACTTGCTCATTTCAGTTTTTGGTATTTTCTATATTCCTCCGGAAACTCTAATTTTCAGCAATCTATTTTACCTCGAACATTTAAAATGCCTCAAAAATCACTTTTGTAAGTGTTTTTTTGTATACTATATATCCTAGATCATTCTTCTCGAATAAACCAGATGATAGGTAATTTTACCAGGATTTTTGTGATCAGTTTTCAGAACTGCAATTACGAACAGCGTATCGCCAATAAAAACAGGGCCAAAAAAGCGCCGACTTTATATCGAAAGTGACGAATCTTCTGGCGAAAACGAAGGTTAGATAGTTGCATATTTCAAACTTAAAATTTACAAAAACAGATGTAAACAAACTAAACGAGGAAAACGTTTTCTCCAAGGAAAAAAAAACTCAAGAAATTCATATAGAAATTTCAGCAGGTAGAATTAGCATTTCTTACAAACGCTTTAGATTCGCGTTCAAGTTTTAATGGCGAACTTCCAGTCGTATGTTTTCATTGACCTTTGTGCTCTTGTTTTATGCCAATTTCCCATTTAAAAAATGTATAAACATTTAAATCTAGGAGGTCAAAGTTACCCCAACACGAAAATCCTCGAACATGCCGATCATTTTACCTTCACCAAATGTGTCTCCAATTGAAACGGAGGGATCACTGTCATCCAAAAAAACCAATCCTACCCTCACACAGAGCATAGTCGGTTAGTGTATATTTTAATTCACAGTTCTTTTAAGTATCGCCAGTTAAGTTACATTCTAACGAATCCGCCATTGGAGACCAACATTTCAATCCATTATCAGAAGTATTCAATCCTGTTGATGATGCCTGTTGGCGTCAGAATGAACCGTAAATCGTGTCGTTTTTTCAACATCATTATGATTTTTCGTAGTGTTCCCTACATCGCCTTTGCTACGACTCTTGATTGCATTGAAAGGACATCCGCAAGATTGAAAATAATCACTATTCTTTCCAACTTTTATCGCTCTGTCGGTGCTCTTACTCCGAAGGAGCTTTCAATGTGCATCAATATGTCCACCAATAAACTCGGTCCTGCTTACAAGGGCTTAGAATTGGGCATTGGTGAAAGTTTACTCATAAAGGCACTGGCCATTACTACAGGCGCTAGCACCGACCGCATAAAGTCGGAGCTGAACCGTCTTGGTGATCTTGGTGCAGTTGCAGAAGTGGTTCGTTCGCGCCAACAGACCATGTTCAAACCGATGCCCCTCATGTTGCACCAAGTCTTTAATAAACTTCAAGAGATCGCCATGTTGACCGGTCATTCGGCCCAGCTAAAAAAGGTCAAGCTTATCCAAACACTTCTCGTTGCTTGTCGTGACCACGAAGCCAAATATCTCATTCGTAGTCTACAGGGTAAATTGCGAATCGGCCTGGCTGAGCAGTCTGTGTTGGCAGCCCTTGGTCAAGCGGTGGCAATGACGCCGTTTCACACCGTCCATGCACTGCTTGTGGGCGGTGAAAGCCTTTCTCCTCAAGTGCTGGACGCGAGTAAGGGATTCAGAGGTGGTGCGGATGCTTGGAAATCTCACTGTGACTTGATAAGCGCACGCGTTAAGCAAGCGTTTGCTCAATGTCCTGATTACGATTGTGTGGTTGCCAGTCTTTTGGAAGATGGGCCTGAAAATGTTCACAAGCGCTGCTGCATAACCCCTGGTGTCCCACTGCAACCCATGCTTGCCCACCCAACCCATGGTGTCAGCGAGGTCCTCAAACGCTTCAACGAGGCGGTGTTTACTTGCGAGTACAAGTACGACGGCGAAAGAGCGCAGATTCATCTTCTGGTGGATGGGAGTGTTCGAGTCTTCTCTAGAAACCAAGAGGATAACACAGCCAAGTATCCGGATATCGTAAACACTCTTGCGAGTAGCGTCCTCGCGAAGGCAAAATTGGACGATAGATCCGTCGATATACTGAAAACATTCAGCGGAAACCAATCACTCTTTGAATCACGCGATGTAACCTCGTTTATCGTCGATTCCGAGGTTGTTGCCTGGGACCGCGAAACGCAGCAGATTCTTCCTTTCCAGGTCTTAAGTACGCGGAAACGTAAAGATGTTCAGGAGGACGACGTCAAAGTCAAAATATGCATTTATGCGTTTGATCTCCTTTATTTGAACGGAATACCACTGACCGAACAACCACTTAGAACCAGGCGCGAGCTTCTTAGGTCTGCATTACTTACAATTTACTATTTTTAATTTTGTAGAATCGTGTTTCCTTCTTGTCCAGGACATTTTTTGTTGGCAACGTCACTCGACTCTTCTGATACCGACGAAATCGGTAGATTCATGGAGGAGTCTATTAAAGGCAAGCCCAACGCCATCGATGGTGTCATTCTCGTTTATTCTAGGCAACTGCGAAGGGTTGATGGTCAAAACGCTGGACGATGGTGCCACCTATGAGATTGCAAAGCGTTCCAGAAATTGGCTGAAGGTAACGTTTTCAATCATTTGTTTCGGGGTTTTGAAAATAAACATCCAGAAAAAGGCACGATTATGCTGGAGATCGTATGACGCTTAATATTTACAGTTCCGTCGCAAGTTAGATTAGATAGTAGTTATTAATCGTTCAATGTGGATATCCTTTATTTGACATTTTCGGTTGCTTTGTAAATGATATACATGTATGGGTTGATGGAAGACACGCTTTTGTGGTTTTTAGTTGAAAAAAGACTATCTGGAGGGTGTTGGAGACACCCTGGATCTCGTTGTGATTGGTGGCTTTCATGGTTCAGGAAAAAGGTCCGGGCGATATGGTGGTTTCCTTCTGGCGTGCTATAATCCGGATGACGAAAGTTATCAGACAATTTGTAAGGTTCGTGACCCCATTTATTGTGTCTAAAAAAACTTGGTACTCCCAAAGGAGCCTTGCTAACTAACTACTACTCGGAATGTTGATGGAATTATTTCCCTATTCTAGATTGGTACTGGTCTGAAAGATGAGGATCTTGTTGCGCATTCGGAATTCTTCAAGAATCGCACAATTCCTTCGGCCAAGACCTACTACGAGTACACTCGTGGATTACAACCCGATCACTGGTTCGAGCCCTGTCAGGTTTGGGAGGTTAAGGCGGCTGACCTTAGCATCTCTCCAGCCCACAAAGCGGCTGCTGGAATGGTGAGCTGTCATCTAAAGAAGAGCACTTAATATACTCGAAATAACCGAATCGCGTGGCAGTGTAATGTCGCCTTTGTGGCGTATCGCTTGCTTTGTGCAGCTGCATCATACTGGTAGCTTCTTGCATGGGGCGTTTCCAGTTTCACCGATGAACGCAATCGGACTCGAACGCGCCCATTTGCTTTACCGGTGCCGATCTGTGGTGCTGTCTGTGGTTGTCCGCCTCTTCGAAGGCTATGTGTTTTGACGATGTAGAACTTTGTCCAACCACTCAAACTGACTGTGTTGCAGGAAGTTTGGCAGCTTCTCCGACTTACTGAGCAGTGTGATCGCAGACTGTCTGGTATCTTCGGCGAGTTTCAAGTTGAAGGCTGTTGGGTGGGTGGTGGTGGAAACTTAAGGCATCGTCATCGGGAATTTAACAATCAGACAGCGTTCCACGTCTGGAGGCCACCGTGTTAGCAGGAGATAGCCGCACGAAAAAAAAATGGCCTCTGTCTATAGCTTCAAAAACGGTTTTCTGTTTATGGACGTGGGCACGGCGCAAAGATGTTAGATTCTGGAGTTTTGAGCAATGAAGCGGGCAGTGATTTGTTTGAATACCGGTCACTTATAAATCCTGTCGAGTTACCAAGTTCACCACGTAGTTGTCCTGTTTCGACGAAAGAAGGCAACATGGCCTGGCGGCAGCGTTCCCGGGCAAAACTTCGGATTACACACACAATCTCTCGCTAAAATTAAATAGAGGAGCTTTCAGTACTGCCCAAAGTGAATCTCCGGTGACAAAGAGACGAATGCAGAACGAAACACAACAACAGTTTGATGGCTGGACAGGCAGAACCGTTCTCGTTTCCTATCTCAGCATCCCGTTACTGTCGCCAGTCATCCACAGGGGATACCCATCGTACTGGATCTGCTTCCTATCCCTCTCTCTTTGTTGTCCTCTTTGTGGGCAAGCGGATCCACGAAGAATAGGCAACTTTTATAAATAGCGTTAGTCGTTTCGGTTGATTCGAGTTTTCTACCAACTTTTGTGTTGTGTGTGTGTGTGTCTAGGCCGACCCCGAGAAGGGCCTCTCGTTGCGGTTTCCGCGTTTCCTGCGCGTCCGCGATGACAAGGGTCCCGAGGACGCCACGACGGCCGGCCAGGTCTACGAGATGTACTGCAGCCAGGAGCAGATTAAAAATACTGCCGACAAGGGGGGCGGGGCCGATTATGAAGACTCCCACTAGCAGGCTTCTGCAGCCTCTCCCTCTCTCTCTCTCTCTCTCCCTCTCTGCATTTGTGTCGCATTTTGTATGTTATATTAAAGCCAATGTTTTTGTAAATTTAGTATTTTTCGTTTTACCCTGGCCTTTCAGTGATAATTATAATAAGGACCAACACGTTAAGCATTAAAATTAACAACAAACGAAATTGATACAGAAATTTACAATTGTGCACAGAGACACGGGAGGCAAACATTTGCGAACGATAAAATCCTCGTTTGTTTCTGATTTCTTCGCCGTCTTATTTCTTCGTTTGAGACACGAGTCGAATGCCGACGCTTGCCGGATGCATCTAGCCGAATGATGCGGAAGAGCCTCCCTAAGGTCTGCCGTGTTAGCCGCGTTCTCCATGAATTCTGCGACATCATACCAGGGCTTGTTGGGGGGGGGGTTATCTCTGTCGAGCGGGTGTCGATCATGCCGTCGGATGTGTTGCAGTTGGGCTTCCCTGGCCTTCACAGAAAGTTGCAGCATTGTCTCGGTGGTGCAATCCTTCCGATTACGTCGCGTTGTTCCCAGTTCCGTTTCGACGTCTTGCACAACGGACGTTTTGCTGGTTAGCAACTATGAGCAGTGCGATGTCTTCGGAGAGGACTTAGGGTGGGGTTATTCAGACGGGTTGCCAAGCGTATCCTGAAGCGCGCGCGGACGTGAGTTTAGTCGGGGGTGTTCTTGTCTCCGCATCCCGGTATGGTGTGCAGTCGTTGATTGAAAATGTCCAACGCATTGGTTACATGCCATAATCAAGACCTTTAATTCCTATACCACGTAGTCTTATTCTGCTAAACGAGTGGTCAATAATTCTATTGCATGGGTCGATGCTAAAACAACAGGGTGGGGCACATTTATAAACAATCTAAACAGAACACATGAGTAAATTTTGTCCCATTTCCATTAATACTTTGAAGGCGATGGGCAACTGTTGTGACACGCGATGCCCACCAACCGGAAGACTTTAAGCGATTTTATATAACAACCGAGTTTTCATGGGGAACCAAAGCGGTTCGCCAACAGTAACAAACCTCTAACCCACGACCCCAACACTTCCTCGTGTAAATTCCGATATCTTGGGATATTGAAGGACAAGGCATGTGAAGTGTGGCGCAGAAGTATGCAAGTTTCCTGCAAATTAATAATTTCAATTATTTGCTACATCCTCGCATTGTCCATCCAGAATAGTTTAACTGTGTCGGAGAATGCAGCAGCTTCTTTGTTGGTCATGATGCTTAGCACGTGCGCCACTATCGAGGCGAACTCGCAAACAAAACAGCTTACGTTGCCAAGGAGGTTCTTGTCACTATCCCCTTCTACAGATATCCTCAGGGGCGAGCCTATCAATGCGACGATTTCCACCTTAAAACCAGAGATCTTTTCGTTTTGTTGATGCTCTAGCAGGTTTTACTCCCGCAAGTCTTTGAAAACGAGCCCATTTGCACCGAAGAACATCTTAGTGCATTTCTCAAACCTCCTTTAACACCCGAAAACGATTCTCTCATTCGTAGCATGCTTGTGTGAAATAGAAATAATACGTTTATCTACGACTGTTTGAGAAAACATGCATATTTTTAAGTCATGCACAACATCGGATTTATGTGTTGAAGGGGTTATTTTGCGTTCTACTGCGATGATGCGAATGCCCTGCTTTTATTATAATCTAGGAACCTACCGCTTGACTGGTTTACTTTTATGGAATAAATGTCCATACTTTTGCTTAGACGTGTTAGAACTGCAAGTGACGTTTTTGGCATTGCGTTTCACCCCAATAATGACAATATATTCAGCCTAATTGGTGTATTGATAAACAGAAGAATCACGGAATACAAGAACGGAGGTGTACTACAATGAGACATCACGTCGTACTGTTTGTGGAAGCGTCACGAGAACACTGCGTGATGCTGCAGCAGCAGCATCAGCAACAAAACACCAATGTTATCATCAAATTAATACTAAAGTGCATATGATGACATTTAACAATTTTGAGCATTAATCATTAAAACCTGGGCAATTAATTGGTGCCCATTAATGTCTCAGGTGTAATTGGAAACTGCGTTTACTTTTATGGAATAAATGTCCATACTTTTGCTTAAACGTTTCAGAACTGCAAGTGGCGTTTTAGGCATTGCGTTTCACCCCAATATTGACAATATATTCTGCCTTATTGGTGTATTTATAAATGGTGGATGAAGGATGCAAACCGAGCTTCAAATATTCGCAGTAGTAATTAGTTTTCAGCTTCGTCGTCGTCATCATCATCAATATAATCGGAATGATCGAAAAGGGATTCCTCCAACTTATCTTCAACGCATTCTTCGAAGGAATTGGCACAATCATCATCTTCGGTGTTAGTGTCTTGACAGTCCTTCTTCGCAACTATGCACTCGTGGAACAGTTTTTCTTGAATGGTCAACACGCACTTCTGTTTTTTTCTTGGCATTGCGTAGAAATGTCTCCCTGTTGACCGAGTCGAATGCCGACGCTTGCCAGATGCTTGCCGAATGATGCGGAAGAGCCTCCCAAGGTCTGCCGTGTAAGCCGCGTTCTCCATGAATTCTGCGACATCATACCAGGGCTTGTTGGGGGGGGGGGGGGGTTATCTCTGTCGAGCGGGTGTCGATCATGCCGTCGGAGGTGTTGCAGTTGGGCTTCCCTGGCCTTCACAGAAAGTTGCAGCATTGTCTCGGTGGTGCAATCCTTCCGATGACGTCGCGTTGTTCCCAGTTCCGTTTCGACGTCTTGCCGTTTGATCGTAGCGAAGATGATCGTAGGAGGTGACGGAGAGATTCAAGGGTGTGCAGCGAAACCGGATTAGGGTCAATCTTGTTTATATTGTTTCCCATACGAGGCAGTCGTTATTGGTTTAGCCCATAAGTGCCGAATGCTACCCGCGGAGGTAGGTGGGCAGTGGACACCGTAATTTGCTCCATAATAAGGCAGACATACTTTGGGGACGCAGGCTACTTCGATGCGGTAGTCGGGTAGTGTGCGGGTGTTGATTTATTGGCAAATCTTGCGTTTACACAATCAAGTGAATCCAGCAACACAGCAGGGTTCTGTGTTATGATAGAATTTGACCGGCCTTATATGGCTCCCCTCAGGCCGGTCCACTGGGTTTTCCATCGCGTGTTTTCACCGGAGTTTGGCTGCTGCTGCTACCACTTGCAGCTAAATGGAGTCAAGCCGGGTCCAAAGACCGAGGGATACCCGGAGGTATTACAGACCCCTGCTACTCCTACCCGACCCGCGATACACGCGGTGAAAATAAGAGCCACTGGCGCGAGTTAAGTGCAAGATGACGATCAAAGATGACCCGATCTTACCGCAAGTGGCTTATCAGACATCACGAAAACCAATGGCATTACTCATTTCTGGCGCCCCATACATCCGCGGTTCTGATAATTTCAACCGCGAATCTTCTCACCTTCGACGACATTTACAGAAGGCGACATCCGCATAAACACTCCGAGATAATCGACTGTTGAAAACAACGCCGAGGAATTTTGATTTTGAGCTCGAGTCGAAATTTTGGAGTGAGGCGAATTCAGAAGTGCCAACATCGGCTCTCAGGGAAAATGTAATGGCGATGCATTTTGATGCGTTCGGCAGTAAGCAATTCTCCGAAGACCACTCGAGTACCTCAGTGACTGCCTGTCCGAGCTGTTGAGAATCACCATTCGTCTTGCAGGCATGGCATACAGTCAGGTCGTCGGCGCATTTGATTAGTGGAACGTCTTTGGGGGACCAAAGGCTAGACGTGTAATTGTTACAAAGGAATTGACGCCTTTCAGCACACCGCAGTTATTGGGCAAAGAGGAGGAGTCTCCGTTTCCGAATCTTACGTGTTGGCGTCGGTTAGAGAAATAATGTTGAAGCCAATTAATCAACCGTCCTTCAAAGCCATCAATGAGAGCGTATTAGGGTGGCCGATTCCCCTGTAAGGTCAGCATTGTCGTGTTGTACTCAGTCGAGTCAATCGCGTGCTCTGCTCCACCGCAACTGTCAAGCCGCAAAATTATAAGTCATTTATCAAACTGTATGGGAACAAATTCTTTATTCAAAACAGTCTAATTCACGTGGTCTTGTGAAAGCGAATCTCACGCCATTACGCGCCACTATCAACCCGTGAGTCCCCATCATAGTCGCTGCCCTCCTCGACGTCACTATGCCAATCAGTGTCGAGGGAACCTCGACTAAATCGAAAACAGAAGACCATGACGCCCAAGACCAACAGCAGGGACAACGCCATCAGTGTCTGCACCCACACCATTCCGCACAGGCGCCCCACCTGAAAATGTTCATTACTCCTGGTATTCCAAATGGCATCAGCCTTAACGAAATCGATTTCCAATCGATCTCTAGCCAGCATGCCAAGCAAAAAGTGTATCCCGACAAATTGGATGACGCTGGCTGGAAACATAAAACTAGGGCCCGCGGATCGAATTAGCGGGGCCAATAGGGTGAATGTAGCCACTATGGTGGTTAGTTCTGATTCCAATATTGGCGTGTAGAAGGCGACTTCCTTGAAGGCCACATGATTAAGCTTGTAGATTCCCTCGGCGACAATGAGAAACACAACAACAGAAAAGAGTAGCCTTAGTGAGATGTAGATGATTTTAAGTTCGGAGACCGACGTTATGAGGCCGTCACGGAGCCACGTGGGCAAACAATGCTCCAGGACGTGAACGGTTAACGAATGCAGCTGGACTACGCTGAACATATGCAGCTGTCCCATCACCGACCAGAAAAGAACGATGTTGGCTCCCGGTGTAACGGACCAGAGTTGGTGCTCAAAGGAGCTGCCATTCGGGGCAGAAAGGAGCCTGGGTGTTGTCTGGATGTCTGCTTTGGACCCGTCCTCAGAGGCGACACCCTCGAGAAAATACCTCAGCCAAAGACTCGGTCGCCTCTCGAAACCATATTCATGGGCTGTCTGACTGTTTCCAATCGCCAAAACCTTGTTGGCAAGAAGCATGGACCAAAGTTGGTCATATGTCAACAGGGTGGCGCAGATGACCATGGCCGTATTGGCCTTTCGCAGGGACGCCGCCGCTCTGAAGTAGCGATAGAAGGGCAAAATGGCGACCATGTGGGAGAGAATGGGCACAAATGTAGGAATACCAATGTTCGATAAGCATGGCACGTAGTAAACGGAGGACGCATTTGCGGGTGAACCAATGGCAAGCAAACTATGCAAAGAAGATACCGTTATTGCCTGTCCCGCCAAATCCAGAACCCAGAGGGCTGTCAGCGAAAACATACTCAGGTTGAAGCCACCCAGAGAAGTAGCCAACAGGATGGCCAGAAATGTATAACTCTGTATCCGAGTTGTCTTTAAGTATTCCACGAAGTAGTAGGTTATTGGCACTAACTCTGCTTTGTAGATGTAAACGAATCCCAATAGAGTGTTGATGTTGTAGAGACCGGTGATCCAGAGGCTGTTGTAGCGGTACTTGAGATAGTGGCCCACTGACTGAAACCCTTGGCGATAGAGCCAATTCCAGAAAGTCACACATATCACAAGGCCGACCAGGCGAATTACGAATAGGCACCAGCTCAGGATGTTGCCATTGTAGAGAATCTCCATAAACAAACAGGGGGCAAACACTTTGGCACTAGCCAATCCCAGGAAAAAGGGGTTATTCCAGACGAGCGACGTGCCATGCAGGAATTGTGCTGCTAAATAATTGGGAGCAAGAGTATCCACCTTCGAAAACCACCTCCCGACAAGGTGAATAACAGCAGCGTATGTGAGTACTAGAGCAGCGGGTACAGCGGCTATCGCAATGATTGATAGCATTGATTGGGCTGTTTATGATTTTAGTTGATCCCCTCGGTCGCTGTTCATCGCGTGGCAAACCAGGGCCACCCGAAGGCGCCCTCGTGTCAAACACCAATCGAATCAACGATCACGTGACAAGCCCACACTAATCATGACGGCAGAATGCATTTAGATAACTGTTGCGAATTCCACTAAGACGAGTTTGGGAATCAAGAAGCCAACAACTCGGAGGAAATAATAGAAGAGCGGATTTCAAGGTAAATGCGCTCCTTGGGGGAAATGAGGGGTGCGTGGTGCCAGTGAAGAGTAGTACTTCTGGTTGTGTCTCGGATAAATTCCCGGTCTTTGGGTTACACATGGCACTTAATTCGCACCTTTGCCGCCAGGTGGCTGCCGGCGGCCCGCCAGTAAACCCCACGACTAAATCCGGCTAAATCAGACGCGCGTGGTCAATCTGTCGGAGGAGATCCACACCAGCACCCAATTCATATCCCCGCTGATATCTTGCCGGGGGTACTCTTTTGTGCAAGGCTTATAGATGCCCCTGAATAATAACCGTGACACCCTCTGTACTAAATCCCCGATAAAAAGTTACACTCCTTTTGCAGCTCTCAAGCATGCCTCCTAGAATCTAAAAACCTTTAGTAATACACACAATTCGAAAAGAATTACGATGTCATTAGTGTTTTTTACCCATTACAACACAGTTTCCTATAGATTTATTGTGAACGGTCGGTCGCACTTTTGGTCAATTATTTTATAATTTATTTTCGCCAATTTTAAATAGGGGATTTAAATTACACCATCAGACAACTGGGCTCTGTTACAAGACGGTTCACCCTCTAGCAGTAGATAGCCTCACCAAGTGAGTGAATAATGAGCGACATTAGTCATTCATTGGTCACATCGCATTCTAGTAAATTACGGTCTTTTAACATAAACCCCAAGAATAAGCGATGGAACCTGGAAAAAACAAAGCTATTCATGAAATTAAGGAATTGCTTAGTTCATGTTGTTTTATATAAGCCACATAAGACCAATTTGTAATTTTACCAACTCATTGATCTCGCCAAGTCTTGTTTACTCTAGTGCCCACAACAAAAGTAGTCATTCTTGGAAAGATGCTGACACAATTCACTGTGGTGCGTACTGTTGAAAGAAAAGTGTACTGAAAGGAATTCAATATCCCACACAACATGCATGCAATGTGCCAAAGTGTTTCATTCAAATCAAATGTATTGTCTACAACGCGTAATGGTTTATGAACTGGCCGAGCACACTTTAATATACACACTGGCGAAGAGGATGAAAAACAATTGGTTAGGCGTTAGGTACAGAAAGCGCATACAATTAGTTATTAGCCGGTGGTGTGTAGCCCGGAAGGATTTTCTTTAGTTTTTCCTTATCTCCTAGCGAGATTTTATCCGGATAAACAATCTCAAAATCGGCAATAATATCACCGCGCCGAGTCGGCTCCTTCGGGTACGGCAACCCTTGTCCACCCAACCTGCGCACAGTTCCTGGCTTCACTATCTCGTCTTCTGACACTTTAAGGAGCACTTTCCTTCCATCTATAGTCGGTATATGGGTTTGGAAACCGCACAAGGCATCTCGGAGGCCAATTTTGGCCGTATAGCGAACATCAGCTCCATCACGTCTGAAATATTTGTGACCGCGATCCTTAACAGTAAATATGATGTCTGCCGGAATATTTGTTCCTCGATCATCACCCTCTCGAGGGAACGTTATCCGTGTACCAGCTTTCCAGCCCTTCCGGACCTCGATGGGGAGAACCTTCTCCTCTTGAGAACCATCAGCACGCCGGCGTGTAATGCGCATCTTCTTTGTGGTCCCATACAACACGTCTTCGAGAGAAACACTTATTTCATGATGAATTGCGGGATCCTGAGTGCGACGTGGGCGAGCGCCGCCTGCACCACCCACATTCATGAATAATCCCTACAAAAGAGAACAACAATATTTTTGAAACACATACTCAGGCACAGCATGAATGGCCATTTTCTGTATGATAAAAAATTAATAAACTCGCACAACAAATCCTGGCTACTCGTAAAGCGTAACAAAAGATGTATGTGCAAATGGAATTACTATTCTATATAAAAAATATATCACCTACACTAAACGGGCTTCGACCGCTGAAATCTCCATCCACGTCCATGTGATCAGCGCCACCGAAATTCATGAAATGACTAAAAGGGTCATCTGTCCCGAAAAATGCCCGAAACGTCTCACGCGGATCACCACTGAAGGTGTAAGTTGTAGTTCCGGGATGACCGCTGGATCCAGCACCACCCTTAAGTCCTTCTTCTCCATACACATCATATATTTCTTTTTTTTTGGGATCACTAAGTACCTAATAAAATAGAGGGTGAGGCGTGGCACGCAAGTAACCTCGTATGCTTCTGCAACTTGTTTAAACTTTTCTTCGGCATTAGGGGATTTGTTTTTATCCGGATGATATTTCAAGGCCATTTTTCGATAAGCCTTTTTAATATCATCGTCACTTGCTCCTTTTGCAAGACCAAGAACATTATAATAATCAACACCCATTAGGCCACTTCACATAAAAAATCGAACTTCGGGAAAGATGTCTCCGAAGTAGTTAGCTAATTGGCTGCCATATGTCCTTGAAACCTAGAATAATACTATGCGACAAATCAACCGGCATGATATTTAATATCAGTCAGCAACATCAACGTAGACGAAATTATTTTCCAAATATTTTAACTCGTTTATTCGGTCAAATTTGTAGAATTCATGTATGTCAATAAGGCTAGCTAATATATTTACTTGCGGTCGTATTCTATTTTACACCCCACAAAGAAAAGTTAAAAAATAATAGGTGGGCTTACCTGCACCTCTAGTTCTTGATATGGAACAACAGAATTTGAGACGGCGATTATAAATAGCGGTCAGTGAAATTTTCGGAGTTCATGACACGACTTTTGCTTCGGAGGGCCATTCGCCATTTTGGGACATCTTGGTAATTTAGTGCATCGCAGCTAAAATGCTGTCTGAATAAAGGAATTTGGTATGTGTCTAGTTGGATATTACGAGGCATATCATCAGCGGTAATTGATCAAATTCCCCCCTCCCCCACCGCCAAAGGTCGCGACGAATTATGGATTAATCGACAGATTAAATAATACTCCGGTTGACTGCTTAAGGAGAGAAATCAGTGACAGGATAATAATAATAATTAATAATTATTAACTGGATACAGCCGGACAGAAATAGAGATGAGATTACTGAAGCATCAGCGACGGCGGGGGTGACTTACAAGACGCCGTGAATTCCGTGCTTGTATTTCCTTCGCCGACAACGAACCCGACGAATGGTTGCGCTTAGCATTAGATCCGAAGCGTCATCTTGCCGTTTGGTAATCCTTTGAAACCTTAAAGTTAACTGCAACCTGGACGCTTCTCTATAACTATTGAAATCTAAAGTCATCGATCCCGTAACCTATGAGACTGGTTGTCAATGGATGGCAATAGGCGCATTTCAAATGGACGCCAGGGAAGTTCTTAAATTAAAAGGAATTGTTTCACTCACCTTCTTGTTAACTGTTAGAGCGTCCAAACTACGCAAAATCTACGATTCTCCGTAATGTTCGAATTCCTGCTTAACAGTGAATGCGATGGCGTTCTCCAGTTGCTGTTGAATTAGCGTGTAAAATTTCAACCTAGGTGTTTTCAAGTTTTGGCGGTAGCGCAAGGTCGGAGTGAAATGTTATGACCGCTTATGAAGGATTACCCTAATACCTACGAATTTCGAAGGTTGGTGTCTGGCTCTTGTATGTTGACACTTAAGCGAACCATCAAAAAATTAAAAATATATATATTTTTTTAAATGACTGATTTATGTTTTTTAATAATAAAAATCTGTCAAAAAGTATTGATCTAAAAATCAAGAAATTAATTTTCTTGGACAGATTATAACCCAATTAACTCAAATGCTCACTCTGTGCGATTTCTTGACTATTCGCCGAGTACGTATCGTATTAATGGTCCCAATTCTCTTTGTGTTTACCGGGTTTCTTATCTATTATTGTACTGGGGACAGTGGCGTTTTGTACAACTATTCTTTTGGAGAAACTTTCACTTACAAAAACCGTTATGCGATTGTTATTGATGCCGGCAGCAGTGGCAGTCGTCTTTTTGTGTATTGCGTGAATTTTAATGGTGAAAATAAGGGAGGCATAACACCCATCACATTATGCCATGACGATGAAGGAAGACCACTTTCAAAGAAAGTAAATCCTGGCTTATCATCATTCTCCGATGATCCTGTATCCGCTCAAACATATATTACGGACTTGATGTCGACAGCCGCAAAATATATCCCAACCCAGTTTCATCGCGTTACGCCGGTTTATGTTCTAGCGACTGCTGGCATGCGTCTACTTAGCGAAAGGTATGATGTTACGGTCAAATCCATTTAAATTTCAGTCAGCAGGCTTTTATTTGGACCAATGTGAGGAAGGCGCTTCGAAAAAATTTCGAATTCAAATTCGAAAATGAATGGGTACAAACCTTACCTGGAAATTTCGAGGCCTTGTTTGGATGGATTAGTGTTAATTACTTATTGAAAAACTTTGATGGTAAGCTACTTGTACGATATGTCTCGCGTAAAAGATATAATGTTTGAATCTAGTCTAAATTTTCTCTTGTATAGGTGCAGGTCGTCAGACTGTTGGTATGCTTGACATGGGTGGTGCCAGTATGCAAATTGCATTCGAAATACCACAAGCTTCACAAACGCCCGAAGAACTAATTATGCAATTTAACATCGGGAATAACTCGTTTCATAAGGTTTATGTTACGACTTTTCTTGGCTATGGAACACGGGCAGCAAAAATTCGGTACGTATATCAGTGTTTTAAATTGCTTGAGATGATCGGTTCAATTTGTGTGATCAAAGTTGCGTTCCTGCTTCTAAAAAAACATTGTCACTAGTTGTGCATGCTTGGTGTGGTTTCCCACACGCATAACCTTGTTCTGGTAGCTAGATATAATTGTTAAATATCGTTCTCATTAAAAAACAGTATATTTCTAAAACATCAGTATCTCTCCGGGTCGGCTTTTAAGTATTCGTCCATTTACGTTTTCTTTCGTTAAGCTACATGTTGGCATTACTCACTAACGCCATTGAGTATTCCCCCTATGCCAAGTTACTCAAAACGCGCTTTCGCTCATCAACCGGGTACGTCAAACCGCCACAGCTTCCTGGATCCGAGGTTCGTCTTTTCTATACAGGCGAGGGAACATCAAAAATTGTGCTGATGGTAAGTCGCTGTCCTTGCTCCTTTTATGTGCGCCTCACCATTGGGTTGTCTGATCGTGTTGTTCTATTAGTGATTGGTCCTGTGGCTTGTTATAGCTGATTAAATGTAGTTTCCACGTGGACGCCGTTTTGGAGGTTTTACAAAATGTCGGTAGGAAAAACAGGCTCTGTTTTGATTAACTTGACTTAATTCGCTGGTGTTTTAGGATCCCTGTTTACAACCGGGCCTTGAAAACGCCCTTACTCAGGCCGACATGAAGACTTCCCGATTCATCGCTGCACAAGCCATTGGCAGCACAATTGAAGTTGTCTTTCAGGGTACCGGTGACTTCATGTCCTGCCAGGCCAATCAATTGCGACTGCTTAAGAAGAGCGCGGCCTGTCGCCAGCAGCCCTGTTCCATGAGTGGGATGCATCAGCCGCCCATTGATTTCAATATCACGCAGTTCTATGCCATGTCCGAGTACTGGTACACTTCAGCGGACCTTGGAGTCCAAGTGCCACCCATCTATAGGTCTGAATATTTTCGGAGATTCGCCCAAGTGAGTGATTTCTGGTGCTGTTTCTTTGCGGAGTAGACATTTTGCTGACTCTAAATTCGAATTTGCGCCTTTATCGGTTATTGTGAAATATTTTCGCGGAATAGCAAAGAGAGGTCTGGTCATTTAAATCGCATGAAAATTCAATCCCCCAACAGTGGATTAAAACGAAAACCAAAGTTCCCCGATTGTGTAGCCGTTAGCATTTTCGCTCTGTTGGTCAGGTATCTTGGTTCTAATCCTAGACCAGGCCATTACGGGTTACACAGGAGACGCTACCTGCGAAAATTATTCCCTTTAATCTCCATGCAAAACCCCCTAAAAACGGTGTATTCTCTAGAAGGAGGTTGCCGCGCAAATTTGATTTGTTTAATTTTAAGACAACCAAGGCGCTAACTCCATACAAACCAATTGTTATGAGACCGTCGGTACAGCTCTCCGTATCCCTCAGCAGAACTGCGCCGCTGTCCCATCTGCTGCCCACGTGGATCATATGCGGCCATGTTGATTCCAGGATACTTGACAACGAGCTACCCAGAATGTTGGGCACGATGCGGGGCGTCTGATCCTCTGATTAGGGGAAGGCGACCCTGACAGGTCCGCTGACACCTCCCTAGAATACCAACAACTCAGGTTATTCACCTGAGACCGGGCCAACACCGAGAGACATGATAATGGTGTCAGCTGTTGTAGAATCGAAAAATTACACCATTATATGGGTAAGGGATTTGAATTAACAATAAGCATTCGGGAGGTTCCATTGTGGAAGAAACAATCAACCTGGACTGGCATTTTCCGTTGGAAACGATACAGGGTACGTTGGGATGACTGCAATATCTCCAAAAAAGTCACCTCATGATCGCGGCACGAGTCGGAGGCCCCTATGAGGCAGTCATTTTCAGCAGCCTCGCACGGACGCATATTGAACGCCTCGGGGGGCGAAGAATACGTGTAAAGGAAAACATGAAGAAGAAGAAGAAGAAGAAGAAAAAAGCATTATTGTCATTGAGAAACTATCCCGACTCTACACGTTTGCCAAACTTTATATGCCTCGGGGGTTCAATTCGTCTTTGTTGCAAATTGAACCTTTTTTGTATTAGCTGGAGTATTCTGCGTATAATCGAAACTTCGTGCATCAATTTTGTTTGTTAACATTTTTATGATCAAAGTTTTGGTTGTAAAGCCCTGTGAGGGATGCTATCGATGACTGCGCATTTACATTACGTAAAATGATGGATGTCTTGAAACAACTTGAAGTTAAGAAAAGGGCTGACGCCTGCACGGAAAAGGGAGGCAATCAATTATTTTATGGAATGTTCGGCCTCCACGGAAACAAGGGCGCGCGCCTTCTGTGAATCCCGTCGTATGAACAGCTCGTGCAACCTCTCTGTAGAACTTCCGGAAGCGACTCTCGTTCCTCCAATTGATTTACTAAATGTTTGTCTGGACCTTTAATGTTCCTTCGAAGGAAGTGTAAAATACGTCGTTTTGTGTGTTTTAGAGAACCTGTAAGACCCCCTGGCACGCATCTTTGCAGCAATACCAGCAGGCTTCCATCGACGCTTCTGGTATCCAGAATAAGCAGTACGTCCAGGCGATTTTACTCGCCCTTTTACATCCTTTTGCGATCAGTAGTATTGGAGAATTATGGATACGCCATGAGAGACCGCATTGAATACATAATCAGCTGATTTGTCACGGTTTTGTTTAATTCACCCAAAAGCCGCATGTTTTTTTGTCCGGGCCTTAGCTTGTATGCTCTCTGTTCTAGGGCTACGTGTTTTAAGGCCTCATGGATCACGAATGTGTTGCACAGTGGCTTTGGGTTTCCCGAGGACTATGCCAACCTCCACCCAATCGATCGCCTGGCCGACATCGAGGTGCAGTGGAGCCTTGGCGCCTTCATCTACTACATGCAACAGTAAGCACTCTCTCTCTCTTTTGGTCGGTCTCCATCGCAGAAAGGTACATGGTCGCTTCAGCCGCCTAGTTGGTCTGTCGTATTGACTGATGCCACAGAATGCTTGACTGAGCCAATGGTTTTCATGTTAACATCCATCAAGCCTGCTTATCCTCCACACGAAAAACAAAAAAATACCTTTGGCAACATTCTAGCCATTCAGTGCCTTATAACCCGTGGGTGTCAATACCACCCACGTCAGCCCAAGGATATCAGCCTTGTAAGATTATTGAAAACGCCGTGACGAAATTTCACAACGTGGCTGTGTTTGTTCCGATTGTACAAAAACGTTGACTATTAAATACATTTATGGTCGATTTTTGATTTTGAAGAGAACACGCAACAAACAATAACCATGTGTATGTGTAATCCGGTGAGGTTTCATGACATTTCGCGCTACTAGTTTTAATGGAACTTCTGATGACAATCAACGAAACCATTTTTGATGTCTAGCCTGCATTCTCCGGAACAAAAACTCGTAGAACACGGAATGTTTTTTTTTTTCGGAAATCATGTATTAATTTCAAAGATTTATTATATTATTCCATTTATACTTGTTCGATGGTCAATTGGATTTTGGATCTTTAATGTGCCAGCCAAAAACAGTTACCATCCACGAAAAAATCCCGTCTTGTTGATGGGGGATGGCCTCTTTTAATCATTTATCTAAAATTGGTTGTAGGCCCGAATTTCAGAAACTCTTGGCGACCAATCCCGCTGTTAATCCTCCACCTGATTACTCGCATCAGCAAACAAATGCCCTGCTCATTCTCTTCGTCGTGTGTTGTGCAATCATCTTCGCAGCATACTACATCTACTTAAAAAGGCGCCATAACCTTCAATTCAGATTATTTTACGCCTTCAAGGAATCTTCCGCCTTGAGTAGGCGAAGTACAAATTTGTCCAGTTTTGGCATTTGAAATACGTTTTTTTGTGTGCACATTCTTTCGCACAGTTCAGGATCCCACTGCAGGTAATACACCCTGGTCACTTTTCTTTCAAAGTCCTCCAAAGTCTTTCGTGTGTCCCCACTTGCTTGTTTTATCTGTCCAGAAATCAATATTCTACCCGATACATTCTCTTCAGTTTGTTTAATGGTATTGGCTTTATTAAGGGTCACGAAGACCAAAACTTCCAGCATTAAAATTTACAACAAGTATAAATCAACAAGGAGACAAATTAGAAAGAAAGCAAATTAAACCCTCGGCGAATACAAAGACGGGCACTCTTTACCGCACCTCACCTCACCTTGTCGCCTTGATTGGCGACACCCCTCCGTTCTTCCCACGGCCGTGCATGGGTTGCCGCGAAATCTTTACCTGGCGCTACAAAGTATTTCAGGCAGATATTTATTTCATTCGCTGCTGTCATCGCATATTTACCTTAATTTAATACCGTTTTATACTCAAGTTTTCGTAAATTACTCGACTAGACAGTTTATTGCTAGTTTGCATTATTTGGTCGGAAATGCCTTTTTTCTACAAAACGTATCTTAGGAATATTTTATTACACACGTTAGAATCTCAGTCAATATTTAATGCAAACTATAAACTTCCTATAAGATGAATTTCTAATGACGCAGGAAAAATAACAAAGCCCACCGAAAATATCAAGCTAGAGCACCACAGTGCACCCTCTTTAAAAATTTCGTCGTGAACCGACGGAATGGCTCAGCAGATAAATGGGGTGAGATGGGTAAGGAAATGTACTCGGCGTTGTGAGGTGTGGGGGGTGGGTGTGTTGCCTTTGGTTTGGTGATGTTGAATGGGTGTTTCCGAGATGGGTTTGCACGTTGGATGAGGAGTGGTGGTCGCAATCGTGTAATTCAAAGGAACTGTAGATAGGGGCGTTTCCTCTACACAATTGGCGATCCACGCTTACGGCATTTTATACGCCGTTCATTTACAATGTAAACACCTTGGCCGTACGTTCCTGGCCTCAAAAGGGCGGTCTTAAGGAGGTTGGAGCGGCTGTCGTACACGGTCTCAGCGGACAAAAACTTGGGAGCACTTCTGAAGTGCGGATCCATTTGCAAAGGTTGTGCAGGTGCTCGGGTAGCGGTTGGCGTTTAGTCCTGGCGAAATGTCTTATGCGGGTCAAGAAATCGCTGTCAGCGTGTTCATAAATGGGGGAATTTGCGGCGAAAATCTCTAGGCAATCTCAGCGTGGTCCAAAAAATTAATTCCGCTGGGCTACTCCGAAGGTGAGGTTTGATGGTGGATCAGATGCTCGGTAGGGTCATTGGAAGATTGTCCACCCAATCCCCCCTGACCTTGAGGGCTGCCGGTGGAAACTCTCAACAGTGCGATTAGAGGTCGGGTGGTTGTTGGTATCGTGCGTAATCGGAGGAAGCCAAGGAATTCGCACTCAAATTTTACTCGGGGTTGGTCGTTCTGTTCCGTGGAGCTCCAATAACAGCAACCCAATAGCTTAGGACTGCCTTGATTACAGTCTCGGCCACGCTAAAGGCCATCTTGTCTACGCACGTCAACAGGAAACGGCACCTCTTAAACCTTGCACAGGGTGGACGAGGCAGTGGAGGGCATCGAAGACAGGACGAGGATGAGTCTTCGAGGTGTCACATAAAATCGTGATCGCTGGGCTGGGCTGGACAACGGAAATAAGTTGGGGAGAGGGTATGTGTTTCCGCCTATGACTCCTGTTGTGTTTTTGCCAAGGCCTCATATTCGATACGAGTCGTCGTCGTCGTCACCAAACCATTCTCTGTGATACGCGAAAGATAGTCGGCTCTTGAAACGCTGATTATTGGTGGGGCTCGTCGAGGGAGTGCCAGAGGAGTTTGCCGCTATTACTCTCTGGCAGCAGAGTTTCCAGAGCGCCGACATGGAAATCGCCAGTGCCGTGCGTTAGGCCTTACAATGGTGGGAAACCAAGGTATTGGAACGATGTGTTGAGTTTGCGCCTCTTGAATAACGCAACCGGACTTTTACCAGTGGTTGCTTGATCAGCATTACTGTGCTGCATCTGGAAATTGTCGATAAACCGATCCAACTCTGTAAATGTATTTGGTTTGATGGCTGATATAGCCGCCTTCAGAGTCTTGACAAACTTATCTGCCAAGCCATTGGACTGAGGATGTCTGGGAACCTTGAGCGAATGCCGGCATCCGAGACCTTTGACCCAATTGATTAAATGGTCGGCGGTGAAACGTGTACCATTATCCGTAACCAAAACGAGCGGAATGCCTTCACAGCTGAATAACTTCCGAAACACCGATTTGGTGAAGTCAGCATTTGCACTGGTCGTCAGAAAAACTTCAGGCCAACGTGAAAATGAATCGATCACGACAAGAGCATAGTATTTGCCGAGAAATGGTCCACAATAATCAACATGTATTCGTGCCATGGCTCACAGGATCCTGACCATGGAGACCATTTAGAAGGTCTTGAGTGCAACTTGTGCAAGCAGCCATCACACCGGGCAGCAGTTCGCTGGATATCGGCTTCAAGTTCCGGCCACCGACAATGACTTCATTTTATCAATACCAAGATGACCGGAATGCAGATCGTCAAGAACAGATTGGCGCAGCACTGGTGGTACCAAAATACGGTCTTGATAATATAAAAGACCTTCAGGAGTGGAACTCAAATCGTCACTTCGAGAGTATAAATGTGGAAACTTCTTTTTATCTGCATTATTCCAGCCCTTTATGAGTGCCGTAAGAATCCTCTTGAATGACAATCGCATCTCCGAGATGCGATCACGCGACTCACAGGCAGTGGTTGTAGCAGGAGAGACGAGCCTTCCGTAATCTCCTCTGTAGTAGCAGTTCTGGACAAGTATCGACATGCTGGATATGTTTGGCAGGCCGATGAACCACGTCATAATTATAGGTGCTAAAAGCGAGACGCCACCGTTGCGCACCATAGCTGCAGAAGCCTTTGACAATGAATAACATGGATTGTAAATGAATTTCAAAGGTTCATGGTCAGACAAAATCGTGAATCCTCTGCCGAATAAGTATTTATGCAACCGCATCACAGCCCGGAAAACCGCCAAGGCTTCGCGATGCGTTTGGGCGTATCAACGTTCAGCTGTGGACAATCGCCGTAATATGCAGACAACATGTCGGCCCTCTTGCTCGAACACAGCAGCTATGCCGAAGGGCGACGCATCAGTAATCAGTGTTGAATGCATTCTTGGTGCGAATGGTTGTAGGATAGCTTCTGAATTCAAAAAAGCAAGCAACTTTCGTAATGTCTGCTCATGCATAGAATTCCATCGGAAAGTTGGCGCAGTCTGAATCTCAAATAAACAATCAGCGATACCGGCAAAAGTCGGTATAAACCGCGAATAGTATTGTATGGCCCCTGTTATAGAGCGTAATTCGACCAAAGAATTCAGTCTTTTCTTGTCTGGGTAAAAATCAGACCCATCGACAGTAAAACCGAGGCAACCAAACCTTCGGACGGCAAATTTGCATTTCGATGGATTAACCGCCACATTATATTCGAAAAAACGTTGGAATAGCTTGAGGAGTCTCTCTTCAAGATCATGCCTGCTGACACCATGGACAAAAATGTCCGCTTGGTAACCTTCAATACCATTAAGGCCATCCAATATGCCATTAATGCAATCCTGGAAAATAGCCGGGGCAACATATAGCCCAAATGGTAGGAAGTTGTACCTGAATAACCCAAAGTGGGTATTAATAACAGTCAGCAAACTGGATTCGTCTTTCAGTGGAATCTGTAATTAAGCATCGTTAAGATCAATTTTGGAGTAAAAACTCGACCCCTTTAATTTATAAAGGATGTCTTCTGTAACAATCGGCAATTGAGTGTCATCGTGTAATCACAACATATCTTGGGTGTGCAACCGTCGGATATTAGTGGTGTCACAATGGGAGTGGCCCACTGTAGTCATATGTTACGCTCCACCAATTGGTTCAGAGCCAGTTCAACAGAGTCTCGTAAGCCGACGGCAATAATCTTCCGCTTCAAGTACATGGGATCTCCAGCAACCTCGAGTTTGACTTTGGGAATTTTCATTTCACCAGTCGCTCTGGTGCACTTTTGAACCAAATCTTTCAAATCGGACTCAACTGCCGGTAATGAATAGAAACTCGGTGGGAACTTGAGCTGCTTCATGACGTTCAACCCGATAATGGCTGGACCCGTTGCCGACACCAACAATTTGCATGGGAATCTGATACCATCTTGGACAATAGGGATCATACAGAAGCCAATGAATGACCAGTGATACAATAATCGACTGGTCGGTCTTCTGTATACATGGACGTGGACAAAACTTCTTTAATGCATGGATCGGAATGAGCGATCCCACACTTCCGGTATCAACGATGAAGGACCACCTTTTCCCATGTGAATTCATGAGTTCCTTGGAAATATGGCAACCGCAATGACTGCTGGAACTCATCAGAGCCATTTCAGATATATTTTCGTCTGAATCGTTAGTAATCGAACAAACCTTTGATTTGCAGACCGATTTTATACGGCCTGTTTTGCCGCAATTATAACATTTCGCATCACGGAATTTACATTGCTCCCGTGAATGCAATTTGCCACACGAATACAAGTACCGAATGATTTTTCAGTCTTATTTTGCGATCGTTAAATATCCGCGCGTTTTCTCTCCTATGGAAAGATCTGGAATCTGAGACACTTTGACCATGTTCGAGACATCTTGGAATTGTTCGCATATAGCACAAACACTCTGGAATATGGTATTCGTGAGTATTAGTAATTGCCTTTGCAGATTTGGATCATTGATACCTGCAATTAAACGGTCGCGCAATTGAGTGTCCAATTGAACTGCAAAGCTGCATTTTGCGGCTTCAGTCTGAAGTACGAGCATAAAGTCACGGATATTTTGATCGGATCTTCGCATGAGAGTATGGAATATGCTTCGTTCAGCTACAGGCTGAAAATGCTGAAGAATAGCTTCATGAACGTCGCGAGTCGCATTTAATCGGAATCTCCAGATAAACCAAGTTATTCACCAGAGCATAAGTGTCTTAACCAATTGCGTTCAGAAAATAAGCCGCTTTCTTTTCTTCAGCGAGATTATCTTGGTCCCCTAACGACGCGACACTAATAAAATACGCGGATGACCTGACTTTGTGCCATCCATGCAAGACGCAAGGTGATTCTCAACAGCTCGGGCAGGCAGTCACTGAGGTACTTCAGTGGTCTTCCAAGAATGATCTTTTGCTGAATGCATCAAAATGCATCCATATCACATTTTCCCTGACAGCCGCTGCCGCTGCCCACACCCCTGAAATTTCTTCACTACATAACTTCGCTTCGAGCCCAAAATCGAAGTATCTCGGGGTGATTTTTAACAGTCGGTTATCGTGGAATGATCATGTCGATGTTGTCTTTGGTAAAAGCCGCCGTCTTTGCTTCCTTGTTCGCCGATTCAGGAGACTTGGTTTGAGCTCGAGCCATATAAAAACCTTCGTCCATGGCTGTATAATTCCCCTGATTGTATATTGTTCCCCAGTAATATTCCCCGGCCTTAAATGCTCGGACTTTTTAACCCTTCATCGACTTTTTAAAATAATCTCGTTTTCTAGCGGTCCGCCTATTCTCTCTATCAAAGAAATCATCGTTGAACGCCACTTAAATAACTGCTCATTAATCGCTGCCCGAATTTTAAATGACCCCTCCCATCCCCTCTATTCCAATCTATCGGAATGTAAATCTCTTCGACCAATGCGCCGTCCATACCGTTCAATTCCAACAAGAACGGCGGCATATCGCAATTCGGTCATTCCCTATTTGTCCCGATTTTTAGTCTCACCAGACCAGGTTAAACAGGAACTACAAGACAATTTTCGCATCTAATATTTGTTATCCTGCCTTTTTTAATGCTGAAAGTTTTGGTCCTCGTGACCTCAATAAAGCCACTACAATTATTATTATTACAATTATTATTATTATTATGATAGCCCAAATTTCGAAACGCTCAATGTAGTCCTAAACTTCTCCGGAAGTTGCATTAACCGATAAGGATTCCAGATTCGTCTGTGATATAGTTGCGACGCCAAATGTGATAATATTGTATGGAGAGTTGAATTAACCCGTAATAGATAACAGACGAATCGTCAGTGTAACCGGTATAACTCAAATAGCTAACCGAGACCTTGAATGAATGAGAACACGTGCAGCAACGTTGAATAATATATTCGTAAAAAGTGTGGTACAACACTCTATCTTGTTTCAACCACCATCACACGGGGGAGGCGTCGTCTATGACCCCGAAGACTGTTATCTGGTTCATCTAGAGTGAAGCAGCACACATCCTCAATATTGGATGCCGCCGACTGGATCACACAAGGACACTACTGCCTTCATCCACAATCCCCGAGAATTGAGCAACATCCTCCCTTTCCAAACTCATGGACGGGCATCGTAGTTTTCCCGTTATAAAGAACTATCCAATTTTTACCCAAGGTGTATGTAACTTCACCATGCATCTCATTATAACCATTCCCTCGATTCAGTGTGTCTTCACATTACGGTTGCCTGGGACATGTGTCCATGTTCTACGATTCCCGTGGAAAAACTCCTGCGAAGGTCAAACATCTCTTAGGTTAGAATCCCAGCACTGGAAGAGCATCACATACGCAATCTTACGAGCGCACCAATGGATTTCGCAAAATCAGTCAGGCACAAGGCCTATTGGAAGTGCGAGGGCTTAATACGCTTATTCGAAGAGTCTATAGAATATTTTATGAGCATTTTTCTTGGTGCAGGGGTAGATAAACCGCGACACGCTTAGTGTCAATTGATATGTTTTTCCTAAATCCCAAGGCAATCAGTCGAGAACTTTTGTCAAGAAAAATTAGGTTTTAACGCTCATTTTATTAATTTTTTAATATTGTTTTCTATTTTTAGAAATCCAAAAACTTACCAGAGTTCCTTTTTTAATTAATCGAAGCCGTTTTGTTTAATCGTGTTTCCACTCGAATTAAGCTGCTAACTGTACATGACATTCGCTGGATGCACTGTGATATTCTGTGGTTATCTTACGTAACCCGGTGCTTATCATATTCGGAGGGTTTATGCTTTCTTTTCGAATTCTACTTTTGCAGAAGGGCTGGTCTTGATCTATATTTGTTTGCAAATGAATCCCGTGAGTGTTAACGCATGTCTATCAACTATATTCTCAATGTTATAGTAAAACGGTGTGGTGCGTGTATATTTAATGACGCGGTATTAGCTATTTGAGTGTGTATACGTCTTTGTAGCAGTCAACACTAATTCTCTAGAACTTTATTAATTATTGGACTCGTGGCTTTCAATCATGGGGTTATTATATTTATAGACGGGCATATGTATACTTCGTCTCTCTTATTTTTAGAATCAAAATCTCATTGGATATTTTGTCCGCGGTCAGCATTCTGCAGGTTTATGCCAAAAGCCAGCAAGCAATAATTCTCTCTCTGGATCCGAAGCACGCGATTTTTATCTTGGCCTATTTGAGGATAACGAAACCTCGGTTCCAGATAATAAACGACCGGAAACTTCTCGATCTCGCAACGATGATCGCCCAGGCTCTTGCCAAGTTTCTACCCCGCACCACCAAATCCAGGATTTATCTAGTAAATCTATCTTTATTCCACCATCGAATCGGGGATACCGTATCCTGCGCCAACTTGGATGGGTTGACGAGGCGGCGTGTGGGCTTGGTCGCCAATGTCAAGGCGATCGCCTACCAGTTCGAACCATATTCAAGCGGGATCGATCAGGTCTCGGTTTTGACAAAAAGCTTATTCCGAGAGTAACCCATTTTGGACCCAATGACGTCGCCGCCGTGGAAAATAGGCGAACCACGTCGCGTGTCGCAGGTGGTTGCATTCGAAAATTGAAAACAAAGGCCTCAATTATTGAGAGAGCGAAAGAGAGCAGGTTCCGCCTAGAGTTTGAATTAGATGATGAAAAACTTCGTATTCTCTATGGCGAGAACGGATTTGCAATGTGACAGAATGTTTTGTAGTTCGCTATATAAGTCTTTCATTTACTTTTTATATATAAAAAAAGTTTCAATCATTTGTTCGGTTTTAATTACTTTAATGAGTCGGCGTTTCGGGGGTAACTAAACGTAAGAAAGCATTTTATAATTCCAGAGCAAAGAGCCGCGTTCGTTGGCATGAGCTCCTCTATTCTGTGATTGTGGGAAGCCCCAATCGACTCCTTGTATTCCCACCCCCCGAACAACACGAGAAGAGAGCTCAAATTGTGTGGCTCCCTTGCGTTTAAGTTTGCAAAATTGGTCTATAACGTGTTGGATTTGCTATCGGGATGAGGACAATGGTATACGATATCTGAGGATAGCCTAGACTGTTTCCTTTTTGAAACCCCTCAACAGATACACCAAAGAAGCGCGGGATGACGGTTTTTGTGGTGAACTACAGGAAGTAGTCAATGGGTTCATTCAATCAGACATTATATTAAACCTTCAGCTCAATTGGTATATCCTTCAGAATTTTGAACGCCTCATAAGCTTTGCTGACTACAATAGGTTTATCTTCCAGCATCCCAAGACACATATTTTAAGGTGGTTATCAGACTAATGCCGCACAATATCCTTGTACGTTTGCGTTGGGTGTTCGCAATTGAAGATTTACGACCGTACTGGGGTGCGGAGAATCCATGAATGATATCTAGAACAACACCCCTGCTTGTTCCAAACCTCCGCGAAGTAAACTTCCAAAAACTGTGGCGACAGGCCACAGTATGCAGGGCTCGATCACGACAATTGCTCCTCTGAGGTCGCGGAAAATTCGTAGGCAAACTCTTCCTAATCTGCTTCACCTCGGTAAGAGTCACCCGTCATAACGGCTTGGTCGATGATACATTGACCAGACATTTATAAAATCGATGCAAGATCCAACAGACAAAGGTACCACGTTTCATCGGTTTTCTTTCGGCATTCTACGCGGTAAAATGAGATTCGATTTTGGAAGTACAATATATTACTTGTATTCCAAAACGAGAGCTTGCGTCTATCCTGAACGCTAGCATTAGGTAAGTCTATCAGCGGTGCTGTTCGACCGGGTAATATAACAGGCGTGCAGTGACCTTGTGCTCTGATAATGCGTTGGTGGTGATTTCCGCAAGTTTACAGGTGGGTGAACATAATTAGCTGCGAAATCTCCGGTGGTAGAGCAACTAAGAGATTATCCAAAAATATAGTTTGGACGCGATGTTTGCATTTTCAAGCGAAGTCTTCTAGACTAAGAGTGATCTTTTACATTGCGTCAGATATCTGGATGCGAGATAGCCGCGTGGCCGAAAGATCGGAATGGATTCGGATGGCCAAAGATGAAGGCCGAGAATAAATAATTTTATTTATTACTCAAACAATAGTCAGAGCCCGACATAGGCCAAGAAAGGCCGAATAGACGAGATTCGATTGTAAATATAATTTTTGTATGTGTCCGTGAATTCTCTTCTTCTACCTTTATACGGTGGTGACCTGGGTAGATTTCGCATGCGTAGAAATGATGGAAGTTCATGAAGTATAAATATATCAGACGAGTCACATTCGCCATCCCCACATGCTCATGGAATGGATGCCATGTGTGTGACATTAATAAGCAAAGCGTTTAAGATCACCAAAGATATGCCATCAACGGGAATACAATCCAGTTAAGACATAATAATGGTCTGGGAAAAACGAACGGTAACTATGATTGAAATCTTTTTTTTGTAAACACCGCAGTGAGCGATCATGCTTGGTTCATTCGTACAAGGTCCGGTGGGTATAGAAAATCTAGCGTTTCTAAGAGACAGTTACCATGATATCTGGGATGGCGAATTAAGAATATGCATAAACGCGGCCGCATTTATAATAGAGTTTATTTTACTAAGGAATAAATGTGTCTAGATGTTACAAGAACAGTGTAAGAGCGCGTACGATGGAGGACGAAATAATGCCAGTGTAATGCACGAGGTGGTACAGAGTTCGATACGATTGTGGTTAAGACCCTCTGATCCACTCAGAGTGAGGTAACTTACTTTCTCTTACATACAGGATGCCTTTCGCTCACCCAACTATTTCGTAAATTTAGAAGATGCGTGTTCCTTCTTCCTAAGTAAAGGCCACTCGCCCAGTTAAGTCGTCTTATTCGTTTGACCGACGTGTGGAGACCGTCTCGGGTTGAATACAAGTTACCATCTCATAATCCTATTTTCATAGATCACATACCGCCTGGGACACTACACCACATACCCTCAAATAATAATAATAATTGTAGTGGGAAGAGTCGGGTCCTTAGAACGCGTAAACACTCCCCTAACCTATGATATGTGAATGAATATAGATTAATTTGTCGATTATTATTCTGCTGTAAGAATTGACAATGCAGTATTTTAGGTTGAGAGATCGAAGAGCGTCGTGTGAGAGAGTTAGCTACCTCACACATTATGGTTCAGAGAGTTGTTCGCAACATCATAAGAAATCTATTTACAACGTAAAATAACAATATAACGTCTTTGAATTGCAATATTAAATTTTTAAACCAATACTAATAACGATATGATCTAAATTAACGTTTTGTTTAGGTTGTTTTAAAAACGATTTCAAGGTCATTTTCCTGCTTCGCAAATTGTCGGTGGATTCTGCGAATTTGTCAAAATCCGTTTTAATTCATTGTAATGACGACTGCGTTTAAAAGAAATTCCACCACCCGCTCTTCCAAGTCGCCTAAACAGATGAAGGAAAATGATAGTGCGTATTATTTTTACTGTCTTGTATATGCGGGTATTTTCATTTGCGTCATTTTTATCCATTTCGATACTATTGTTTCTTTGCTTCGTCTTTTATAGACTGTTCCCGTGTCGGCTCACAATTCCAAGTTGATATACCAGGTTTTATATATGCATCTTCGTCGGCTTATGAAAATTCGCCGTCAAAGTTAGAAGTTAATTTGTGGAGTCCCGATGATTGTCCTTCGATGGATAAAATGGAAAAATATTTGATGGATGCCTCAAAGCACGGGTGAGGCTTTTGCTTAAGGGACACTTTTGTTACTACCAACTATGTCAAAGATAGCCTTTTATAGTTTTTTACAAATAAAAGATTGGCCAGTCAGGATATTTCTTTGGTTACCTAAACTTATCTTTAAGTTATGTTGTTTTGTAGATTTACAGACGAGGCGGCTCACGTTTTTCTTCGTTATCACAAATACAATACCGAAAGAGCAGCCATTGATCTTGCTAACTATGAGTCCATTCATAATACTTGGAATAAAAGTGAAGTGAAACAGTTTCTGAAATGTGTTGATGGTAAACCGCGAAAGGATTTCGTGACTGTAAAGAAGTGTGTAAGTTTTACTATTGGTAGATTTTGTTGGTACGCTTGAAATTTTTTTTTATTGCGTTCGTTTTCTGATCTAGTTCTCCGCCTACGGTATGGGTGAAGTTCAGGCGCTTTATTATGGAATCGCTGCGCCTTTCAAGGCAATCTCCCGTCACAACAAACGCCACGGGCGTCAAATTCAGTCATGCTACGAGAAGGCTCTAAAATCTGGATTCGTTACCCCGATGGAAGTCGTTACCAATTGTGCATCCGACTTGACGACTGCTGAAGAAGAAACCGAAATCGATGATGCTATTGAATCCCACTTTTCGGATATGTTTGGTAAAAAACGAGCTAAGTGGCTTCTATCCGATATTCATAAAGGCAAGACAACCGACCAAATTGTTCAACGGACGCTTCAAAATGGTGCTGCGGACAAAAGACTACTAAGTAGTTGTGCCACCATTGTTGCCGAATCTGTTGCTACGAGTTCAGATCACTCATCTTCCGTAGTAGACACGCATTCTCGGTAGGCGACTCCTTAATATTCTGTTTGTAAATAAAATTGCGCATTTTTAGAGCGCTTAATGTTTGTATTTAGTTAAGTTTAGGCTTGGTCTTCAATAACCGATTCAATTAATGGTTTAATAGCGCATGGCATTTTTCGAATTTCAACCCAATTCGTAAATTTTTCTCGTGGTCCTATTGCCCCAATTATTATGACATCCCTTTTTTGATTCATCCGTCAAATTATTTGATCAAAAACGGCAAAAAAACTCGCCGGGTTTAATGACTCATTAGACAAACGATTGTGGAGGCATTCTCGCGTAGCTATGATCCTTTTATTTGTGGCTGGTGTTTCATTTTGAGGATAATTTAAATTATCTTAAAAACTGTTATGTGGGTTATTGCTATGTAGCTAATAAAAGGCATAATCTGTTTTTTATCGTAATTCTAGCATTTTTCTCAAAACACTTATTTATAAAGGCTACTAAAATACGAATTTCATTCCTATTCGCTTAAATACACAGTTTAGTATCATGCGGTTCTTTCATCTTGGATTAATAATGATCACCTTTTAATTCTATTTCTAGAGAGGGGAACCAGAACCTTCTACCCGGGTTGCACTTCAATGTGAACAAATTCATTGAATTTCGGCGTACTCCTCGTGAAAATCTCGACCAGAAACGGGCGGAGCAGCTATTGGATTTAAATACTATGGACGAATACCTCAAATCCCGAATTAGGGTAAGTGATAGACATCAATACGCCGACTTTTTTTATTGGGCTGCATATTTTAAGTATTTTAATAGTTGTATGCCTTCGTTGCTTTATTCTTATGGTTTGACCGTTCATCGATCCACCTTTAGGGCCATTTTCGTTCATGAAATTCACGTTCGTTTCATTGCTTGTTTTAGTGTGTAGAGACTCGAACACAAGAAGTTGTTGATGGTCTCGAAGCCTATTTCCCCGAGGGCGGATTTCCAAAGGTAGGTGACTTGTAACGACAACTTCATCAAATTTGTTGTGGGGGCGGGGCACTATTCTTTCTTCGCGCCTGGAAATTTAGTCGGAGTGCGTAGTTGATGTGGTGTGGACTTTCTAAATTTTCAATTCCACGATTCACCGGAATGCTCCAATTTGAGATTGTTGCGGCTTTTCGTAAATATGACAAAGAATGGGGGTTTCGTTCCGAAGTTGTTATTTCGCTTATTCGTGACAGCTTATTCTGAATCTGCCGATATACGCAATTTACTCTCATTTTAATCTCTGTAGTTGTCTTATCGTTGGACCAAAATGGAATTGGCACTTTTTGTGATCGGGTTGTTCAAATATGGAGATGATTTCGGGACTATCTCCCGTATTCTCGGCACAAAGACTGAGTCTTTCCTCGACGACTTCTATCATGAGTACAATGACCGCGCGGAACTGGATGTCTTGTTCGGGTAATTTTCAATCACGATTTCTACATTGATCAGTTTCATGTACGTTGAGTAGGACAGTAAGATTTATGAGGTGTGTGATTTAATATAAGCGTGTCGGTTATCTAGTGGTTTGTTTCAATCGTGTGCGCCTTCTCTGTTCGTCGAATGCATCTAGCTGTCATCGGTGTGTGGTTCGTGTGGAGGAAAAACAAAGTGATAGCCCCACAACTCGTCTGGTCCACACACAACGGAAACCGCTTTTAACCCTGAAGAATTGTTTAGAGCTGCCTTCTTACTAGTCGAGCTGTGTATTCCACTGTCCAGAATTCGGTAAAGAAACGAGTTTTTTTTAATGTTGTTTTTTGCACAAACGGTTCTTAAACGTTTTGCTCTTCTGGGGCTATTGGAAGTTTACAAACCGATTTGTTATCGGTTTGTCGTTTGGGTGTTTACCTCAGTCAATCATAACCACGTGTTAATCACGCGATGTGTTTAGCTTTGAGCCATAATAATAGAGGGGGGGGGTACTCATTTGAAAACGTGTTGGAGTAAGGCCAGAGTCAGAAAATGTAAGGTGAAAAGTTAACCATACTTGTAAAACAACATAAAGATTCAGAAAGAATCCACGCTGGTAATCTAAAAGTGTTTGGAATTCGTTATACTTGCAGAAAAAGGCAAATGAAGCCAGAAACACAAGAGGAAGTTAACAACGAAGTCATACCAACTACAACCTTGATTGCCGCTGCCAGCAGTGACGTTTTGGAGGTGGAGAAAACTGAGGTTGAGGAAAAGGAACCAGTAGCCGATCTCAATGCCGCAGAGAAAGTGGATGAGGCAGTCGCCATGGTTGTACCCGAAGAATCTTCTGATGAAACCCAAGCAGTCTTCAAGACAACCGCCTCAGTGTCTGAGCCCACTACGACTGTCAGCACGCCGGTTAAGAAGACGGCTCAAAACGCCCGCGCAAAACGCCAATCCTCATCATTGCCGAACCAAGACGTTGGCCGCGCATCAATCAGCAAGATGATGACAAGACACAGTCGACAATCTCCAGCGTCAGCTTCCTTGGAGGAGAGTCAGGCGACTAAAGGCGGGGATGTGAAGGAGGAGCGACGTTTTAGCTCTCGTAAACCGTCCGACAGACCTAAAACCCCGATCGCACACCAGACACGTGGTACAAAGGTGACTCCCAAAAAGACCAAAACCGCGTCTCCACACCCGGCCAAACCACCGGTGGGGCCAGAGACTTCTTCGATTAAGCCAAAACGCGGTCGTCCCTCTACACAGCGGCTGCATGTCGCCAATGGGATCGAAGGCGTGTCAAGCGGGCGGCAAATCATGTCCTCTGAAGCCGAGGCGGAACGCAATATTCCCACGACAAAACGTGGACGACCGCCCAAAACACTCTCGCAACGACCTTCGGTTGGACGGCGTCAGGTCGAGTCCAAGGTGCCGGAGACGCCCCCGACAAAGCGCATTCGCAGAAAGTAGCCCGGCTTCGTGTTGTATCATAATCGCGGGCGTGTCTCACTATGTAATCACTCTGTTTTATATGTACATGGGGCCCATGCTTGCGACGCCGTCGTGCTGTGAATGTATCTACCACTGACTGCTACCACTGTATTTTTGTAATGTGCAAATATGTTTTTTGCGTATATGACCCATTTTAAATGCAAAAAAATGTGATTTGTTTCTAATTGACTGGCGTTATCTCTGTCTTGGTTTTTACGCGGGTTTTAGTACCTGTGTTGTGTGTGGTTGAGCGGTATGGGCATTTGGGACAAGTTAAATCGTCCGTTTTGCCCCGTTTAACGATCTCATGATTTTAAGAATGGTAGATATCGTGTCCATGCCTTCTGCATCACGAATTGGCGCGCGTTTCGCCTTTCGCTTCATTTATTGCGGTTGTCTTCTTTGTTGAAGGATGAGCCGGCATCTTGACGTTTCTTGGGAATGGCAGTAGTTGTATGCGTAGGAACAGGTGCGACTGGGTTTAGCAGTCTTAGTGGTTTATTTTTTGACAGCCGTGGCGAAGCTCTACTACTACTACAAGCGGGCTTATTTCCTGTTTTTTGTGTGATGAAGACGGATCGTAGAGGTGCACCTCTAATCCAGCGGCTTGAAGGCTGCCGGATTACTGCGGCAACCGCCTGCTGCATCCACCGCGTCGCGGCCACTTCCGCCTCGTGTGACCCTGGTGACACCGCGTGTACACGAATCTGCTGGGAAATATACATCCAGCCGGTTGTTCATCAAAAGTCGCACACAAAACGATCGGATTGTAGCATCCCGCACGCTACTCGACTACCGCATCGACATAGTCCTCCTCCTCTCCGAAGTTTACTTACCCAACTTCGCTTATCAAGGTCACCGGTGAAAAAGCTAGCTATTGTCTCTATCATAGCGGACCGAGCGACAGCACTGGTCTGTATAGTGTAGCATTCGCAGTTGGGGGCAGGACAAAAACCCAGTACTCTCCTAGGCTGGTTCTCGAACGACGGCCTCACAGCCCACCAAATCGACCATATTCTAGTTACCATTATGTTGAAAATCTCAGATTATAGACTACAAATCTTACAGGTGTTCGAAGACCAGCAACAACAACAACAGATCTTACCATATCCTGCCTGATGCCCTCGTGTCGCGTCTACTTGTGAACCCCTGTGTGGAGAAATCCGTCGGCCGAGGCTAGACCGCAACAAATACTGCTCTGAAGTTGCAAGGAAAATGGAGACTGCTTCTAACAACGGAGACTTCAGGAAGCACGTTCGTCTTATCCGGCTCGCATCTGGCACGCGGTAGCCCCAGATTAACCCCCCTATGCGACGCCGCGAGACAGCTGATACAAGAGTTAAGAAGGAAGGCTATGCGATGGGGCCAACACAGCTACCAACTTTTGAATTGCTTGACAGAACACCTTCCGGATCACATGCCTCTGATTCAACGACAGACATAGGCCATTCACTGCCATCAACGAATTCGGTCAGACATTGAAAACTTGAAGTAGCACCAGTGTCTAGGGGAATATGGCATCTCACCCGAAGTGTCCAAGGCCTGCTTGCAAATCATCGACGCTCTCCACGCCAAGTTCAGCTCAATCTAGGCAAACGAAGAATTCCCATGCGACTGGAGCACCTCCCACTACCGACAATGCCCACCGACAGTGTCCACCAAATATTGAAGCATCAGTCTTATCAACATAGCCGCTAAAGTATTATCCGCACTCCTACTAAACAGCTTCACCTCGGCGAGAGACGCTCATATCCGCCCCAAACAAGGCGGATTCTGCTGCGGCCGAGGATGCGCTGACTGTATTCTGCGCAGAAAACTTGAACATCTCCACAAGTGCCATCAATAAGTAGCCACCTGTAGCACGTTTTACCGACTGCCGGTCAACAAGGAATAGCTCTGGACAGTAAGTGATGCGTTCTACGTGCCCGGCAAACGTCTTAAGTCCATCCGTGCGTTTTTACAGCGCGCGAGGTCCCTCTGAATTCTGCGTATTTTACTAGTTAATTCAAAAATTCCCCACCGACTAAAACGGCGTACAAGTAACCCAAACGTTTCCGTAACTGACCTGGAGCTTGCCATGGGAAATACCCTTACTTCACCGCAACCGGCACGTACCAGAATAAGCTGCCTTGCATAGGCAGTAGTGCTGGAGATTAACACGTCGAAAACACCACTCCTCACCTTCAAATAACTGGTCTCTACAATAATCCCGAATGGCAAAGCGAAGGAGGGGTTGCAACTACGTGTCGACAGCGCCAGGAACGCTTTCCACCAGCTGCGTACAAGCCTGGAGGGCCGAGCAGAGTTAGGTCTCCGGACCAAGATTCTGGCCCATCGCGCCGCTATCCGACCCATCCTAACCTACGCGCTGAAGCTGTCAACACTTCTACAATGCTGTCGGCCGCAGTGGTTAGACCACGTTCTTCAACACCCAGAGCTTATAAACCGTTGTCTTGCGCCGTCGCCACCATGCACAAGTTGGCGCTGCCGGGTCTTGGGCAACTTAACTCGTGGATAAGCACAGTCAGGGAGGACGTGGAGCGATTAGAGCTACAGAAGGTCTACGGGATGCGTCGTGTCCATCGAGCTGCTATCCGACCCATCATAACTACCAACGGCTGTGAAACCTTGCCACTGCGCGTCGAAGACATCAGGAGATTGGAAATACTCGATCACAGGTGTCTGCGACAAATCATGAAAGCAGACTGGTGCGACCAGTTCTCGAACAACGAATTAAGGCGTCGCTGTGCAGGCGCGGAGAAGCTGCAAACCCACGCTCTGCGCCGCAAGATGTATGGCTTTTTATCTTTCAGCGCCACAAAGCACATGCTGGCACTGCCTACCGTTGGACAACTGAAAACGTGCATCTGCACCGTCAAAGCGAGCATGGAGCGAGTAGAACTACAAGATGTCCACGGTGTGCATCGCAGGCAACAGAACAAGGCCATAATCTGTTCTGATCGATACTCCGGTCGACGCGCGTGGGCGGCTACGATTCGCGGCACCCACGAAGCTGCCTCATCCTCTGGTAGGAGCTAGGCGTGCCTACCGAGGGATTCGTGTATGGTCGAGGTCCAGGTCACTTTAGAAGGCTATGCATCATCGTAAACGTGAACCGGTGTATAATCTTCCTAATTTGCGACTTTTGGGTGCATGAGCTACGCATAATGATTTACGATTTTTTTAGATTTTATCTTATAGATCGTGTATATATTATATAGCATCGGATTGCAGAATCATGAACGTGACACCAAGGAATTGAGCTGCGTGCCAAATTAAGCAGCAAAGCAATTGTCGGTGTTTCAATATTAAAACATCGAGGAATCTAAAGTTGGACAAACCAGTAATGACGGTCCTATCCATAACGCGCGCCAAAAAATCACTCGTATATCGCACATTGAGAGCAGGTCACGATGGTGATTTATATTGACCTAGTTTGACAGCAACCCGTGTTAGAGCCATCGTCCGGAAAATGGGATAGGATATGGGAGTGTTTTTACTCAAGCCTATATAGTAGCACGATATTTCTAATTTAGGTTTGTGGCATTTCTTCGACAGAATTATTTAGGAATAGTGCTGTTAATGTATGCATAGTATTTTAAAATCATCAGACTGTGTAGATATCAATCGAAAAGGTGTTTTTGCACTTATAGTTAGATAAAAAAAAAGTATCCCGATCGGAATAGAACCTAGAACCCCCGACAGTAATTGCGGAGATTTCACGTATTCAGATATGTCTGGCATTGCCGTTAGTTGTATATATTGTTGACGTCCCAAAAAATGGCTACTTATTTTCTTAATTACGTTATGTTTGATACATTTTGTCAAACTTGAAGCAAGTACATTAATACATTGTGATCACCATTCTTGATTGATTGACCATCTTCGACGAAATTTGTTTTGTATAAATGATTTCTCCTCCGGTACTGTCTTATTTTAACAAAGTTCATTTTTGGTGTTAAACATTTCAACTCCATTGAAACGATTTTAAACATATCCATGGACTCGATATATGCATCTCTTATCACCCTTGAATGTCTGCATCGCGAAATTGCTATGGCCAATAGATAATACCAATAATAATTCTGAACACAATGCCACCAATCAGTGGGTGAATAAGACCTCAACAGTAACGAGCAAGAAGACCAAGAAGAGATATGCTAAATTTTAGAATTTCCCTGATTATCCGAGGAGAGTGAGGAAGATGGATAACCAACAGGAAAGAGAAGTTTGTCTCGCTAACATGAGAAGTTACAAAAAATTGTATTGTCGTCCTTTTGTGATAAATGAGTGTTTTGTAGGCGAAAATATAATGTTTGACAGCATCATCTCGCAATTCGGTCAAAGTTCTGCCGCATTAGTTAATTAAGAATTAAAGTCAAGTAAATGACTCGATTTAGAATGCATTATGAACTTTATTTTGCAAATTTATACGAAAAAAAATTTCTTTAGTAATATCGGCTTGGACATTTTCATGACAGATTTTCCCACGGGGTCCTTTCTAACAAACAATACATTCGCTTGGGTGATCAGATAAGATGGCTAGATAATTGAGAGAATTTTATCTTGACTTTTAACTCTAACGATCTGTTCAAATGAGTACCATAATGATACGAAAGTATAATGCCCCGGATCACGAATCCACGATTAAATTGAACATGTATACCATGTTCATTTATTTTTCTTCGGCTTCCTGATATCTTCTTCGGTGGGGCATTCATCTAGAATATACAAACAAGCAATTAAAATGCCAGAGACAGGTTGGTTAGTTGGCACCACCAGTCCCCCCTCCGAAACGACCCAGCACAGATGCCCGTTATCCATCCAGACACTCGTCACTTCTTGGGTTATGGCGAAGATGAGTCATCTCCCACCAACACCACCACCACCACGACGCAGCGCGTGCGTGACTCGACGGACAGGCACGTCCTCGAGAGAGTCACACGGGAGGAGGAGGAGGATGTGACGTGCTGGGGGCATTGATGTTGCTATTTATTAATTAGCCCCTTGACGAGTTTACACCGTTGCTTGATCCACCCAAACCCCGACTTAGTTACACGCGGAGTACTTTTCCACGTCATGGGACTCACTGTTACTAAGAATAATAATTGCAGTAAAAACCACGTTTTGGCGCCTTCAGACCACGCGAACAATCAAAACGGAAACCCACCCACAAGTTTGGGCACAGTGGCGACCTTGTGTTTCGTCTTCTCGTCTGCCTTTTCAATGAGTTTATTAAATTTATTTAATAAAATGCGAAAGAAAGGATCAAACAAAAATTTTAATTAAGAGACAGGCAAATAAAATCAAAACGTGTCGAAAAACTCAATTATTATACCGATTGACCGACCCAGCGATTCCCTATTTGTTTACCAGAAGCAAACAAACTGCGAAATCGACATCTGAACATTTTGCTGGCGGTTACGCGGAGCCCAAAGGAGATCTTTTTAAATTTGTACAAAATATATTTGCACGCGAAAACACTGATATAAGCACATCGAGCATATGTCGTTACAGTCATGTCGTGTGGAGGGTACGAGAGGGTTGGGAAGGTGTAGTATAAAATACGACCAATACAGGGAGACCATAACGACAGAGGGTGAGGAAGTGGTGGGGGTGGATATGTGTGGGATTAAACGATAAAAAATGTCAAGTCGTCAGAAGTGCCAAGGAACTATATGCAATCTTGAAGAATGGATTCAGAATGATAAGATGGATATAACATATAAAAGGACTTTTGAGATTGAGGGAATTGAAGTGAGAAACATGTACAGGTGGAAATATTGATTACAATAGAGGGAGAGTCGTCGGTCAAGAAGGAAATATCTCGATTGTTTTTCGTTTTATTCGTCTTTTCGCGGAAATGTCATGACCGCAAGTAGTGCGAGGAAGAAGCGGAAAGTATCAGCAACGGACATGCGGATAAATTTCGTTTCTTTATTCACTATGAGATCGGATTAAACGAGTATTCCTGCTGAAACAGAAAAATAATTAATGATGCGTGCGCAAAGAATCTTAAAATTATCCACAAATCATAATCGATTACGCAACAAATTCCCAACAGATAAGTAATGTGAATCAAATGCTGTTTGTAAATGTGTTTGACGTCCATCTCTAAGGAGCCTAGACTGAAGACGTAACTACTAAATAACTCTAACAAAGCTGTCAATACTTGTCGCAATTTTATTAGCGGCGATATGCAACCAAAAGCACACGCCCGCTCCCATTCGTAAACGGACTTCGGCCACATTGGCGCATGCAATATTTTAAAACTATCACCACTACAACGGTCCGTCTGCCACATTGGCACGCACGGCTAGCGCGCGCATTCACGACGCGACGTGCACAAGACTCGTTTTAACGTCCGCCAGTAACCAAGCGCGGCATCCTCATAATCACCATCACCCCCCACAACACACTCCTTCTGCTCCCCATCATCGTCGTCTTTGCCACACCACCCCCAGCCGCCACATTGGCCGTGGAGAGAAAGCGCACCTGCGCGCGTTAATCGATCGCCCAATGCGCAAGCGCGTATTTTGTTATTCTCCGGGGCGTAGGTGTGCGCGTTTCGCAGACGCGTGCGCAAGGATGCGGCTAAAGAATTGGAGGTGGCAATGCGGTGGGTCAGCGAGAGAAAGAGCTAAACGGCGAGGACGGCTACCGCGCAACGGAAGCGTTGACTAGCGGCACTGCGGAAGATTAATCGTCATCCCCTCAAATAGACAAACAGATTCCGCAGTGTAGTTGTGACAAGTAGGTGTCATTCAGGGTAGCCTTGCCACACAAATTTAATTTACGCATTACTACCACCGGAAGTGATCGGCTCTCGTTCACAATAACACAAACCGGCTGAAAGGGTTTCACGCAGAACGATTTTGGTCCCGCTCTTTCGTGTTATCAGTGCTGCAAGACGCAGTCCTAAATTGGGAAGGTTAAATATATAAAGGCGTCCGCTTTTTATCAGACAACGGTACCTATTACTAGAAATTGACTTAGGCAGCTTTTCCGCGATAATTGAGCGCAAGTTGGCGAAATTAAACAAGTAAAACAATTATTTTCGTATGGATATGGAAGTTGCCATATCCATGGTTTTCAACAAAGGCATCCAGCGGGTTCAGCAAATGCAAGGCTTTCCGTCAGAGAGAATTTGCCCATTTAAACATACCCGCAAGTTGCTTTACATAAACGAGTTGCCCCTAATAACAGAACAGATGAAACACAGGTTAAGTGGAAACATTAAGAGCATTGTCTGGAATTCAAGCATGGTGGGCGAAAACAGTCCAGCTGTAAATACCAAGATAGCAACCAACTAGAGCTTCAATATCTGGCAAAACGTACAGAAGCAGACTATAATAGGCTAATAGGCTCTCCTAAAAATTGATAAATATTAATTCGATAAGACCAAAATCACCTATTACTAGAGGAAAAACCGGCTCCATATGGGTTGGCCATGAAGTTTTTCGTTAATATGTTTACAGATGACGACGTCCCAGTGCAACCCGAACTTCGAGACGACACGTACATACGTCGACTAATGAATGATTAAAGATGCAGACATATATTATGATCAGTCTAACTCGCGTCGTAAATGCCACAAATATGAAAACGATCAACATTACCACCACTTAATAAGGGACTAAAACTCACCGGAAACTGTACGGGTCCACCAGCACAAAGTCCTCCCGCTGACGACATGTACTGGGGTGGAGGCGGAGGGCCTTGACCAGGCCCAGTGCCCCCATGTGGCGGTTGGTGTTGCTGCATCATTTGGGATTGAGGATGCGGGGGTTGCGGTTGCCCAGGGTTACCACCGTTACCGATTTGGTGAGATCCAAGTAGCTCAGGTGGTGGCATCTGTGGTTGTCCTCCAACAAACTGTCCACCTCCCGCCCCACCGGGACCCACATAATCCGCAGGAGATATCATCATTTGTTGGGGTTGTTGCGACTGAGGAGGCCCTCCCGCACCGCCCATCATGTCGACAGCATGCATAGGTGACATCTTCACATCACCGGGATAACCGGACATACCCCCAGATGGGTTAGGTTGTGGGATACCGTATTCAGGAGGTGGAGGCGGCATCATGGGTCCGCTGTTGCGTCCACCGTTCATCATTACAGCACCACCTTCAAAATCACCCCGAGACGAAAATAAAGCTTGTTGTTGCTGGTGTTGATCACTCATGGCTCCTGACGCTGCAGAGACAGAGGTGGGAGGGGTTTGTTGTTGGGGGGTGTAGTGAGACGCCGGCGTCTGCTGAGCATCGGGATTCATGTTATTGTTGCTAGAGTTGTTGACGGTATTTGGACTTGAAACATGGGGGCCGGGCGTGCCTGGGTGGCCCGGACTAGGAGCGACCGAGGTTTGTGGTGGCATCCCACTAATATTGCTGCAGGGTGGTAGTGACTGTTGGGGACCGTGTTGCTGAGATGTTACAGGACCTGGTGGGCCAATCCAACGTGGCCTAGGAGGCATGTGCGGGTGGCCGGGCATCATAGCACCAACAGGTGGTCCATAGGGCGGCTGGTGAAATCGCATAGACGGATGCATAGGTTGCCCACCGGGCATCATCGAGGGAGGAAGAGCGTGCCTCGGTCTCATTGCACAAGCCCCACCGAGGGGTTCAGGTGGTCCTCCAGTTAAAGAGGGAAGCATATTCGCGCCAGGGCCCTGAAGGGTTGGTTGAGATACACGATGAAGGAATTGTGGAGCGTTTGGCATCGGTCGGCCTGGCATGCAATGTTCGTGAGGAAGGCCATTGGGATAGCTCGAGTTAACAAATCCCTAAATGCATTAATAAATAACGCACACATAATACATACATAATCATGGAAAGCCTTCGCTTCATTTGTGTGTTCATGGGTATCTCGGCGTTCGGGTGCCGCGCTATACAAGTCCCAGAAGACACTAGAGCGAATAAAATTGACAGATGAAAACATACCTCCACCAAGAGTGCAGGAAACCCGGCGATTCGCCAACCGTGATGCCCTTATCCCAGCGTATCTACATGATACATAATAGAAATCGGTTCATCATACCTCTTGCAGAAAAGAGTTTGCCGTTTTTGGTGCGCCAATGTGGACCAAATACTCATGAACATACATTGCAAGCCTAAAAGCTGGATATGAATAATATGTTCATACTTTTCCTTTGATTGTGAATCCGATGCTCCGCCCATCATCTTATTTTTTCCATACATTTCGCTAACAATTTTTCATTACTAAAAGAAGAGACACCACAAAGCCCGCGATGAACATAAATGTGGACTAATCAAGTAAAGCTAATTAAAACAAATATTGTTAGTTTTATTATAGTCTGTAATTCCATGTTTTTCGTGACGACAATAATTAGAATTAAAAAAGGATTATTTCATTACTTTAGAAAACAAGGTTTTTATACCGGGAACGTTATATAAAATTAGGGACACATTTTAATCGGATAACCATAATTATAATTGCAAGCGCTTTATTAAGCGTATTTTAGCATAAAACAAGACAGTATAAAGGGTACTTGAAGCGAAAATTATCTTTTAGTTCCTGCTTCACCTGATCTGGTGAAACTAAAAATCGGGACAAATAAGTAATGACCGAATTGCAATATGCCGCCGATCTTGTCGCTATTCAACGGTATTGCCTACGCATTGGTCGAAGAGATTAACAGTAAGATAAACTTGAATTGAGAGGATGGAGAGCGTTATCTATTATACGATCAGCGAAGAGTGTACAACTAGTGAGATTAATTGTTAGTGCTAGGCCTTTTGACAGCCACCACAATTGTAAAATAATGTTATTTTTTGTAATGTTTGGTGAAATCGTTGTTTTTAACATATTTGCACTTAAATTGGACAACTGTTTTAACGCTTCAGTCTTAATGGATTTACCCTTGATAAAACTAAAATGCTCCCGCAACCAGCTTACCGAATACCACCAACACTTAATCACTGACGCAAGTCTATCTGAGACTTTTCTAAAGTGCGAATAGCGGTCTCATGTAAAAGGTAGCGATTGCTTGCCTTGTATTTACCTATAAGACTTAACTTTAGCACGTGTCGGAGGAACGTGGATAAATTTGCGCGAGTATTCTCGTCGGCGGGCAGAACGTCTTATCTGTTCTCCGTCGCGGTTCGAAAATAGTAGAGATTTTCGAGGCTCAAATGCCCGGGTTTTTTCTTAAATTGATTCGCCCGATTGGTGAATCTCAAAGAAATGAACTGTCCGGTAAACGAAAGACGCGCGCATTCCTTTTCAACACATTTCGTACAAACATCGTTCCATCGAAGGTTTCTTCAAACCTGCAAGTATGTGGCTGTTATTATTCTGCATATAGCTAAGTTATATTATTCAATGATACCTTTTTTTCTTCAATTATGGATGTTCTTTTATTTTAATGTGCGGTGATTTTAATTCTGCGCCTGTTAGCCCACTTCTTACCCTTTGTCTGAATACCATAGTCAATTTTCCAACGCGCGAAGGGAATCTTCTTCACCACGTTTTTGTGTCCGATTCTTTACTCTATGCGTGTCGTAAACATGCACACTTAACCCAGTCTGACAACTGTATAGTCGTTGATCTACCAAAAATATACATCAAGGATAACCACAACTATTTACGCCATCCCAAACTTGAAAAACGTCGCATCCGTTCGCACTATCAACAAAACCAGGCAATTTAAGAGATGCCGTTTGTAATTCCGACTTCGCTATGGAAATAGAGCATATGAATGTATATCTCCGATCTCTGTACGATACGCACTGCCCACTTACAGAACTATCCCTCACTTTCGTATAGAATCATCTTCATTTATCAAACAATTGAGGCGAAGGAAGGAACGGCTTTAGCGCCAAGGCAGGCATCGATCAATTTAACCAATTTCGATCATGATCACAGCTCAGGTTAATCCCTTTAATCAGATTTTTGTAGATTAGCTGTTCCAAACATCGAAACCCGGTGAACTCTGGAAAAATCTAAATCGATTGACGAGAACCCGACGCTCATATCTACCAAATGGTGCCCTAGACCTTGGTGGTCTGAATGATGGCTTTATCGTCAAATCCGCTGGCCATTCCGCAGTGCCTCACGTAACATCGCTTAATCCCAGCGCTTTTCTACCCTCTCGCGAATCCTTTATCTCCAAAATGTTGGTCAGGACAGGGTCTTACCCGCGGTTCTGAAAATCTGTCACCGCGAGATTTCTCCGATTGTCACCCAGCTCGTCAATTATTCTGTAGGAGAATTCCCTTTTCCATCGGAATGGAGAAATGTCGCCGATTCCGCACGAACAGTGAAGTATAGGCCTATCAACAACTCTCCTGTCTGGTTGAAAGTGATTGAGAAGCACCTCCTCTCTAAATTGGAGGAAATGCTAAAAACGGCCGATGAACTGCTCCAAATTGCTTATAAACCAAGTAAGAGCAGTCTGGACGCCGTGGCCACGTTTTCGAACACCATCTACTTTTCACTTGATGCCGGAGCGAAAGCCGTTTAGGGAGTATTTTTGAACTTCACATCAGCTTTCAATCCTTTTTCACGCTACCACATTCTTTATCAACTTTGTGAAGATGGTGTTAAAAAATGGTTGATTAATTGGCTTTAAAATATTTATCTAGCTGACATACATAAAAGTCGTAAACGAAGCCTCCACCTCCTTGACCAATAACTGTGATGTGCTACAATGTGCAGTGCTATCAACATTCCGTTTTAACTATTACATGTTATCCTTCGACCCCCTAACGACGTGACACTAATAAAAAGACAAATTGTGATTCTTGACAGCTCGGGCAGGCAGTCACAGAGGTACACGAGTGGTCCTCGGAGAATAGCCTTCTGCTGAGCGCATCAAAATGCATATCCATTACATTTTCCCTGAGAGCGGATGTTGATCCACCTGAAATCGCTTCACTCCATAATCTCGCATCGAGCTGAAACTCGAAGTTCATCAGCGTTATTTCCAACAGTCGGTTATCTTGAAATGATCATATGTATGCTGTCTTTGGTAAATTTCATAGTCTCTGGTCGTTTGTTCGCCGGTTGAGGAGACTTGGATTAAGCTATAACAGTATAAAAACCCGTGCCCACGATCGAAGTCGATCGAAGGAAATTGAACAACTGCAGATTGAAACCAAAACTACAAACAAGATGGCTCCTTCCAGGGGTTTCGTGAACCGTTAACTGTCTGTATAGTTGCGTCGGCGATAACGCCCGATCGTTTTCAGAATGCTAGATGCGTGTGCAACCATGATGCTTTGGGGAGGTATTTTCTTACTTCAAATCAGAAGATTTAAAATCGGCACAAAGCTGAACAGCCTTAGTAGAGGTCGAGTTCGAAGCAAGAAAGATTATCCAAATGGTTACTTCATTTTTAGTATTGGTTTCGAGGTTAAAATACCTAGATAGCTGCATCTTCAACCTGGCTAATAAGCTACACATTGCCTACTGGAACTTACGAACACTTCTGGAAATCAAAAGCCAATATGAACACCCCTCGCAATGCCCATTCGAATACGCTCAAATGAAATTTGGCCTGGCACCTATCGTAGAATGGCGATATCCCCAGAAGCTTTGCTGACCACAATAAAGTTGTCGTATGCAACGCACGCTTTTAGCATCCTACGCGGTACTCTAACGACGGTCGCACTACTACAATCGCGTCGGGTATCCTTGACTGACGAGCGTACCGCGACAAAGCTGATAACGGTGATCGAAAGAGAGGCAAAGCGGTGGGATGTAACCTTTACCGAGCACCGGTACACAAACAGAGCCATTTCCCCAAAAAAATAGTCCAAGATGTATTCTTAGCACTCCTCGCGTCACCTCCACAGTATTCGACATGGTGGGGGCTTCGTATACTAGATCTTAATTCTCCGCCGAATATTTAAACGCCGACGTAGTTGTCATCGTTTACTGCTACACAAATATGTTTGAATTTGAAAATCTATCGATTCATAACTCTTTCAATTTAGATGTGCACCTCTTTTTCATGTTTAAGGTAAGATTTATTATAATACTTTCTTAATCCCTCTCCCCTACCGTTCAACCGAATATTTTATTCATTATACTTTCTCTTTTTCTAAAATGCAAAATCGATCTGTTATCCATCAAAGCATTTTCTGTTAGTAAGGATCTCAAGAAGAAACATTCTCTTTGTCCTTGCCGAACGCGCGAGAGCAATATTGAAATGCATAGCAAGTCCTGGATTATGGTTTTAGAACATGAAAACAATCAACAATTCGACGGATAATTCTATTAATTCGCCCAAACCACTACGGATTCTGTCATATATGTTTCGTAGAAATTGAAAATTAATTCACTGAGAAAAATCAAATGCTGCGGGAAAACCACAAGCAGTTAATAGTTATCCATGCAAAGTATCTACCGTTGAATTAACCACGAGAATGGCTTACAACTGCAATTCGGTCGTCCAAGGACATCCTCCCTCCCCCCAACTTAACGGAACAATCGGGTAGGCACCCAAAGTAAGGAACCGCAACATTTTCGCCCATCCCAACTCCACCGTCTGTCGTCTCGTTCATTATTCCATCCTCTTTCGCGTGTCCGCTTATACCATTCCGGTACTGTTCGACTACCGTCGTTTTGGGAAAGCCTCTCTCAATTAATAACCCCCTTTTTCTAGGTCACTGACTCCCAGGAACACTACACGTTATAGGCATGCATTTGATTCTCGTTCAAGTGGTCGGCTTCCATATTGCTAGTAAAATCATTCATCCCATTCATATTACTTCTTGTGCTGTTGTGAAAGTTTGGGGAATTGCGTGAACACTGTTGATTCTACTGTATTATTTGCATCGTATCAAGATACTGACATATGTCCTCATTTCAGGCCAACGGTATATAGGATTCCAACACACCCATGAGACTGCGATAACGGAATTATTTAAATCCCTTTTTCCAAATGCCCGACAGGTAAGCTGATACATAATAATCATAATAATAATAATTGTAAGCACTTTATTGAGGTCACGAGGACCAAATATTTAACCATAAAAAAAGACAGCATTGCGAGTACTGGATAAGAAAATTGTCTTTTAGTTCCTGCTTCACCTGCTCTGGTGAAACTAAAAATCGAGACAAATATGAAATGACCGAATTGCGATATGTCACCGTTCTTGTAGGTATTGAACGGTATTGCCTACGTATTTTTCGAAGAGATTTGGACATCGATAAACTTGAAAAGAGGGAATGGAAGGGGTCTGTTAATATATGGGAGCAGCGATCAGTGTACAACTAGTGAAGTGGCTTTGAACGATGATTTCTTGAATAGAGAGCATGGGAAGACCACGAGAAGACGAGATTATTTGAAAAGCCTACGGATGGTTAAAATGTAGGAAACTTTAGGCGATATCTCTGTTGTACGCAAAGCATGACTTTTCTTCATCAGATTATGCAGATATTTAAAACCATAGAAGTCAATAGATATGAGAAGTTGTTAAATCGATGTCTGTTGTAGCTTGGGCGTACCCAGTTTTCATACAACCTAACAATTAGATGAATCCTCCACAACAGTAAAACAGGCAATCGGTAGTTCGCAATTAAACAAAGATTTGCTTTTCTAATTGTAGATCAAAGACCAAACGAGAAGAAGTCAAGAGGCAGCGCAAACTGCACGACTTCCGCTGCCTCTTGGATGAAAGCTATTACTACGACCGACCAGTTCGAAAATTTTATTGTGGTTCTTTTTGCTCTCTAGATGCTCTTAACACCTTTGCTACGTTGGAGTTTTAATCTATTTACTCTGGAAAGGCTTACAGCAGGTTCGCTTTTACCTCAGCCAGCCTCAACACATCCCCCTAGGCTTCCCCTTGTGGACAATGGCAATTTTTTTATTCCGAAAAGCAAAATTCTTTCAAAAATTTCAATTAGACTACTTCAATGTTCTTCGAACATTTAGTAAGATTTTTTGTTGTCTTTTCATAATTGTGCATCTTCTTTTCTTCTTCCCAAGAGTACATAGAAGATTTGTACCACGAGAACAATCCCTACCACAATGCCCTTCATGCGACGGACGTTACACAGGCGACTTATTGTCTATTGAAAGAAATGCGCGTGAAAAAAGTGATTTCGTCATTTGAGTACATGTGCGCAATTCTGGCGGCCATTTGCCACGATATCGATCACCCGGGAGTGAATCAGTCATTTTTGATAAAGTCGAAACAGATGCTTTCAATTTTCTACAAGAATTCCCTTTTGGAGAATCACCACTCAAATGTGAGCATATCCGTGCTGGCCCAGTGCCAAACCTTCTCGAACTTCTCTCAACGAAGGTGGTACGTTCATCTTTTAGGCTCCCGAAATGCCATTATCAAGGCCACTTTCAGCCAAGGTATCTATAATTCTCGAGGTCAAACATCCAAACTAAGGCTGGTGTAGCGGCGTGCCCGCCTGTAAACATCCGGCAACCGGTTCGAGGTTTTCAGGTGGCGGGGGAAAAAGACGGCCCCAGCTCCACTTGTGGCCGCCCCTGTGGGTTGGTTAAGACGTGTTGGATGCAGCAGCAGCAGCAGCAGCAGTTGCCAATGGTTTCCCTCCACAGCCTCTTCGAGTGGCAGCACTGCGTGGAACGCCGCCACCAAGAGTCTTCCACCAGCAGCGGTTGACTCATCGTCCAGCGGGAATAAATAGCCGCGGAACAATACATTTAGCAATAAATTTGACAGTAACGAACTCAAAAATACTCCCACGAATATTTATGTCATCCGCGAAGCAGTAGCAGTCGGCTCATGGTCTAGCAGGAGATTTTTTCATCATACAAAAATAAAACTTTGTTCAAATATCTGACTAGGTAAATTGATAGTCCATTGAAATAATTTTTGATCCAACAGCAGTTCTGCGTGGATCGCCGAATGTATGTGGGCATGGTCAATGTCAAGTCCCACCATTTCTGAAGAATGCTAATTATTCATGTATATGTTAGGGAATCGCTGAAGAGACATTTGAAAGAGTTAATCCTAGCAACGGACATCACGCGGCAACAAGAGTTCCTCCAAAAACTCGAGGATCTTACGGAGAACCGCCATTCACACGAGAATAATTTCTTCGGACAGGACGCCGACATACTCCTCGTTACACAGGTAGACTATCGTGTGCTTTTACTTAAATCGAGCATTTAAAGAAATAAACCCCCTACTGCGAAGCATTTCAATTTCCGTGCATACTCGCTAGTGATATAGCCAGAATTGATATTTTGTAGCACAATCAACGTCTAGGTAACAAAAGAATCGGCAGATACAGATCAACTGAAAGTTTTGGTCCTCGTGACCTTAATAAAGCGAATATTATTATTAACTTGAGCGCTGCCATTTGTCCAATCTGCATCTCTGTAAAACCCTATTTTTTTCTAGATTGCCATAAAATGCGCTGACATCTCGAACCCCTGCCGACAATGGGAAGTATGCCTGGCATGGGCTGACAGCATAACCGAAGAGTTTTTTCTCCAAGGTGATCGAGAGCGCCTTCTCGGCCTCTCTGTTCTGGCCACAATGGACCGCACCAAGACCACCAAGGCCAACGTTCAAATAGGTGCGTTAAGAGGCCAACACACACACACACACACACACACACACACACACACACACACACACACACGGAGCGGCCGTTTTGTGTGTCACCCCCAAGCCGTGGCGCGAACCGTCACCCGATGACCTGGTGGCCGTCAGGTGGGGCCGGACACCGGACGGCTTGCGCCACGGAATGCCACGTGATAAAATACCCATGAAACCGAGCTGTCCTCCGGTGGGAGATAGCCGTAAACATTGGATTTATCACCTATTCCATGTGCTTCGCAGTATGTACCGACTAGGATGCTTGCATGATTGCTCTAGAGTCTAGAGCGTCAAATGGCATTAATAATGCACCCGTATCTCTTGTGTTAACTAGGATTCATCAATTACATAGTCCTGCCGCTCTTTGAGAAATGGAATGCTTGCATGCGGACAAAATTTAGCCAGGCTCTGGTGGATAAGTGCAAGAAGAATCTGACCATATGGACAAAGAAACAAGAGGCTGACGACGGATAGAGCAAGGTGCTACATCATGATGATGCCGTCTGGGGCAACCCCCTCCCCTTCGTTACACTCTGATTTTATGTTGTACAATTTACCGTCAGGCGTATTAATTTGGGATTTGGGTCGCCATTTAAAAAGGTTGATTTTTGATATTGCTATTATAACCGCGTTGCCAATATGTTACGAATCATAGAGCATCTCACAATTGAGACCTCGTGCGGGCACACAGAACCCCACATCCGAAATGCATCATCACCTGACCAGCAGGAGGGGGGGGGGGGGAGAAGGTGGAACTCGGTCAGCCGCCGGTTTCCACTACCACCACCGCCCTGCAGCATCCACCGACCTACGAAATCTGACGTTCCGAATTACTTGCTGCAGGGGATAACCGAAAACCCACAAATTTCGTCCTTTTAAATGTCTTTTGAATATCTCATTTCGGTTCGTGGAGGGGACTGACAACCTCTTGGTGATCAACCACCATTTCGCATGCAAGCAAATTAAAACAACATACCAATAACGGCCCAAAATAGGCCGAATGAACTTTTGCCAATGGGATTAGTTGCGTTAATTTGCTCACGGGTGTACATAACACATGCCACGACATGGTAGAGCAATCTGGAATAATCGCGAAAGTAATTTATGACGAATCAATCTGCATGAAGATAGATCTTGGGGAAATCGCACGTTCTCTGTCGACGCCAGCACGGCATTTAAACGGACAAAACACGACTTGTTCTCTTGGTTCGAGGAACCAGAATTGTGTATTTCACTTATCGGAGCCCGGACAAGACAGCTGGTTTTGAATTATGAAAAACGGATTGCACGACCGCTTATTATTCAAAGGTGAGTGCATAGTGAATTGCACGGTAAATAGTTGTTCACAACCGTTTCATAACGTGATAAATCAAACGGCACTTGACCAGCATCTCTCGTTCTAGAAACATTCACAGGAACGGTCGCCACGGCAGGAAAAATCAATTTATTCCGAAAGTATGTTAAAAAATCAAAATACATTGAGCAGTTGTCTTGGGGATGATTAAATGGGCAGGTCGCCAGGTGCCTCGGGTTTACCACCAACGCCATTGGCCAGGTCGTAGACCAATCGGGCAACGGCGTTTGCAAGCCAGTTTGCAAGTGGCTGTGTCGACGACTCGGCGTAGACCCGGACAATGTTCTCGGTGCCCGAGGGCCGCACGAAGGCGCGTGAAGTCCTCGGTGTCAAGGCGGCGGCGGAGTCCACTTGACGGACGAGTTCGTCAATAGACCTCTGGGGATGGATATTAGAATCATAAATTATAACACTGGAAGATCATTTGTGGATCGAGTTTGCAGTAGTACGGGCAATCGCTTGATTAAGGTCACTCGAGCATTGGCAACTGCTCTGACCGTTGGAATCCAATTTGGGACGAATGGGCGATTATTACTTTAAAAGGCCTCGTGAAACGCGCGTGCATGCCTCCGCGTTTCATTTTTAAACCAACCAAATGACTGCTCACCTGTAGGCCTGCCGGTTTGACAGCCAACCTGTCCATATCAGTGGTCTCAATTGCGGCCTTGTCTGCGATGCAGACTTTGATCTGTAGGGAGGCCAGATCGGTGTAGGTTGACGCGTACCAATCGGCGAGTGAACGGAGTCCCCTGGCGGCCAGTATGAACTCCACAACCAGCATATCCGAAATGGCGTCGCCAACTGCGGTATTGACGAGAGAGACGAAAACGCGCAGTGGATGGCTCTGGGGGAGGATCGCGACGAAGGCGATGGCCGCATCGGATAAAAAAACGGTACCGTGACCGTTTGCCTGGAAGGAAAGAACAACCATCACAACCATCCTGCAATCGTCACCCACTGCCCACGAACGAGATATTACTACTGAAGCTGTGAGACGTGGAATTGATAAAAAAAAACAATTTCCTACCAACTATTTGGTGGTGATTTCTAAACAACGAGACGTCCCCCGACGAGGCCATCTCAGTATGAGCAAGAAGTGATCAGCGACTCAGTTTGATGTAAGGGACTCCCACCGTTCATCAAACACCATTTAACTTTACACCCGAGGCGATGTAGCGGGTAGCATTCCCGCTTGCCACGGGATGGACTAGTTACGAAGTTTGACTGATGTTAATATTAAAATTCGCAATCCCGAGGAACGTAGAAACACACGATTAAATTAAAAATAACTTATCGCAAAGCGAAACTCACTTCAAAATACACTCCGAAATCGAACTCCTTGGCTGCCTTATGCAGATGCTTGACACCAGTTAAAGCGCACCGAACTCGCACACCCAACGTCTGCTCGAAGTAGCGCGTCGACGCGGCATTGCTGTAGGCCGTTTGGACGATGCCCAGGGTTAGGAAATCATCAGTCATCGTAAATGTCGCCAACTGGTCGGCTATGAAGTGGGCCATCAGACCGGCTATTCGATCACCGTCGATCAAGCAAACTGAAGTCGCCGACGTCGCTGATGGTTTGAAGAAGTAGACCAGACGATCGGCGTCGCCATCAATCGAGGCCCACCGACTGTTGACGGCGAAGGAGTCGGCGACTTCGGCGGGTGTGCCCGGGATTAGTTGGGGCACCTTGCTGTGGAGCTGTTAAAAGGCAAATTAAAATGAGCATCACCGCGACAGCCGTGCCGCACCCGGCTTTGTCTACTACGGCCTGAGAAGAAAGCAGCACGAAAAACCGTGATTCGGAAACCAGTCAACATGACACCGAACCAATCGTTCATGTGGTGTTTACCTTAACATAATCGGCACCACAGTTTTTGTTGAGGAGGTCTTTGTGACATGTCAGCGTATTAAAGGCCTGTATAGAAAACGTCGGGCCATCCCTCGGGTAGTTCAAATTCGAGAACTCGGTTCGCAGTTGTGCCGCGAGAGCGTTGATGGCAAGAGCCCCGACACCATGGGCACAGTCGACGTTCAGGTGAATATTATCCGTCGCGGAGCCAATCTTTTCGCAGCGCAGGGTAGAGAAGGCTCGAGCAAAACTGACAGCAAAAGTTTCCACATAGTCCCTAATTGGATCGGGAGTTCTTAGGGGGTCCTGGAAACAGTGGAAAATAATATTGCAGGGTCATTTAGAGCCAATTATTTACCGATTAAACAAACAGTCCCTGTATTTAATATTTATTCCAATAAGCTTCTCGATTGACTGTACAAAAACCCGTTTGTTATTGGTGACCTTAAGGACTTTTTTTATTCACGTAACATTTTCGCTTCCTGTCTGCAATCTGTAATTGACGCGTGTAACAAGATCACGACCTGTGTCACATTAAACGGAGGCAGTACACACAATTCTTTAACTAAACACCATTTGGATGTGCAAATCGCGAAGGAGGCTATGTAGGCGCATAACGACAGATTTCAGTCTATCGCTAAAGGTTATGGAGCATAGTAGAAAATTGTCTTTTTAATGTAAAACCATTGTAAACATGCGCAGGATTGAGGCACAATTTTTTCAACAAATTAATTTTAAATTTGACGCTGGAGATGGACTTTTGGTGACCGATTTCCGATTTTTTAAAAAAGGGTTGTGGCTCGTGTAAAATAATTAGAAGCAACCCATTGACGTCGCTGGCAAGCGCCCAAGACTCCTACCACCATCTGCGCAGGCCTCATCACACAAACCCCGTCTGCTGAGGAACACGGCGGCCGGGACACCTGCATCGGTTCTGTCCTATACATCAGGAGTTTCAGACTGGTGAGCCCCACAAGTTGGTTAAGCGTATAGGGCCTCAATTGATTTAATTTTCATAAGGGGGAGATTAGGCAGTAGAGAAGTTGACACTCAAAGGGGTTGACGTAGTCAGCAAACATTTCGACAAAAAATCGAGTCGCCAGCCCAATTCTGAAGCTCCGCGACGAATAAGCGAAACTATAGGGCGCTTCGCCGTCTTCACTACACTGGAACCATTGCTTGCGTCAACAGGCCAAACAAACCAAAACACCGAGACAATAACACGTTGACGTCATGTTTAGTTCCTGATAGGCAAGGTAGGACATAAAAATAGTGGCCAATGGCGTTGTGCTAACCTGAATCTGCACGAGATAATGCAACTGTGGAGTGGTCACGAGCCCAAAGTTGGTTGATACTCCTCCCATGCAGGCGACGCCTTGCTCCACCTCCTCGGCGAGTTCACCACAAGTTGCCCGGGTATCGCTGCCAATGTAAACAACCGGCACGACAGAAGAGTCTTGAAACAGAACAAAAATAAGAATTGGTGTGAAAATACCCTGGCAACGTAAAGTTGTGTATAACGAATATGTATCCAACGTTAAGTTAACTAAAATGCAGCGGTGAATCAAAAACCTATATATGCTGTGCAGATATAGGGAAACCGGCACTGTTGACGCCATTAATAACGCAATATAATTAGCACATACCATAAGCGAACTTCCCGATATATTCCAAAGTCAACTTTACGGTTTTCTCTGTTGGAGGAGATCCAGACATTCTTACGAATTCAACGATGCTTTTATCTAGCTCCGGCGCCAGCATACCCCCATCAAAGTCAACCAATTTTATGCCGTTGTCATCAGGCGGATTGTGTGATGCTGTAATCATTACGCCCACAGCAAGCCCTTTCTAAAAACAAGTTGAAATCCAGGAGGTTACGAAAAAATGTCTTGTGAATACAGAGATACCTTTTTTTTATAGAAATGAAGCAAATACCCGAAGGAAAGATAATAAGGCGGCGTATGCTCCGATTCGGGTGGCCACTCCCCGCAGAAGGTTGGCGTTACATCGGTAACCTGATGTTCCGTATGCAAGGGAGGCCGATTCGGTGGAAAGAGGGTGTTTTCGAAAAAGGTCAATCAGATTATTCGCAAGGGTTTCCATTGGTACTACAAAAGGGTGGAATTTGATTCATTTGAATAAGGTTGTATCCTTAATCCTTGAAAGGATACAATCAAATGGTTGATGCAAGTATGGAAATAAAAACAGACAATCAAGCTTAACTATAACCAACTAAGAAATCGTCCATTTAAATAATCAATAAGGGGAATTTATCACACGCTGATCAAGTATAACTACTTGTAAATATTATATACACTACGAAAAACGTGTCCTTGAAACGAAGAAATACTGGTCCTCGTGACCTACATAAAGCGACTACAATTATTTCAATTGATAAAAAAACTAAAAATTCCAATGCATATGTATTGTGGTTATCATATTTGATGTATCATCATGCAGACGTTAAAATAAGTTTCATAGACGGGTAGACAACATATGCATTCAAGAATTTAAATCTTCAGTATAAACTCTCAAATGACAAACATACAAGAAATTGAAGATTAAATACAGAAATTAAAATATATATATAATGGATATAAATTATAATTATTTATAAAAAAAATCATTAATAACTACAGGATAAGCAAAAATTTTCAAGAATAGCTCCTCGCATACGTATTAACTTGTTGTCCCACGGAGCCTTTACTAATTTAAATTTGTTTCTAGGCGACGGCGATCCCTTTTCATCTCTAAGACAGAGACTACTGAGAAAACGAACGAACACGCCGTCATTTTTTAGGTCACTAGTTAAGGAATGCGATGGTTTAACACATCCGACTGAACTACGTTGTTTATCCCGCACATGAGGGGCCGGCAGAAAATCATAATTCAAATCCATAAAAACCACACTAGGCCTGTTGTGTACTTGTAGAGGATATCCAACTGGAAGCAGATCTTAAATACTCCACCAAATTACTCTTTCATCAGTTATCTCTTTCTCTCTATGAACAGACCTATACTCATTCAAACTACTGTACATCGGTATATACAACTTCTATGTCTACTATCATATTCCACGTTACATGGCTGATATTGTTCTTTAATCGATAAGAACCATTTTAATTATGATCACTTTCGTCCTCATGATCTTAATAAAGCGAATACCATTATTACTCTGCCAATATGGTGGTTAAGGCTTATCCAAGGGTAAGATGGGGTAGGTCGCAGGAAAAGGTTCTGTGGCTTAATTTTCACTCGCAAATAGGACACACAGCCTCTGTCTTATCTGAGAGACCAGGGTCAGACGCACAATGGTCTCGTATACATGCCCTGTTGGCGTTTTCGTTCCCAGTTTGGGCTATATCCGCTGTTTGAATAATGAACCAATTATTAACGGAAGGTATCAAATGAATTTATTTTATTTTATATTAATAAACTTTCCCCTTCTTATAAAGAATCGTGCTGTTTATAATCTTAGTAACGTTAGAAGTAAAATATCCCGCAATTAAACTCCTGTTGGGGAAAACGGTCTTTTCACTAAGAAAACTCTACCTCCATTCATATTTAACCTTTACCCTATTTCCTAATTCGACCAATGCCATGCTGTAGGCGTTTGTGCGACTCATTCCTTTCAGAAAACATCCAATCAGCAAAACCCGTAACTAGTCGTTTGAGCGACCCATTCAACCAGTGCTTACAAAAAAGCAGAAGAGGATGGTTGCTCACCCGCTGACGATTTAGAAGAGCTGAAAATAAAGCTCCGCCGGGCTTTCCGAAAACAGGCGTCGCATTCACAATTCTTTCTGAGATCCCAGCGAACGGGAGAAGCTCTAGTCCAGTTTGTCGAAGCCGTCCGAATAATAGCCGACGCTGTTTTCACTGAAGATACCCCCGCCAAGAACGAAGAACGCGTCCTACAACGGTTCTGCAACGGTGTTCTGTCTTACTAAACAATCATCGCCCTCACCAGTGCGAACGCGAAAACGACAGACTAGGCGCTGACACTGGTGAGACGTCTTCAAGACGCTGAACGACTTTGGGGCCTTTGGCAACCGACGACACCCCACAAGCCTCATATTCAACACCCAGACTGTCATTATTGCCTCCGTTTCGGCAAAAACGCAAGAGTCTGCGGCCACAACCAGGCGGGTAAGCATTTCGCTTTCTCCGTTACTGCACACCCAGTAATTGCTAAGCCCTGACGATAGCCGCTAGAGTACCCTGCACAGTCGAGGGGTTTCCCATGACGGCCCTTATTGATTCGGGTGCTACATGCCCTTTAATTAACCCAGCCGCCTTACCCCGAAACAAAAGGGTGAACGTTCCGTTTTGCAACCACATACCCTCCATACTTTCTGCAGAGACACAGCCTTTGACCGAAAACGGAATTTACGAACTCATCGTAGTAATAGGAAACCGACACCTTAGACGACACCTCGTTATGTAGGACGTCCATTATCCGTCACAAAATAGAAGCTGGGGACACAAGACCCCTCTGGCAGCCACCACGACGCATCCCTCCCCCGAAAATGACGAGGCTTTTGCCAATATGAAGATGGCACTCTACGAAGCTCCCATCCTAACCTTACCCAATTTTGACACTGACGCCCCACCCTTTATCCTAGAGTCTAGGATACTAGTGAACTTCATCAAGTCTCGGCCGCTTAATTCAAGAATTTTCGCACAACTCTGTGATGCAATGGATTCCGACTTCACATCGCTGCTTTACCACACCGAGGTTCGCGGGTTGTCAAAAGGAAAAGTTTTGAAGCGTCTCGTTTATCTCAAAGTAGAAGTAATTTCATTCTTGGAAGTCGAAGAAACTAATTTTGGATTCGATCTTCGTGACGATATTTGGTGGCTCAAAGTTCAGTTTCTCTCTGATCTGTTCGACAAACTGAATTCTCTCAACTTGAGTCTCCAAGGACCATCAGAAAACATTATCTCATCGACATGCAAACTGAAATCGTTTGATGAAAAACTGACGCTATGGAAAAGCAAAGTTTCGAAGTGCATTTTTGAATGCTTCCCTTCCGTAAACGAATCTCAGTTGAAGAGCAAAGTCGCTGATGACATCATGTCCACACTGACAAGTCTTCAATTAGCAATTCACCATTATTTTCCCTCACTTTCTATCGACGAATATGACTGGGTGATCAACCCGTTTGGAAGCAACCAGACATCAAATCTTTCGTGTGATGAGGAAGAAGAGCTTATCGATTTGAGAAATGACAAATTCCATCGACTGGGATTCGCCGAAAAAAGTTTGGACGAATTTTGGCTCTCCTTGAAGCAGTTGTTTCCAGCAGTCAAAATCATTTTGCCGTTCGCGTCTTCATGGTTTTGTGCATTCGGATTTTCAGCTTTGACTGAAATCAAATCAAAAAAGAGAGCGCGACTCCTTCGACTTGACGACGAAATGCGTGTTTGTTTGTCAACATTAGAGCCCCGTTTAAACCTTATTTGCTCTCGAAAGCAAGCACACCCATCGCATTATAAATATAAACGTTGAAAATAAAGTTAAACCAAATTTTTTTATACTTAAGGTGTGTCGCGAGTGAAAAAGTGACAAAGATGCAAGCGACACCGTCATCGGAGCGGTACTATCACAGGCTGACCCCAACGGGTCAGAGCGAGTCATCGCATTCGCCAGTAAGAAACTGGGCCGCCAAATGCGACAGAAAAGCGCCACCACCCGAGAACTCTTCGCCATATTCTCGTTCACTAAACACTTCCGCCCATATCTACTCTTCAGTAGGTTTGTCATCAGGACCGACCATCGCGCACTCACGTGGCTGACAACAATGAAGGACGACGACAGATCCGAAGCCTGATGGTATGAGGAGCTCCAGCAATTTGATTTTTCAATCCAATACCGATCCGGCAAGACACATGCAAACGCGGACGCACTCTCACGCAGACCTGACACGCCCGACGCCGTCTGCGGGGTTTTTAAGCGAACCTACGCGGTGCCAATGGTCATCAACCCAGAGCAGCGACCCCGCTTTCATATACGACCGCGTCCTACGGAACAGCCGGAAACCTTCAGCAACCGATATGAGCCTCACAAGCCCATCCGCAAAAGGTCTCTGGCACGAATGGCCCCACCTGTCTATTCAGAATGATGTCCTCATTTTCCAACAATATCGCTCCCGAATCAACCAAGTGATCCTTGACGTCCACGAGCAACTCAGGCATCCAGGAGAACGAAAGATGGAAAACGCAATTTCCCGTCGCTACTGGTGGCCAAATATCAGGGATGCCGTGAACACGTTCTGCAGAACATGTACCCCGTGTGCCAGTTTCAAGGGCCAAAATGCCAAACCCATCGCTCCACTCCAGTCAATGCCTTTCGGTATCGACATCGTCGACCCTCTTCCACTGACAGAGCGCGGCAATCGGTACATCCTAGTTATGATCGACTACTTTACCAAAGCGGCCGAAGCACTCCCGAACCAGGAAGTGGAGACGGTCGCCTTCACATTATAGAACCGTTGGGTCGCCCAACACGGTGTCCCTGACAGTATCCACAGCGACCAAGGATCAAACTTCGAGAGCGCCGTTTTCAGTCATTTCTGCACCGTGCTAGGCGTCCACAAGACGCGCACCACCCCCGGAAATCCCCAAGGAAACGGCTAAGTGGAATGGACCAATGGGACACTCCTCAATTTTCTCAAGAGTTTTTGTCCGTAACTACCACCCCCACGATTGGGACTGCCACCAAGGTCGCAGCCTCCTTGCTCCACCATCCATATGTCCACCGGATTCTCCCCCGTTTAAAATGGCCACAAATCGCATAATGAGATTCCCAGCCAACATGTTTAACATGGCTTCCGCACGCCCCCAGTAAAAGCCACCGGACGTCATCCTTAGACTACAGGAAGACCTCCGCAACACCCACAACTTGGCTCGTTTACACCTCGAACGGGCATATTATCGGCAAAGACCTACTATGACCCCATCTGTCGACACACGACCTATCAAATCGGGGATTTGGTACGCAAATACCGGCCGGTACCCCCACCCGGGGTCCCTAAAAGGTTTCACCCGACGCTACCCTATTCTTGCCGGAATCCGACCTTCCCCCGGTCGACAGTGCTCCCCTGGAGGGGGGGGGGTAATGTGACACCCTTGTTTTACTGTGTTACTTTTGACCTTACAGGAGAGGCGGGCACTTTTGGACGCACCGGTTTTCACCCACGACGGTTCCCACCACACCGCGTGCAAGTTTCGGGTCTTCTTCCGGAAATACCAGAACCAACTCCACGCTATTCTTCACCTTCCTTCACAAGTTTACCTGACCATTTGTAATCCTTCCTCTCTACGATGACCGTATCCTTCCCATATATACTCATACAGAAATATTTCAACATAGCTGACTCCATCTCTCGTCTGTTGGATAAATATGCCGTCTGAACGGGACCATATTTTCGAAGACACAGCCCAGAAGGCTGTCACACATCTCTCTTGTTGGTTGATCCATACTTGACATACATGAAAATCTTGTTGGGAGCCCGTAATACGATTTTTCACGACACCAGCTCTTCTCTTTGTCTTGGGCGGGGTTCTCTCGAACCCAAAGATTATGCAGCAATAGCGGGATACAACAACAGTTCGCTTGGTTTTTAATTTGTTTTGTTGTGATTATTCTCTACAAACTCAATGAATTATCTACTTGCTCTGGATTCAAATAATAAACACTTTCTAAAACAACGATGTAGTTTATTTTGTTGCTAGAGTAATCTAGGAGAATAGCTTGTTTCACGACAACATAACCTCAGACAAATGCGAGAACACCTGGGTCATCCTTGATCTGAACGAAATGGATCAAATTAGGAGATACGAAAACAAAGACTCTTCCCAATGTTTATGGTCAGGCATTCAACCAATATTAGGGTTGGCATGCCTATGAATTCTCTTTTTCATCGAGGGGACAAGCGTTACAACAAATTTTCCTTGTTTCGTCCTGGTTTCGATAAATTATTTTCGTGCTGGGATTCTCTTTAAGCTGACAGTGTGTATTCGCGTCAGGTCGATACAATTCGAGTCGGCCATAGCCGAGTAAAACGTTTTTGTTTAAACGCGACACAATCGCGGCTTTATGATCGTGTGCATGGTTGGGATTAGGCATTTTGGCGCCAGGATGCATCAGCCAAAACAATTAAAACGACCAGTTATAGTCGTCTAGCATGGGGTCACAGACAATGAGATTTTTGCGAGGCGTAAAATTTTCTCGGATTCACTGAAAGTGATTTCTAAAATGCACACGTTAAGTAATTATGGAAGGATTTTCACCTACGAAGTCGCTGCCGGGGACGTGTGGCTATGTTATACGTCTACAGGTACAACCCCTCCCCCAGCGAAGGTCAAGGCCAGAATCCCCCAACTGGACGATCGTCGCAGAGGTGCTCGAAGTTAATAAACGCTGTCAATACCATTAAGCAGCAAAAATATGTAAATTCATGAGAATTTTCAGAATTCAACAATGTATAAGAATAAATAACTTCCATTCAAAGGCGAGCATGCAGGTCCCGGCGAAAGTATTTCGAACTATGACGATCAATACCATTTTTTTATCGTTTTGAACGAAGCACTTTGTACAATATATGCAACCCATGACATATTATGGTATCTCGATTCGCAAACGAGACGTCCTCGATTCCCATAATTCTACTCCCTGCTTATTTGGAACTTCCGTGTGCAGTTAGGACGAGTGTGCCCTGTACGAACAGTAGAAGTAGTGAACGGGCGAATCAAGTGAGGAAAACACAAGGAATTCGAGCCTCGGCAATCTCTACATAGATCGAACAATGAGGGGCAACAAATAAGACGTTCTGCCACTACGGCTCATTTATCCCCGTTCCTCGACACATGCAAAAGGTTTTGTACCTTTTGTAATAGGTAAATAACAGGCAAGCAATCGAGTTTTTGAGGGAACACGGTCCTGAAACTAAAGATCGAGACAAATAAAGAATGACCGAATTTCGATATGCCGCCGTTCTTGTGGGTATTGAACGCTACTGCCTACGCATTGGTCGAAGAGGGGTCATCTAATATACGAGCAGCGATGAGTGTACAACTATTGAAGTGGCATTAAACGACGATCTCTTGGATGGAGAGCATAGGGAGGCAACTAGGAAACGAGATAATTTTAAAAAGCATACGGATTGTTAAACTGTCAGAACATTTCAGGCCGGGGAACAATACACAATATAGATGCGTGGACAAAGGTTTTTATACGGTTAGAGCTCAAACCAAGTCTCCTGGACCGACAAACTAAGAAAAAGAGGCGACGAAATTTACCTAAGACAGCATCAACATGATCATCCCAAGATAACTGAGTGTTAAAAATAATGCCGAGGAATTTCGATTTAAGCTCGAGGCGAAATTATGAAGAGAAGCGATTTCAAGAGTGTCAACATCCGCTCTCAGGGAAAATTTTATGGAGATGCATTTTGATGCGTTGATGAATTGACCACAGAGGTTGCCTACTTGATCTGCTTGGTCAACTGCCGCCCGGCATACTCAATACCTGTTCTTTCAAAGTTATGGTAAATTCAATGTGAAATGCTAACCGTTTTTTCGGCCAAAGTGGTGAGAGTTGAGTTCCAGACACTAGGAACTACCCCGATTGGCATGACTCATCTAACAACTAGACTAATAAACCGGGTATCCCAAACACCACCCGATTTACGCGATACCTGTTTTTTCTACCCGAAACGACGCACCTTCTAGGGGAGCCAGCCAGTGATTTGAAATATGCTTATTTGCGTCCGACAAAAATAATCTACAGCGAAACCGGACTTGAAGTGTCAAGCATACGATTAATTTTTGGAATGATCACATCCACGCGGTGGGCTTGTTTTGGCTACAATTAAATACGCAAACATAGAGAATGAGGTCATACATTTAACGGTGTATTTACTGTACTGTCCGTTTGAACAAATAGCATGATAAAAATCGGGTGGATTTCATCTACATTTGCGAATGTGTTCAAGGAGAACATTGCGGTCCAGATTTCGTCCTAGAACATGAAATTAGACAAGTTGCACGGCTAATAAGCATGATACCGTCCTAAAACGATAACCAAACGCACACAATCATGGAAAATTATGGGCCACTACGGCATAAAAGCGTTCGTTGAAACAGCATTTGGCCTCTATACACAACAACCGCGGAGAGTATCATTCATTTGAAAGGTGTACACCTGTAGGAGGCATAAAACAACCATCAAACCTCGAAGATCCACTCACCGATGAAGATTAAACGCACGCCTACTAGTCCGACTTTTTCGGCGCTGCGGGCGGAAATCGGTGGAGAAATATTATACAGCTGGTTGACACATTGAATCGGACTGGGTGTCTTCTGTCCAACGAATTGAACTAAACCCTGAATTATCAAAAAACGGGGTGATACGTTTCAAGGCAACCAAAAATGAAAGCAAGAGTTTTGTATACATCGCCTGCAAAGCGAACTCGCTACCTGTTAACACTTCAGGGGAGAATTAAAAAAAGAAAAAGTCACGAGTACATTCGGAGGTCGCGGCTTATCGGTACCACTCATAACAGCATTATTAGACCAGAAGGGGTAGTTCACTGACACGGTTACAATCCTATGCGTAAACAGACAACAGCGACGCGACTTAAGCATAACAAATTGCATTATCACTTCACACCTTCAAGCGCATTACATCCATGGATTGGTTCTCTTTGTTGCAGAGGCCTTCTTCCCACAAAATAGATTCAATAAGATCCTCAAACTTCTTTTTATGCAACTTCATATCGCCTTCCTCAATAGTGACTGTGGTAATTGTCTAAATGTTGGAGATTATCACGGAAATCGACAGTCTACTAACGCGATCAAGATGCGGTTTGGCTGATATAAAGGAACTCTTCAGCTCTTCGGTAAAGACAGTACTTTATAGAAAGAGATTATGGGCCAATATGTTTTACCTTGATGAATACAGGTTTAGTCCTAGTATATTCGAAAGCTCAACACTACACAACAAAAATTAACAGGTTCCGCAGGTTATGAAAATCGGCAAAAGAAATTGAAAAGTGAACTTACGTTGAGTAGGAAGTCTGAATCAGTTTTGCGGATGCATTAATAGCCCTAAAAATGATTATACAAACAACCGGTACGTATAGCCTCTCCCAGAAACTCAAATATCTTACGAAATGGTCATTGGAAGGAGAAGGCTGTCTTCTTTCGTAACCAGATCAATTTTGTTCAAAATAATTACATCTGCAAGTGCTATTTGCCTTGACGGAAATAATATAGTGATTATTGGCCAACCTTTCACAAGTATTTACAATTTCAGTACTGTAGTCATTTTTCAACGCCTTTAGGCAGTATTTCGCATCAATTACAGTCACAATGCCATCTAGATGTATTTGGCTGCATAAACTTTCGTCCAGCCAGAAAAGGGCTGCGATTGGGCCTGGGTCAGCAAGTCCAGTAGTTTCGAGTACTATATAATCAAATCTTCCCCTCTTTTTCAAGAGGTTTTCAATTGCCTTTACCCCGGGATCTTTCAATGAACAACAAAGACAACCATTTCGCAATTCAACCCATTCCTCCAAAATTCCATCGCTATCTTCATGCTGAGCTACTATTGATTCTGCAGCTGATCCTTCGGCAAAATCATTGAGTATAACAGCAATTCTCTTCCCATGGGAGGCGGTTAGAATATAATTTATAAGTGTGGTTTTACCAGCACCTTAAATTATAAAATGGAAATCATAGTACCCAAGAAACCAGTTATTATCGTAATCGGAACCTTATCGGTAAGCTCGTGCGATTCCGAGTCGACTAGAAGGGGTATATCCTCATCAGACATAATGCAGTATATGACGTCGAGTATCAATTCCGGAGGAAAGGTTGACAAAGAAACGTACACAGAAACGCACGGTATAAGTCGCGAAATTGTTACGCACAATAGACTAATAAATATGACACACGAACCACGAATGTGGCGGGGAAACCCCGATCAATCATAATACACTTCAACGAATAAAGTAATTCATAGATGGAGTCAGAAAAATCTAAAACGTTCAGCATAGAAAACCGAGCATGTTTAGACCAGCATTGTTTTGATCTGTTATGGAGGTCGATAACAGCCCCACATGCATTCTGTATAATCGAATATACGATACACTTGAATTTCGTAAAAATGCATCACGTACGGCCCCAAAATTTATGAAACGGAATTCGCCAAAGAGAACTTTACAAACTGGTTTCAGAATACACGCCATACCATGAATACCAACCGAAACCAGGAATAATGCGCATTCTGGCAGGCGCAACTCGTTACTACAGTCAGTCTCATTCGTTAAAGTTTTCTGAGTTGTGTGGATGTCTTTTTAACTTTTTTGGTTGTCATATGGGATCATAAAATAATCAAAAAAAATACGAGCCCATGAATTATCGATCTTATAACTCCATTGTGTTGATGTTATCAAAAAAAATGTTTTTCAAAAATATCAATGACATAATAATAATAATAATTGTAGTGGCTTTATTGAGGTCACGAGGACCAAAGCTTTCAGCAGTAAAAATAGGCAATATGACAAGTATTAGATATGAAAACTGTCTTTTAGTTCCTATTTCACCTGCTCTGGGGATAATAAAAATCGGGACAAATAGGGAATGACCGAATTGCGATATGCCGCTGTTCTTGTTAGTATTGAACGGTAAAGTCTACGCATTGGTCGAAGAGATTTACATTCCGATAAACTGGGATAGAGGGGATGGGAGGGATCACTTAAAATACGAGCAGCGATTAGTGAACAATTATTGAAGTTGCGTTGAACCATGATTTCTTGAATCGAGAGAATAGGCAGACCACTAGAAAACGAGATTATTTTAAAAAGTCTATGAAAAGTTGAAAAGTCAGAACATTTAAGACCGGGGAAAATTACTGGAGAACAATATAGAATAAGGGGAGTTATACAGGCATGGGCAAATGTTTTTATGTTGCTAGAGTCTCCTGAACCGACGAACTAGGAAGCAGAGTCGACGGCATTTATCAAAGACGGCATCCACATGATCATTCCATGATAACCGACTGTTGAAAATGCGTGAAGGGATTTCGGGAGTGTCAACATTGGCTGTCAGGGAAAATGTAATATAGATGTATTCAGCAAAAGACCATTCTCCGAAGACCACTCGAGTTCCTCCGTGACTGCCTTCCCGAGCTGTTGAGAATCACCATCCGTCTTGCATGCATGGCATAAGGTCAAGTCATCCGCGTATTTTATAAGTGTCACGTCGTAAGGGGACCGAAGGCTCGACGTGTAATAGTTGAAATTTAAGGGAGATAGCACAGCACCTTGTAGTACACCGCAGTTATTTGGCAAGGAGGATGAGGCTTCATTTCCGACTCTGACGTGTTGACGTCGATTAGAAAAATAGTTTTGAAGCCAATTAATCAACCATCCTTCAACTCCATCCTCACATAGTTGAGAAAGGATGCGGGAGCGTGAGATAGTGTTGAAAGCAGAGGAGAAGTCCAAGAAAACTCCCTTCACGGCTTTCGCTCCGGCATCAAGTGAAGAGTGGAGGGTGTGCGATAACGTAGCCACGGCGTCCAGAGTGCTTCTATTTGATTTATAAGCAAACTGAAACGGGTCATCGGCAGCTTTAAGCGTGCCATCTAATTTAGAGAGGAAGTGCTTCTCAATCAATTTTAACCACACCGATGAGTTGGCGATAGGTCTGTACTTCACAGGTCCGGCGGAACCATTGACCGGTTTCGGAATTGGTGTTATAGCGACATCTCTCCATTCCGAAGGAAAGGAGCATTGTCCTAACGAATGATTGACAAGCTGAGTGACAAACGGAGAAATCTCGCGGTGACAGATTTTAAGAATCGCGGGGGCGACCCTGTCGGGACCAGCAGCGGTGGAGCTCTTGAGGCCAGCCAAAATTTGGGAGCGGGCAGGAAAGCGCTGGGATTAAGAGAACTAACGAGAGGTACCGAGGAATGGTCAGCGGATTTGAAGATAAAGCCATCGTTCAGAGCATCAAGGTCTAGGGCACCACTTGGTAGATATGTGCGGGGGGTTCCCGTCAATCTGTTAAGATTTTTCCAGAGGTCACCGGGTTTTGATGTCTGAACAGCTCATTTACAAATATTTTGTTAAGGCGATTTACCTCAGCTGTGATCTGTATCGAAAATGGTTAAATTTCTCGATACTTCTCCTGGCGACAAAGTCGTACCTTTTTCGCCTCAGTCGTTTCAGAAATGGAGAAGATATGACACGGGGGGTGGGGGATAGTTCCGTCAGTGGACAATGCGTATCGTACAAAAGCGGAGATAACTATTGATATTGTCTATCTCTTAATCGAAGTCGGAATCCTCGAAAACTTTGAAGTCGGTTGTGGCAACGGCATCTCTTAAATTGCACTGGTTCTGGAGGCAGTGAGAGCGGATACGACGTTTTTTGGGTTTGAGACAACGTTGATGGTTTTTTTTATCCTTGGCATATATTTTCGGTAGACCAACAACGATGCAGTGGTCCGACTAGGCTAAAGGTGCACGTTTGCGACATGCATACAGAGAAGAATCGGACACAAATATGTGGTCAAGAAGATTCCCTTCACATGTAGGAAAATTGACTATGGTGTTAAGACCAAGTGTAAGAAGAGGGCTAATTGGCGCAGAATTGAAATCACCACACAGTAGAAGTAAAGAATCATCCATAATTGAAGAAATAAAAGGTATAAGCGAATCATAGAACTTAGATATGTCTGTTCTGGTAGAAGATAGGGGATATACAAGTTAAAGACTGTCACAGACTTGCAGTTTTGAAGAGACCTTGGATGGCACATAACCCCAACACATTCAATAGCACTGGCTGCATAGCAGAAAACCTTTATGTTCGATTTTGATTAGCTTAGATTGATGCAACTCGCGACACCACCACCCTTGGATTTAACGCCGACCACTCTGTCTTGACGAAAGCATTCGAAATTCTCTTGCATAAATATGTGATCCAGATTGATGACCCGAAGAAAGGTTTCTTGTAGACAGACGACGCCGACAGGTTTAAACAGAGCAGATGTTAGCAGAGAGTGAAAATCATCAACTTTGTTGAGAATTGAACGCACATTAAGGGAGGCAAGAGCTGGAAGTGATGTATTTGCAGGATAGCGACTACGAACAGCACTGAGCCAACCAGCTCGATGCTTCGGCTTGGTGTGAATGAGTGGTGGTGGGGGGAGTGCAGTATTTGTAGGCACAAAACAACTGTTCTCATGCGGTCGGTCGATTAAAGCCGCATTATCAATGCGAGGAACATATTGATTAATCGATGCCTTTTTACAAAATAACCTGTGAGACAGCGATTTGCACTTTAGAAGGGTTTCAGATAGACTTGCGTCAACAATGAAGTGTCTGCGGCATTCGGTGAGCTGTTTTCGCGAGCATTTTCGTTTGATCAATGGTAATCCATGAAATTGATGAGTTAAAACAGAGGGATTTTTTTCCAAAATGCAGTAAAAAGATCGATGTAGATATTTGGATAGAACAGTTTTCTAAAAAAAAGCAAAATAAGTTATTTTTGGTGGTGGTGGCCGTCAACTTGTTAACGTCTCTTTGTCCTCCTATCTTTACCGACTCTCGTATTCAGTTTCGAGAGGTCAGGGTCTGATCGTGGTAGAACACGACAGATTCACTGCAGCTGAAAACGTTCTCGTAGTGTTAACAGCTTATTCAGTCGTTCTTTCCAATCTTTTGACAACAGAATTGCAATGTTTCGCAACCACAGTTTAGCATTTGATAGATTACAGCCTGATAGATGCGAGTCTTTGTCCCTGGGTTTTTCTCGATGCGACCCGACGGGTTGGGCGTTGCTGTTGAAACGTTTTCCCCCCTGTCTTCACGTGGTCATAATATCTGAAGTTCGGCAGTATAACGAAGACGCACTAGACTGGCGCATCTTTGAGGTAAATGGGCGTGATTTGATGCATTTAGAACTTCGACATTGCGATTTTTCAGTTTAAGTATTGCGTTTGCCATGTCTGACCAAGTTTATGGGTCGTTGAGAATTTCGCAATTTTCTCTTTGTGCCAGGGGGTCGGACGTGAAACTGTCTCCTGCCAATTAGTTAAACAAATAATCTAGGTTGATGCCAGTACTCGTAGGTTCATGTGTTTTATATTGTATTTTACTATAGAGTTGAAATTTACCGAGTAGGGAAAAGGTCTGCAAGATTCGTTCGATAAATTGCTACAATGGGGTCGTTATTGAAGAGAGGAAAAACAATTTTATTATTCAGTTTCACGTTCATGCACAATATCCTATATTTCTCCATAGATGCATAGCATATACAATTATGTTCATTGCCCACTATTTAATCTAGAGGGAGGCTGCTCTCACTCTTTCAAAATACTGCCGACCCCTACAATAAAAAAACGTATCCAAAGTAATGCACTCTCTCATCGTCCATTGTGAAAAGGTCCCATCCACTTCCGTTGGAACACGAACTTCCTCCAACATCTCCGCGACCTGTCGTTTGAATTATTCGGTGAGTTTATAGTCCATCGATCGGTTTGTAAGTCTAAATAGCCCATTCTTAGTTGTACTAATGCACTGACCGGCATACGCCCGTCCGTGTTCAGCCGTGGATCCCTGTGCTCACTGAGGTACCCGGAGGTCGATTCCTTCTGGTTCGACCGGGTTTTTGGGCTCTCTGGCAGCTTGCAGGAACGCAACCTTCCTACATGCGAAGTCTTACCCACCGGCTTGGCTCGGTAGGTTGTCGAGACCTAGGATTAGTTCGACTGGCACGGTCTGCATAACGATGAAATACCTCTCGTATCAAACACCGTCGTTGACGAATTTTAGGGTAACGGGCTCCTGACTTATCTGAATTGCATATGTCTCGAAGCCACTACAATTATTATTATTAATTATTATCATTAAGGTACGTATCATGTGGCGGTCAATCCGTACCCTATAAGTGTACGAAAGTGTAAACAAATTCGAAGGCCTAACAGGGTGGAGCGACCGTCGTAAAGGAAAGAATCGCTGTCGGTGCCCCGGTTCCGGCACTGGAAACAGACGCATTCTTATCCCAATTGTCATCGTCTGAGTCGTAACAGGCGTAGTTTTAGGCGAGAGAGTTTTGCTGACGGTGCTAGGGGTCGCGGCCTGTCGGCCAATACTGGCGCTGTAACTAGTGTAAACAGTTATAACTCATATCGGGAGAAACACGATGAGAGTACGCGTTTGAATCCGCCCGGGGTCCTTGATTCGTCCATCGAGGCTGTTTAGGCATGGTGCGGGGCGTCGGGTCTTCGCTCTTCCATTGCAGATGAGGATTCTGTTTCTGTAGCTGGTGGCATTGGTCCTTCTGTCGGGTCCGGCGACGGGCTCTTAAAAGTCATTCGGTCGACCACCAACGTTGCCAACACTACAGAAATCTCTCTCATCTGGCTAAGAGAGTCGCCATAGAGTTTTCGTCTCCCAATACCGTCTCAGACCGAAGAGAAGGGTTACCGAGCGTCGATATAACCCGATCGGGAACTTGTTAGTTCTTATTGCGTGTTCTGGGTGATCTTCCTTGTTTAATTGTAAGAGCACCGAAAATCACCAATTTGAGACTTCTCATATTCAAAATGCCATAGTCCCGCGTCCTTCGCTTTCACTAAAACAAACTTGCAATTCGATTAAATTTGTTTCACACATTTTTTTCACAATCATAAACGGGGAGTTTATAATTATTCCACAGCCATCATTTTTTATACCAAGCTTATTGCCGTCGTTATATATCTTCATCACTGGATGTAGTCCTATTTATTTTAAATAACTGAGAACTTTCATACAAAACACAAAACAAAATTCTTATTTTTATTTTATCAGAATGTTTTCCACTAGAAGAGCCTCTTAAGTGCTTGTAAATTAAACCACTTTTATATGTTTACTACCAACATATGAAAGTATGTTGTTTTAGTTATATGTTTATCTGGTTCGATTATCAAATAATTTGGTATTATGTCGTATCCGTCCGGTGTTAGACCTCAATTTAATGGTAACTTGTTAATCTTTTAAGTTTTACTAGCACCGCCTATAATACTGCGTTTATTCATATATGTAAAGCTCATTGCAGTGCGCTTTTTAGGGTTAATTTTCGCGTTGACCGTTAAATTTAATGATTATTTGAATGCGAGCTTTATAGGATATTATTATGTGTTTCATTCTTCTTAGATTAGTATGCTTTCATTTTTTACAATCTTTCGTCAGGTCGTGGTTCACAAAACCAGGGTATTCAACAGTTGGCTGGCCGCCGGATCGTTCCTGTTGATCCGCGCCTGCATCAAATGGTTGGAAGGAATTTATTGGCGTATGTTCCTTTTACTCGTTATTGATTACACCTGAAATACAATTGTTCGCCTGCGAAATATATGCGGCTTTATAATAACTCTCTTGAGATAGCAACAAGTCTCTGGGTTTCAAAAGATACTGGTAGATAAATGCTCGTACGTATATATATATATATCTATCGGAGTCCTTTTCCGCCTATCCAGCAGAAATATTAACCATATTCTGTTTATTTTTATCCACTAGCAAGAAAAAGCGACGCCTAGCTGACCGCCTCTTGACAAAGACAGTTCGCCAAATTATTCCCGAATCCGAGTCCTATATGGAACTTTTGGAGGTTGAAAAGAAGCTCGACCTTGTCCTCATGCGAAAACGTCTTACGCTCCAGGAATCTCTGAAACAGCCTCTTAAGGTAGGACACACTCTAAGTAGTGGGCTCATTTAACACGTATACCAATTTTCATATTTTTAGACGAAACGGATACTTCGTGTCATGCTCAGTAGTACCTTCAAACCAGGTACCATCGATTCCGCTTGCTCGGACGGAAACCTTGTCAATGACGGTGTCCCACCTGGCTGGGAGCTCAAGGTTGAGGGCCAACTTCTTGAAAAGGTTGGTCGGAAATCTTTGTAGTTTCTGCAAACGGCGATCAATGAAAGTAGCTGTTGACTATTTAATGGTGTGATATTTCACTCGCGGTTTTCCACGTAACCCAGGTTCCAAGAGACTAGAGTTCGAAACTCTAGACTAATTGAATTGCCCTATGGATATTGACAGTGAAAAATACAATCAAAACGTCGACAAGATAAATCCACGCTAAATGGTGTATTTCTTAATTAAACTGTGTTCTAAGATGTCTATTTTTCCCGTCCCTTTGCTCTGTACCTGTAATTCGCTATCCCACCCTTTTTCTTCTTTGTGGTGTAGCAACCTGGCCAGGCAAACAGTTCACCGACCGTTGATTTGAAATACCGCCGCAAATTCTCCACATTTTTCAAGTCACTTGTTATCGAACTAGATACGGAACTCTATGGACCAGACAATCATCTTGTCGAATGGCATCGTACTCCATCCACAGCCGAGACTGATGGTTTCCAAGTAATAATCCTCCGCCCCTCAAAATTAACTGCCTTGTTCGATTAATGTAAACGATTTACTATTGTCGTTTTGTAGAGGGTTCGCTAATATTAATTGAAATGCCGTTGAATATAATAAAATGATAGTTTATCTATAGCGCGCATCGTAATTCCTTTTACGTGTCATTATTCGACCTATCCTAGCAAACCGAGTATCTCTATTTGACGTATTTTTCCGTGTGCAGGTAAAGCGATCGGGAGAGGGCAATGTTCGGTGTACCGTAATCCTCACCCTCGACCATCAGCCACCACAATACAAATTGGACGCGCGTCTTGCTCGCATTCTTGGCCTACACACGGGTTCCCGATCGCAAATCTTTTATGCTCTTTGGAGCTACATAAAGGTTCACAGGCAAGTGTGTGTATATTTCTTTTCATTTAAATGAGATGGGAGCTCTAGAAGTGGTTCCAAGACCCTAAGCATATGACTCATCCTCTAGCAGAAGATCCAAAAATAAGTTCCGAATTTGGTGGCATCTCCTACTATTAGAGGATGAACCGGCAGCATGGGGGTTTGTCATGAAGTTTAACGGGCATAGTGGTGGCTTCACCAATGCCACCCGTTGTGGCCTGACCATGGAACCGAACCCAGGTTCCTTGCCAATTTTACAAGAATGCTTACCGTTACACCATCTATGTCACATTAACGCCGTTGAGCCTCCAGGTTGATGAATCAAAGGCGCGCACAGCTAAGCCCACATGGTCCCACCTTCCATACTAGTCGCATTGCATCCCCCTGCGTGCCAAACCTTATTCACAGATATGTCGACCCTGGATTCGATTCCTCTATTCATGGTAGAACTAACTTTCGTGTCGTTAGCATCACTGTCATCCGGGAAACAATATGCCGTCGCTGTATAAATGTGGTGAAGCTGTCCACCCCAATACAATGTCATAAGCTGTAACGGTCTTGTCTTTCCCTACGCCGGCCATTCGCGAACCTCAAAAGCATCTGCCTTCCGTCGTCATCAGGCCCAAGTTGGCGATGTCGCCGCAGTGGACAACGAATTGTGTGGTTTGGTGCTGTTTAATTTGATATAGAGCGCTTGTGTCGAAAGTCTCTCTAAGCCTTTCAGTCGTCCTCTGATTGATGCTCGTGGGCTGGCTAAATTCGAAGCGAACGAAGAACTGTTTCATCTTATAGCAGGAGAAATTTAAGACTCGTCCGGGATCCTCAGTTCCTCAAGGAGGTCGGAGGAACTTGTTGTTGGCCAGTTTCTCGTGACTGAGATGGGCCGTTTTCAAAAGGGTTGAGTTCATGATAGTGTCGTGTGGTAATTGGGTGTGAATTTGAGAATTTTACCGTTCTCGTGCTCAACTTTACTTTAGGCTGCAAGATCCTCATGAAAAGGATTTCATCAACTGTGATGCCTACTTGGAACAGGTTTTTGGTTGTCAACGAATGAGGTTCGCCGAGATTCCCAACCGCCTCCATCACCTTCAACAGGCCCCCGATTCGGTTGTTATAAATCACGTAATCGTCAACAATCCAGAGGATCCCAACAAGACACTTTGCTATGACATCGAAGTCGAGGTGGTACGTTGTTTTTTCACTCCAATGCATGTCAAAAATATTCCCCTATGGTTTCGATTGATCATTAGTTTGACTGATTTTCCAGAACATAAGGAGTGTGCCACGAAAACGGACTAGGACACCTTCGAAGACATCCGTCTCGAGCATGTTTAACCAACGCTAACCACTGCGGTTTCTTTATCCGTCGGTTGCCAATCTGTTATTGGTGGGGGACGTTGCCGATCCAAGTGGGAGTTATGCTCCAAGATCGGACGGATCGCCGTTGCTGCCTTTCGGGCACAGAGCCCAGAAAGCCGCCGACCGGTTGTTTCGATATCATTGTCCTCGCGAAACAGTGGTATATTTCCTTATCCATATGCTCCTGTTTGATTATTTCAGGACGACATTTACAAGTGCATGGTGCAGAATTACCTCCAGAATACCCAATCGAATCAGGAACTCTGTGCAATTGATAGCAAGGTATGGATTATTTTGGGGTGATTTTTATTGCCATATATACTTTTCCGGTCACTTTGGTTGAAGGCAAACAAGAATAACTGATAATCCCTTTCGTGCAGCCTACTTGCGATAGGAATATTTATATTTCGTGGATGGAGGTTTTCAAGCCGTCGAAACCGACTGGATTACCGAGAAAGCACGGAAATATCGCGCGGTACTCGTGACGCCACCTGTAAACTTATTCCCGAGAAACTTCCTGGCAAACATGCATGAGGCAGCTGCACCGGATTAGAGCAGTTGTTGTAGTATAATAGGAAATTTGATGTTTAAAAAACACCTGGAAATTATGAACCAACCTGATATATATTCAATTGGTGTTTAGATCTTTGAATTGGTTGAGCAGATCAATCAGATGAAAGTGCACCGCGAGTTCTATCTGGAGTTCAGCCAAGACCCGCACACCTTCATTACTCGGTGGTTAGCGAGTCAGTCTCACGACCTTCAACTGATGACCGATGCGACACCGGGTCACCCCGAACAGGAGCGCCATGCTGACTTCTATGATGCCGCGTGGGTGCAGGAGGCCATCAAGCGATACTTCTACAATCGGGTACGTGCCTCTACCTCTCTCGTGGCGTTTCGTCTCACGAATTTGACCGTTCCACGCCCTTAGTTTTCATTTTTGGTATCCAGTCAGCGCGCCTGCGGTTCCAGTGATCACAGCGTCGTCGTTATCACGAGAGTCCTCTGGTTGGAGATAGCACCGCAAACGGCGAAAACCGCCGTGTTTTAACGAAAACGTCATCATCGTTACTGACGGTTTTATAAAATTAGTCACCGTCGTGTTTAACTTTGCCGTTATAGGTTGTCCAGCGTCGCCAGGAGTTGGAGCATGCACTGAACATTGGCAACCAGTAACAGCGTTCAAGCACTTCATTCGCGCACAAACAAACTCTTTTATCAGTTTTGTGTTTTTTCACACCACTCTTCGTCCCCACGACCCTCTGTTCTCCACTTCCAATGCTGCATGCATGGCATTTTTTTGCAAAATTAAAACGTAATACTATCGTTTTTTCTGCTATGAGTATTTACTATGCGATGTAAGATTCACGTAAATCTGTTGCGTTATTCCAACGGTAAGCATTTGGAATATTAATACCCAACGACCACTACTTGATTGTTATTGCTAGAAGACGCCGAGGATGCCAACTGTCCCAAATTCCCAAGAAACCTCGCATTTTACTGTGCTCGGGAGGCGACGCCCGTCGAGGTGACACACAAGTTAGCTGGGAACTCTCAAAAAAACCACTACTCAACCACCACACAGCAAGATACACATCGGACGCTTTTAGATATCGGCACCACCGATAACACTAATTTTTAATGCGATCACGTGAAAGCGGATGCTAAACTGCTGGGGTACTAGAATCTAGAGGGCAAGCATGCTTTAGAGAATTTAGCTATGGGTCGCCGGTAAAACTATTTTCGGTTGCGAAGCGAAATACACGGATATGTAATTGGGGCTCAAGTACGATTCAAGAATTTCGCATTGAGAACATTTTTATTCTTCTCCCATAAAAAAATGTGAGCCGAAACACAAGGGATCCTTTATCAAATATAATATTTAATATTAAGGGCTTTTCTGACATTTTGAAAAAAATAGATATCCGTGGAACATTCAAAGAATATTTATTGGTGGAACGAAAATTTACGCAAGTCCAATTCAAGAAAAGATAAATGTTACTTCTTTGTTGGAATCGAGATTTATTTACACAAGAATTAATTGCCGTTCGTTATACTTGTGCTACAGATTTTCGACACTGGGTTCTACTGTATTTTAGATTCAAGAAAACGTTCGAACTCATCGTTTTGGTTTCTCCGATAATTGACTAAATATTAAGATGGTATACGTAGTGACACATTAGGAGAGTTTGTTAAGCTAGTAGTTGCTGCAAGATACGTTTGGCGAAATGGGCGGATTTTGGTTCGTTGAGCTCTTAATCAGCACTTTTTCCAAACAATTTTCTGTTCGGTCTACACTGGTCCCAATTATCCACGGTTTGAGTTTGCAGTACTCCGACTACAGGTTAAGTATAGTAACGGGTACAATTCTTTGATTTGACAATAAATATCGTCCCCTATATTCCATTTTGGCGTTCATCTATGTGGACATATCAGGATGCCGCTCTACTGAAATTATTTCAGTAGAATGTTAATAGCTACGATCGAAATGTCAAAAGAGTAAAGTGGCGCAATTAAGTAGATGTTTGGCAATTGGATAAGTTAACCTAATTAGGGATTGTTACCAGTTTGAATTTAATATTTCTAGCGCAATTCTGTATTATTAATGAAAAAAATGAATGCAGTTTTTTTCTGTATAGAGATTGCTTGGGTAAAATCTAGAAATTCAAGTATACAGGCTTGGACAAAATCTTCATATTGTTTGTGCTTACTCATGGAACGACGAACCAAGAAAGAGATGCGACGGTATTTACCGAAGACGGCATCTACATGATCACTCCAAGATAACCGACTGCTGAAAATTACGCAGTATAAAGTCAAGTCGTCCGCTTATTTGATGAATTAAACGCTATTAGGGTACCGAAGGTTGTTTGCGTATAAGTTGAAATGGAAGGGAAAAAGTACTGAGCCCAAAGAGGAAGAGGCTTCGGTTCTGACTCTTACGTGCTGTTGTCGGTTGGAGAAATAATTTTAGAGTCAATTTATTCCAACAACGTCTTCGATCGGAAGAGATGTTTGGATTTTCCCACAATTTGATTTGAACAGATACCTCTCACCTTATTGGTCAATATCGTTTTTTTATAATAACAGCAACAATATTAGTATGGAAAACTAAACTCGCACAAGTTAGTTCTTTCGCGCGCGTTTTGGATAGGGCCTTTCAATGGCCGCCATTTCCCGTTTGCCAAACTTTATATACTTCGTGGGTTAAATTGGTCTTTCTCGCAAATTTACTTTGATGGAACTTCTTCTATTCTTCTTAAATTATTCTGCATTTTCTACGTACAATAGTTACGTCCTGTAACCTGTTTGTTTATTGTCAATTTTAATGCTGAAAGTTTTGGTCCTCGTGACCTTAATAAAGCGAATACCATTATTATTATTATTATTCGCAATCAAGAGTTCTCACTCCTTTCTTCAACATAAGGAGGTAAAAATTCATTACTCTTAAATGCGATATCACATATTTTAGTCGTGTAAGTGTTTCTGTTATACAATACAAGACGCAAACCGGATTTACAGAACTGGAAGCACGGTGGTGAGACGTACACGAACTTTGAAACTGCAGTGTATCCGGATTCCTCTGAAAAACCGAAGACTGCTGTTTAGGATTAGCCCAAATTAGCCGTACCAATTACGAAAATTCTTAGTTGTAAATGCTGAAATCTGCAAGCTTTCGGATGTAACCCGACTTTGAAGGCCGTCACGTGAAAACGGTGAATCATAACATTTTATAAAACAGACAGGCGCACTCAACACACAAATTAAAAACGATTTCGTAATGCACAAACAGAGGAATTCGACACAAAACTACGTTTTGGAGAAGGCAGGGGGACTACTTGTGGTAATGACATGAGGCCCAGTCTCATCGGCCTCAGTAGCAGTTACCACCGATGTGGTGCGATCCGGGGGTTGTACAAATGGCGAGACGAGACGCCCAAACAGTGTGGGGTTCATGATGTCAATGCTTTGCGAATGAGGGGGTGGCAATTGTGCTGCAAGGTGTGGTGGAAGGAGGGGGTTGTTTAAAGCTGCCAGGGGATCGTTTTTCGACTCAAAAAACGAGGCACTCTGAAGGAGGAAATTTGCGGCCAGCCGAAGGCAATTGGCAATCATCGTGGAGGGTGGATCAGCCGGCATTTCCCCATTGACGCCAACAGGCTGAGTGTAAAATGGAGCAGCAACCGGCGAGAATGATGAGGAAATCGGCGTCGATGACCAAGATCGATTCGAGCTATTCAATGGTGGAGCCAGTAACTTTGATGGTGTCTTCGAATTAGCCGACTTCTTTGTTGGGGTAGAATTGAGCTTAAGGAATATTTTAACAGGCAGACAACACACGTTATGGGGTGGTTATACATATCTCTTCTATATATCTATATAATTTCACTATAATCGCTGTCAGCACAAGTCTATATAACTTAACCAGTTGAGAACATACGCCAGATTCACTAGGTAGCGACACAAATTTGATAATATACTATAACATATCTCATCGTTTGATTTTATAATTGGAAAATTTTAAATTTGGAATTAATAAAATGTTATCCATTGGTAGAAGATATTTAAGAGGTTTAATTGCTTAGACTCACGGAAAAACTGCTGGCCATCGAGACATTTGGATCCGTGATCTTCACCACGTCAATGTTTGCAACTTTACAAACATAAGTATCATTAGGAGTGGTGGTAAGAGCCGAATTGTTGGATTGAATAGCTTTAAGAAGAGATATTTCATTATCGGTCTGCGTGGTTTCCGTAGAAGACGAATCGGCAGCTGTTGTGGTGGTTATCATCATTAGAGGGTTGGGTTGAGCCCGAATTTGGGGCATCAATAAATTGGTTGGTGCCAGTCGAGGAAAAGGAATGGCATTGGATACACATGCATTCTACAAATATTTAAAAAAATAACTATTACCTGCAAATATATGGGCGTGGCATTTCATTATGTATTTAATATGACAATCCACTTGAATTATCCCAGTCAAATGGTTCGAAATTAAATTGGAAACTACTCTGATGCCTGTTAAGTCTTACGTACCGGCCTTATCAAAGGCAGCGTTTTGTTGATTCCGGGACGAAGTCCAGAAATGCCTATATTTTGCCAATCACTGAGAACTTTGAGGGGCATCAAATCGGCCTTTGTCTCGGAAATGTGTGTGCCCTGTTTGCGCTCATTGGAGAGTGCTCGCCGGGCAAGCGAGAGGGCATTGGGGTTGCAGGCGAGATAAGAAGAGGTGGGCTGGTGTTCAATTGAGTTAAGGGGGGACCACTCGATAGGCGTTGGGCGAGTGTTACAACTGACTGCAGATTTGCTCAATTTCCGTTCTTCGGCTTTCTTCAAATTTCTGCGATAAAGTTTCAGTTGACCACGAATTTTGAGACGTATCTGGCGCTCACTGAAGGTTGGGAACTGGCGTTGACAAGCGCCCTCCAATTGAGCCAATCGGTGACGCGGTTGTTGAACAATTGTTAGGCGACGATCAAGCCATTCTACTGCTAGTTGTTTGATGAATAACTACAATAATAATGTTGAAGGTGTACGCCACAATGAATATGATTATTCACCTATTTATCAACGCAAACGTGGTTCCACTAATATTGGGAAACGTTAATGAGTGACTCCTATGATTTACCTAAATATTATTGGAGGTCATGTGTTGTTACACCTTTTCGGCCTTGTTTTGAAAAACATCGAAGTTTTGTACTGTTTAAATAAGCAATCATTTCTTCGAAATCATGGGAAATTCGGACGACAAGGGTCAGCGAATCGGTGAAATAAGCGCTTACGTTAAGAGCCAATTCTTGATCAGTTGGCTTCCGTTTTATAAGTTTGGTGGGTGTACTACCCTCCTTTTCGTCATCAGTCGAATGAGGCCGTTTTCTAGACGCACCCGTCTATAAGGTCAGAAACAAAGAAAAACGTAAGTCTTATATGTCGAATTGGACGGAGGAATTAAACATGCAAAAATGACCAAAACTCATGGAATGCTCAAAATCTGCGTAAATATGTATTTAGGAATATCATTTTACCACCACACAATTTAATGTCGGATAATTAAATCGGATGTAGTCCGAGGATTATGCAATTAACTTACCCTTAAATCAAGAGCGGATTGGGATCGGTCTTCCTGCGGCTAAAAAGAAACAATTTAAGGATTGAAATGGAACCAATAGGTTAAATTATTTCATGAGATTTGGATAAGACGTTGATTAAATGATTATAGTATCTCAAATCACAAAAAAACAGTACAATGAAATATGATTGCATAATTTGTATAATCGACTCACCATACTTTTCACAGCAGCGGCTAAAATATCGAGGACAGGCTTAGAATCTTCCATTTTTACGGCTTTTACATGTAGCGAATTTGATTTGACATCCTCTTTAGTTGCCATGACTAACCGCTTGGGTCAGCTGCGCGTGTTTCCCACGAGAGGGGATCTATATAATGAGACAAAAAGGTGAGCTTACACGCGACAATTTGATCGATTTTTCCTGACTGTGCGCCAGCGCGCGCGTGTGATTTTCGTCAGGGCCAGTGATTTTAAACACCCATTAATGCAGAAATCATATCGATTTTTTGAATCCAACCACTGGGGTGAATAAATCTCGCGCCACGTGGATCTCTATGCTGCACTCTTTCTCTAATCTTAAAAATGCACATCTGACGCCATTTTATTTTATCAATTTAATTTGCTAAATTTTGCCTTTGACCAAACATTTCTTCTAACCGTGGCTGAGGGAAATACAGTATGACAGAGATTACTTAGTGCTTGTTTTTGAACACACAAAGTCAGCCTATAACGATCACAATCCTTAACTGATCGAAAATTACACAGCCGCATAAGTTAACCATATAACCCTTTCAGACTTTTATCTAACCGAATTAAGGATATCGCTTCAATGAACTAACCGGTTTTCATCCTAACTACAGGTCACCCTGTGTGGACATTTTCATTAAAAAATGATCTATAAAAAAATATCTTTAATAATAAATATGAAATTGCCTTCTGAAAATTATATTGTCGCAGACATTTTCAATTGGAAAGTTACGCATAAAAAAATACAATGTTTACTCTGCTATCAAACCTGAACAGTAGTTACATGGTGGATTAATTGAAGATGCAACAGTGCATTGTTAAAAAAATGATTTTGAATATGATTCTTATGAGGTTACATTTTATGAATTTTTAGGCAAAGATATGGGGTGTATCGTCTTATCGTAATTTTAATAGTGCCTTGGCCTGTGCATATTACATGGGTTCATTCACCACGTGTATTCTGAAAATTATTTGCTTTTAAGTTCGAGTTTCTTTTTCAAATTCAAATTTAACGCCGAAGTCGGATGGATAATTATTATTTGTTTACTGAGGGTCTACAAATTATAAATGATTAACGAGACGTTGCAAATGTCGCCCGCATGCCCGCTTCCACGTATGTATTCTTATGGCGAGGTTGTCAATGATATTTGGGCACAAATGGGGTTCAATGACATCACGAGACTAAAATTCCAACCAACCAGTTTTACACTAGAGGAATCTAAGGCTTCTCAATATATTGCCGTGGGTTTTCCTATTCTCAAATACGGCAATTTGTGTTTTTTTACATACCCATTTAAATGAAAATGAGCTTCATCGGAGAAGACATTTTTTCAGCAAAATGATTCCGTTGTTCTCACCAAAAGCTTGCGTTGGTGAAATTTACGATGGATCATTTATTATTCATAAATGTTAGAATATCTGCCATGTGTATATCCATAAATAGATGCCGATTTTCTGTTCAAAACTGGACTGCATTTTTAATTTTAAAAAAAGAAGTTAAAGATGGATAATTAACACGTTTGCTTGAAGTTGAAATTCAACAAAATTTTATTTAGAATTATAGGCATAGCGTGTGAAAAGATACCGATTGTAATATATTCTTGTTGCCAAGGGCCTTTATTAGCTTGAATCTCACGGGGTCATAACGCTCGAGCATCGATTTTACGGTATTTACTGGTACACGTGGGATAGCTCAATAAAACCAGCCTAGCAACACGGTAATGAATTGATACCACAAAATTAAGCAAATTATTTGAGATTAATAATACAATATCCAGCTCAAACGGTTATAGTATGGTTCGTATTCCGTAATTTGAAATCAACTATTCCCGAATAAATAGTCCCTCTACGCCTTCCTAAAAAAACTATTTACGGATGGTTGCTTCGGCATTGCTTCTACCTTTTGGAGAGACTGAGAAAAGGGGGCCTTAAGGCTTATCGTTTGGGGCTATGCTTTACCGGGCTGCATGAGGACGCTAGAGAGGGGGAGGCCACGAATAGTGATCGTCATAACAAAGGACCGCGTAGGAGAAAGCTCAGTGGCAAATCAAGACGTGCCCCAGGTGCATGGTAGAAACTCCAGCCGAAATCCTCAATGATCGCTGGATTGACGATGACATAACACACACTGGCACACAATACTTTACGGGCTTCATCTGTCTGACTTGCAAATTTACCTCGTTATTAACTTAGTCTGAATCTTTTTTGTTGCCCACGAATTTGGAAATGTAAAAGAAGACGATAGAAGCAAGCGGGAATAAATCTTTTGAAAATGCCTGTCTCCGGTGTCTCTGTGTATGATCGCCATGTACTTTATCACTTTTGTTTGTTCTAATTTTTAATGTTGAACAGTTTTGTCCGCGTGACCATTATTAATAATAATAATCATTATTATCAATAATGGTCCTCGAAGATGGAATAAATGGTCCTTTTAAAATCATAACAACAAGTAAATACTCCTCATCTCATGTTATTCTGCCAGTCTTTTACGTGAGGAAGGGGCCGCTTATGACGATGTTTCTATGGAACCGATTTAAATGTAGCAGTTATCTTATTCATTCATAGCAGTGTTTGAAGACCACCACTGGGTCGGATAACTCGGTTTGTGGAAGTCCATTGAACAGAGACGAAATGTTAATCGGCACAATGTTAATCCTAGTAGTGAAATTGGGGGGGCGACAAACAAAACAAACACGACGATAACGTATGTCTGCGCCTTGTATGGATTCAAGATGTTTGTTGTACAAGCAGAATAACAGATTTAGACTTATGCAGATGCTCTGCAGTTTGTAGGGCTTAAACGATTGCCGATCCATCCGCTTCATTGGATGTTTCATTCTCAGACTGTAAATATTCCCCATCCAGGGTATACTTGGTATACTCTTTGGGGTAGTTGAGAATATTGTCGGCGTTTTCGAGAAGGTCTGCGACAGTCAGCATCTCACTGAGACGATCCTCCCTGACAATCGGCGGCAGAACCGCCGAACCGCCACTCCCACCTCCGTCCCCCGGGGTCGTTGTGTCGCTGACCGTCTTTGAGAGGTGGGGGGTCTCCACATGACTGTCCAAACTGACTTCCGGGTGGCTCCCGGAGCTCTGTGTCGACGTGGACGGATCCGCACCCAACTTGGTGCAGGGCTTCTTGCAGGGTTTGCATTTCGGTTTGGGACACGGCCGACACGGCAAACCGGCATGGTTTTTCCTGCACGGACCCGAGATTGGCGGTAGGCTGGGACACTGGCTGGTCTCGCGACTGTCGCTTGGTTTTTGCCTTAATAGACAAAATACAGAGTTATCAGATTTGCTGACCTTTTGCCATTATAAAGTGAAAACTAACTGGCACATTGCAGTAGTATTAGCAATATTAATAATGATAAATACACCCAGTGTTCTTTCGCCAGCTTATCTTTTCACTGTTAGAACTTCACAATGTAAGAAAACCGATTTCGTCTATCAATAATCGAGACTGCTGTATCGTATTGATTTGTATCATTAAACAGACAGTTCGTTTTCGTGCCATTCCCAAACGTAGGCACGATAATAAATCGACCATCTTTAAAATCGAGCAGTTTTTGGGATGGACCGCCCGCAATGCTGGATGCGTTACAGAGTTTCGTCCAGGAAAATATTTTGCATTAATTATCTAAACACGACTCACTCTCTATAAATATGCGAAATGTTAACGATTGCCAGTATCTCCATTTCCCATTATAAATGATGCATGCTGTTTTGTGGCAAAACTGAAATGAATGACTTGCTCGGCTTTATCGCTTTCCATTCTAGCTTGTTTCTCCTCTCTAGTTTCACGCGACCACGTCCACGGTTTCTGATCGCACACTTTGGGAAGACGCATGGCGTTGAATAGCTCATCCGTCACATAGCGACCCTTCTTCTTGGAGGCTGCGTTTCTCTCAATTTCATTTAACTCGCGTTTCAGACACATTCCCTCTTCGGCATTCTCCATTTCCTTCTGCACCACTCCACGAAGCCACTCTGCGTAGACAGGATCGTTGAGCAGAATAACACTGTTGCCAAGGCGTGCCTTGAGCTTTCGGTCCTGGGCAACAGCAGCCGATTGGTCGATAAGGTGGCAGGCCATCGGGTCAATCCTGAACGATGAGGCGGCCAGCCCGCGGTAGTAGGCCTCTAGTTCTGGCAGTGTTTGCATATCCGTTTCGTTGCTTTGACGCGGGCCGGTCAGGGATTTTCGCTGTCTGGCGGCGTTTGCAAAAGGGGAATTTATTGAGCTCTTGTGCATGGTGTCTTGTAATAAAAGCAAATGGGAGGCTTTACTACCCCACGCTAGTTTTCGATAATCCAAAGCGGGAAGCGGATTTCGGTTAATATTATCTTCATACTGGGTAACTTTATCTGGAGGGTACAGTTCTGGATCGACGTGGAAAACGATGCTTGGTTTAGTATCAATCCGATCCTTCACCTCATCGGAGAGTGGGAAAAGAGCCTTGAAATTACGCGTTTCATCAGGCGGCACGTAGTCGGTGTGTCCCACTTTCATTTGGTGAGAAATCTGATTGAGATTTTGGCTCATGTTTAGGTGGCGGACGCGTACGGCTTCTTGCTTCAAGAAAAGCCCGCTTTCTCCACGTTAACATTTAAATCATCGATTTATGACGACCTTCAGAGGACCAATCAAATGTTTAGCAGCTGGCATAGATGTGATATATTGAACACAACCCCGATTCGTGTCGACGATTTGATATATTGGAAACGAAAAATACCCTCAATATGAATAGATTAAGTGAAAATAGGATATGTAAGCGTATAGTTTGTATTTATTGATTTAAGCGCGTTGCGGTAACTGGAAAGTAACCACGTTCACTGTACACAACAATAATGCACTAATATAACATTCCGGTGAATAATTATTTACCGTACCGTATAGGTTAAGTATCACGAGGTCATAAAATCCTGTGAACGTATTATTATATCAACACATCAAACCCATACAACTCCCCAGGTGGTTTTGTAATGTCCTTAATACCTTTTTTCTCGGTAAAAAATGTGAATTTAGTTTGTGCTTCGCTTGCAGGATGAGTAATTATTATTGCATTCGCTACATTGAGGGTACAAAAACCTTTCAGAATTCAAATTAAAAACAAATAGTATTGGAGTAATCTTATGTAAAATGTATGCCTCCTTTTAAAACTTGGTTTGCTTATTTTAATAATACTGTGTATAACGGACAGACACCCTTAAACCGATTGGCAGGTTGAAAGGTGATGAAAATCCCTGACAGGGATCCATACTAGGATCAAACGGCCAGGAAGGCGGTTCATATTAAATTTCACAGATTTCTGCTGCCTTGTGATATGCAATTGACTGCGTTAAGGCTAAATTGACCTCTCGAAGAAATCCGGGTGGCACTAAACTCGGGAATCCTTTTCTCAGCACATGCTACAGCGTCTCCAGGAAGCGACGCTTCTTGAGCCTCACGCGCAGTGGCGAAGGTGAAAAACCAGTTAGCAATAAACCGAAAAACCCCTATTTTCCTACCCCTTACAGTAAGCTTAATCCCCAATCAAATTGAACGTCGACGGATGGAATGTAGGACACTTTTTGACACCGCCAGCTAATGTATCCCTGCACACAGGCTACACGACTACCGCATGGATGTAGGCTGCCTCTCTGAAGTTCTCCCACTTAACACCGGAGTATATTTGGGCGTCCCGTGAAAAGCAACGTTCTCTATCATCAACTGACAACTCGAGCTTCTATGGTATTCGTTTTGCAGTTTAGTGCTAGACCAGCAATGCAGTACTCGCAGGGGAACCGATATCTCCAAGGCTGACCATATTCCGCTTTCGTGGAAGTCCATCTGACCTATCTGAAATTACAATAACAAACCTCGTCCTTAATGTTGACTATGTCACAAATAGACATTGCGTTTTGCTCGATATAGGGACCGCCGTAGTCGCTATTTATTTTACATTCTTTACATTACTGTCAAGGAACACCGATCGGAATGCTCGTTAAGTGCTGCAGGGAGCTTAATGATCGTCATCAGACCGACGACTGTCAATTGTTGTCAAAGGTCACGAATTTCCACCACTCTACCCTATGGACTTAAGTATTGACACGAAAACTGCCTAATATTCCCACATGTTGGCGTCTAGGACAGGATCGGTTCTGAAAGCGAGGAGCAGGTTTATCATCGTTGGATGACGGTTGCAGAGGGAAAATGACATGCTTACTGCTAATAGACAATTGAAGGTTTTAGGCGAAAGACGGTGTAAGGACAGGCGTCCCATGCGAAAGCAACTGGGTATTAAGTGACCCTGAAATGAGAGACTCTATGGTAATGCGAAATACCTAATGGACCAGAAATCTGGGCAGAAAATGTGTTACGGAGCGAAAAGACCCGCGTCGCCAAAATATATTATGACCCGTTGATTTTTTTCTAGATTATTAATATCACTAAAGATAAGCACAACCCTACTAGTCAAAGACGATCGGATATCCAATTTAAGAAAATTAAAATGCGATCGATTTAAGTTACTATTTATCCATGGTTTTTGGCATAATAAACATGCAAAATATCGAGGTCAAGTGGGGTTTTGGGACAGAGGAAAATCGTGCAATCAAGTTCGAATGTGTAACCGAAAAAATGCGTTAAATCTAACAGATAACGCATGATTACAACGAGTTGACGAGCATGTGTGTAACGAATGGAAATAATTTGGCGGCATGAGTGTCGTGAAAAATGTAAAATATCGAATGACGGCAAGCTGAAAAATCATAAGTTAATGTGCATAAATAATTTAAGATATTCCTTGGGTAATTACCTGGTGCACTACAATTTTACACGGTTCATTTGTCTAGAAATTTAATATCTGTTCACTTCGTGTATCTCTCTTAGTAAACGCAACCCTTAGCAAACAGGCATTCCAGCGCTTCATTAAAAGAACGTATTGCCCTTGACGAACCTCCACATGCACTTATACCAAGGCGTGTAATAGATACATTGCGACTTCATTAGACCCTTAGGTCGATTAAAAATTTTCCGATTCCTTCCTACCCATGTGTGTCTTTGAACTATATTTTTGTCGCCGGCGAAGTCCATCCGAATGAATTTTGAGTTCCAGGGTAGTGGTAGTTTATTAAAAACCGAATACCACTCTTTTCCCAATGACATGCTAAAGCGGTTTAATCGAAAACCGCAGACAAACTTCAAGGCACTATATATCGGAGACGACTGGGTGGAATAAATCATCATAACTGAGAAAAAAATAATTAAAACACTAGAAGAATACAACGTTTGGAAAGCACGTAGAGGTGGCCATTGAAAGGCCCTGTCCATAAGGCGCGACCCAAAAAATAAATATATGCAATTCGCTTTGTTATTGCTAAATGATAAGCCTGAATACAGATACTGAAGCCCAATTCGGTTGGCTTGTGCTTGGATACGCGGGGTTGTATGTCGATGAAAGTATTGTATCTAACTAAAGGATACTTAGTTATGGCCGAGCGTAGTGGCTTGCGCTTGTAATCTAGCAACCTGGAGGCCGGGTGGCGGAAACTGTCTCGCGCGCGTTATGGACAAGGCCTTCTATGGCCGCCATTACCTCGTTGTTATTTCCTCCATTCCTGTTAAACATTAAAATGCTGAAAGTTCTGGTCTTTGTGACCTTAATAAAGCGTAAAAATTATTATTATTATTATTATGAGAGACAATCCGACCGTCCAGGCAGATGACTCGAACAAAATAGGGTTGGAGTACGGTTTATATATATTTTAATAAACCAATAAAATAAAATAAAAATCATGGCCTAAATTCTTAATCAATACAAACAAATATTTTCAAAAGATCCTTTTATTGTTTTAATGTGTTATTTTTATATTGACTCAGGAGCGCGCGGTTTCTGATCCAATTCGGTGTCCCATCATATCGGAACTTTATGGAAGACTGCTGGCATCGTTTTCTTGCCGATTAATTGCGAAGTATACATAATTGAATCTTTATAGTGGGTCCGATAAAGATGGCTTTTGTTGGCCGTCATTTATCAGGCAAAAGTAGAGGACTCCGTCAACACGGGGATTCGTATATAACATCCGTATAATAGCACATTACAATCATAAAATAGAAAGTCTAGTTGCCAGGAGGGATTCGTATGGGGCAATGCGATGCCATTGTTTGGCCGCTGTCATTTGTGTATTCCACATTTTCAGAGCAAAACAAGAGGTGTTACTACAAAAGATAGGCCGCCGCGATTCCACCAACTACACGTTTTAGAATGACGTCAGGCAGCCGACATGGTAAGTACGCTATCTTCTCGGTTGTGTGCACTTCTTTATATACCATTCTGCCACACGTGGAACACCGAGCTATCGATGGTAAACTCCATGCCGGTTTATTTTACGGCGATACTCCCGTGACCAAAATACAAGACAATTTGCGCAACTTTTCCGACGACGCCCGCTTTTTATAATAGACATCGACGCTGTAGCCGTACTGCCTTAAGAGGCGCCCGACTCGCACGGCCCACTTCCATTCGCCTTCTTCTCAATAACCAAAAAGACTACGCCCGTTGCAACAATGAAAGCCACGAGTAGATCTGTGGTTCGAATAGTTGTAACAATTCTATTTAAATAACCAACGGGCCTACGACCGCTAAGCGGCCAGCTGTACTTGCAATGCCTCCCCCCATAGTGTTGACCGTATCATTTATAGAGGCTCCTACAACCCAACCATAATGTCATGAAGACATCCTAACAACCTTACTCCTATATCACTGCACACCATGATGATCCCACTCCCTCTATAGTTACCACATAATGTACTTCTTTTCGCCCAGTAATGGGACCCGCCTGTTCATGTTGACCACGCAAAGACAATGCCGGCCACGTCTTAACGTGATAATTGTTTGCATTACAGGAGGTTTTTAATTCAATTCGACAGCCTACCCACCTCAGACGTCATCGCATAGTGTCTGTGGCGAGGACCTCAGCAAAATGCGGTCGCTGACCCAGCTTCACACTATTCCACGGGACCACAACTGAAGCAATCCACGTGAATGCTTCCTACCGCGACTTTCTCTTTTGCGTCGTTGTTATATTCATCATAGTTAATCCGACCATGTATATAAATACATATACTCTTCTATTCATCGTGGTTGCCTGATAGATGGTCTTTACCGAAAGTCATTCCTGACAAACTTGCTCAATTGGATATACTTTCTTATAGACCTGGAACCTCTCACCATCACGACGTCCTGTGCCCGTGTCATTTGTCATTTAAAAAATTGTTTACACCGAGGTGCGTCCCTTAGATTAAAACGCATTTAGTCCTTTTTCCAATAACAATTGCATTTTCTATGATATGGTGCGTTTTGCATATAAGCTGAAAATAATTTCTCCAATTTGTTGCCATCCCAGGAATCCATTATAAACGAGACTACAGCGTTACAATAAATGGTTTTTTCTTGGAACCGTAGTTTACCAACTTGGAGATGCCGAGAGGCAAAAGACTTGACGTTTCAATGGCACTACGACGTCTCAGGCACAAGCGTACGGCAATTCGAGCGAACGTGGTAAGTCCTTACGTATTACATTGTTTTTGCGGCGTTTTTGGGGAACTGCATGCGCCATTTTCGCTCCTCGAGCAGTTCTGGTCTTATCGGGTCTCCTGGTTTCGGTTTTCTAAGTGCAACCTCTCTCAATAGCGTTCACGTCACAAAATAGGTTTATACCGTTTTCCTGTTTATTGCAGGAGGCCATGTTGCAACCATAGCGACGTGCTCCTGTAATCCAGGGATACTGCAGCAGCGTTGACTTTCATCCACCTCTTCGGGTTGCGCTGGGGATGCCGCTACTGCCACCATCTTCCCACGATTTTTTGTCCTCTATCAGAATATAATACCATTGCATTGTTCTTATTTGAGCACGACCTCGTTGGAATATCGTGGAGGGAAGAAAGAGACGTGCGGAAAGCGATGCATGACTCACTGAGAGCAGAAAAACCAAAACTCCCCGCGCAATCATCGTCCTTGCCACGCCCGGTCGTCGTCGCAGCAGCAGTCAGGGGAAGGCCCGGGCGTCAAACGGCGGTTGCGTTGGCCAAACGATTGCGCCAATCCGAGGACACTAAAAAAGAGGTTTGTCCTATCCTCATCGGACGATGCAGGCGTATCACAGAATTTGCATTTGCCCAGTCCACTTCCTCCTGCCATAAGGCATTGCCATTCGAACTATGCCACGATAAATGTCAGGGCTTTGTTGCGTTGTTTTATTTTTTGCTTGTATTGAAGTGTTGGTGCTCCGGTTTCTTATTGGCGGTAATTCTTCACAACGAGGCATTTCATAATAATCGTTTCGTTAAGGTTAGAAGAACCACACATATGCATTAAACTGTTCAACTAATGCATACATAAACCATCTCTGATTACTGAATTGCGATATATAGCCATTCCTGTGGGATGGTAACTCTTTAGTCTTCGCATTAGTCGTTTTAGAGATTTAAATTGCGACCGAGTAGAGGGGATAGGATCATCTAATATGAAAGAAATTCGAAAACAGTAACTCGTCAAATGGTGATGAATAACGCGTCTTGGATTGACTGCATAGAACGATATTATTGTAAAATGCCTTTCGGAGCGTAAAAAAATCGAAACATTGGCTAGAAAGGTAGTAGCTGGCTTGAATAATGTCAGGACAGCAGGAATGTTATCTGTTATAGTTAAGACGTGGCAGTCTGTCGGCCGTACGGAGAGTATTGAGGAAATTTGCGTGTATATCAGCAGGTCTATTTAATGTCCCACAAACAGAGACCGGTCGGGGCTTCCGATGGTCCCATATCAGCCCAACCTCATCCGCGGAGTTCCCGACCGTTGCCAGGAAGCCTGTCACACCAATTCCTCGCGACGTCATCCTATTCTCGCTCATTTGTCTCTGCGGCCGCAGCTGCTGTCATAAGACGATCCCGCATTAACGCAACCGCCATTAAGAGTCCCTCGAAGGCTTCAAGAAATACGAAAGGTACCACCGCCAGAGTGGCCGTCGTGCGGCGATGCACCCCAAAAAGACCCCCACAACACCCAAATTGTCGCCGGTAGTTTCCTTATAATGTGGTTATTTGGCCTGTTTGTGTCTGCCACCTATTAGTAATGTCAGCAATCCGTTGACGAGGGACTCCTTGGATGTCACCTTTTCGGTTATCCCGGAGAATCTTCTTACAAAACCCCCCATAAAACCGGTTTATCCTATAGTAGGCGGTAGCTGCACACATGTTTATTTAGAAATCTCTATTTTTTGCTGAAACCCCGGTAAAAGTTTGGGAAGGTTAATTGGTTAAGCAATGTGAAACAGAACCCAGTACCAGCAGAGTTTCAAAGTTGATAGATCAAAACCGGCTTGTTTTGTTAGGGGGTCTCGCGACCGCGAATGCGATTCGCACCGCCTTGCGGGCAGTCTTGGTGTGTGTGTGTGTGTGGTAGCCTGTCGGATATCTCAGCGTTTTTTCTGACCACCGAAATTGGGGTCCATATCCGTGCTATTCTCCGGAGTGTTATTCGTATTCTCTATGATAACCTGTTGCCTCGTTTGCCCACCGAAGGCCACGATCTCCGATAAAGCATTGTCCCGTCTATCCGGAGAAGTTCTACAGCCACCCGGGAATGCTGATAGACGATACATACGAGGTATTGGTTGAAGGCGACGATGGGGATTTTACTCCCCAGGGTGAGTTGGATTAATTTAATTTGACGACGCAATCTTGTAATTTTGTAAACTTCTAGTTCCCTCTTGCTGTAATTCGAGACCCGTTTATAAGCCCGTGGAGATGGCATTATCGATCAGTTGTTCGCCAGACGCCGTGCCTCCTTCGCTTTGGCAGGATGCTGAAGGATGTCCTGTCAATACCCACGACTTTATCGACTTTCTCTGCTACTACGGTAAGTCGCGTTTTCCAATTCATTAATTGATTTTCAAACCCTGCGCGACACATTTAATTCCCTTTGATCGTGGTGTGTCCTATCCGATGGTATCTTTCATTTTACAAGTCCGATGAGCGAAACCGACGACATGTTGTTTGGCGATAAAATCGCGTCGGACTCTCGCGCCATTGTGGGCTTCAAGGGCGGTGTGCGCCTATCTCCACCTCCTCCTGATATGGAGGATGAATTTGCGTCATGTGTGCCACGGGGAGCACAGCTGTCGGGGCAGGCGGAGATGGGCAGTGCCGGTTCCAGCGACGCCCCCTCCCCCATGGCCAAGCGCTCCACGCCGCCGACAAACTTCATGGCACACCCCAGGAAGCAGCCAGTTTATCCTCTGGTAGGAGAAAGCCCCGCAAATATGGATTGGCCTCATGCTGGGGGGTATGCCGTCTTCATTGTGGGTTGCCATGAAGCTTCCCGGGAATATGTTTCCAGTTGTCGACCCAGGGGTGTTTCGTTGGACGCCGCTCCGACAGCACCAACTTTGGCATGGTTTAAAAGTTCACTGCCCCGAAATAATAAACAATGGAGCTCCGCATTTTATGTGTTTTTGTGTTTTAGGTACGCCTTGTTTGAGTAAAAAGCTGGCCTGGTTCGACAACCCACCGAATATCCGCTCCAAGGACGCTGACACCAACAACAACTCCAAGCAGACGCCACCCGCAGGGGTCATGCCTCCGGACGTCATTGGGTCATCGGAAGCCACAACCCCTACCAAACTGCCAATTTTTGTCGCGCGAAAGACCGCTGTCGTTTGTGTCCCATCGCTAGGCCGGGTAGACGTTTTGCTTGCACCCAGCGTGCTTTTACAACTAACCACGATGCACCATTTGGGGCCTTCTTTACGTGACGATTCTTGTGTACAGATTTTGATTACTGAGGAACCTCCGACCCTTTTGAGCGATCAAGAGAGCGTCCTCCTACTTTACCAGTTTGAGTTCCATGTGCAGCCTCTTTAGGTGCACTAGGGACGCAATTTGTAAAATCTTTCCAAGAATCTTCATGGAGATGTCTACAAAGCCACTTTATTCTATAGCAGAACAACGCACCCGAATAAACTGATTTCAACCGCCTTTCAAACGGTTTACCAATGGGGTGTGACAGCTCCCGCGTTTAGCTAGCGGCTATTCAGGGCAACAGGTTGCCGATTGAGACACTATGTTGTGACTTGCTGTTACGAGTATGTCAATCGGTTGATCTACACAGATGTGCCGATAATTTGAATTGTTTTGACAGTTTTTTATCTTCAAATATTATTCGAATTTTAAATTTTCTTTCCGTTTCAGAGGTCGAATTTCTCCGCACGTAAAGGACACGTTCGTCCCGATGCCCCAGAATACCGAATCGATTTGACCAAGCGATCCGGTACTAAGGGTAATACCTTTTTTACCTGCGTATCGCTTCGGTTTTCATTGCATTTCTACCTAACAACAGCAATTACCCACGTTTCTCAATCTAAAACGAAAACTCTGTGAAATTAGTATTTTTTATCCATTAAATTCGCTACACATGTGTTTAAATTTGAAGCTCGATATATACGGTTGATTGTAGGTTTTAATAGACACTAAAAGAAAAGAGTGCTTATAAATCCTATGTCATCATTTTAGGGGCTGTCAAAAGTGTACTCAAAGAACAAATGCTTACCTCCTATCGCCGATCAGACCCATGTTCTATTTTACCCATCGGAAATAACCCGAATTAGTTTCCGATTCGACTGCGTAGTCGATACCAATATTTTATAACCAAACGTTTGCCCTCTTTTGAAGTGACCTCTCTCCTATGTCTTGTTCTTTGGCAGTTTGTATCGACATAATTATTTGAATAATAAACAACTTTCCTCCTCAGGCGTTTGGAGCCGGTGTTTTGCATTTCGATCGAGGACACGATGACAAAAACTTTCAGCATAAAACAAGACGGTAAAAAAGTACTAGATATGATAATTGTCTTTTAGTTTCTGCTTCACCTGCTCCGGTAAAACCAAAAATAAGGAATGACCGAATCGCGATACGCATTGGTCGAAGAGATTTACACTTAGATAAACTTGAAAAGAGGGGATAGAAGGTGTCACTTAAAATATGAGCAGCGAATTGTGAGCAACTATTGAAGTGGTGTTGAACGATGATGTCTTGAATTAAGAGCATAGGCCGGCCACTAGAGAACTAGATTATTTTAAAAAGTCAGAAAATTTAAGGCCGGGGAATTATACAGGTATGGACAAAGGTTTTTATATGGCTGAGCTAAAACCAAGTCTCCGGAAACTAAGAAACAGATGGACGAAATTAACCGAAGACAGCGTCCACATGATCACTCCATGAAAAAGACTGTTAAAAATAACGCCGAGGAATTTCGATTTTTAACTCGGGGCGAAATTATGGAGTGAAGAGATTTCTGGAATGTCAACATCGACATTCCGAAAAAATAATGGAGATGCATTTTGATTAATTCAACAGAAGACTACGCGAGTACCTCGGTGAATGCCTGCCCGAGCTGTTGAGAATCACCATTCGTCTTGCAGGCATGGCATAAATTCAAGTTATCCGCGTATTTTATTCGTGTCGCGTAGTTAGGCTAACGAAGGCTAGACGTGTAATAGTTGAAAAGGAATGGAGATAGCACTGCGCCTTGTAGTAGACCGTAATTATTTGGCAAGGAGGATAAGGCTTCATACCGACTCTTAGGTGTTGGCTTCGGTTAGAGAAATAATTGATCAACCATCCTTCAACGTCATCTTTACATAGTTAAGAAAGAATAGTGTTGAAAGCAGAGGTGAAGTCCAAGAAAGCTCCATTGACGGCTTTCGCTCCGGCATCAAGTGAAGAGTGGGTAGTGTGCGAAAACGTAGCCACAGCGCCCAGAGTGCTTCTATGTGATTTATAAGCAAACTTGAAAGGGTCATCTGCAGTTTTCAGCGCGCCCCCTATTTCGAGAGGAGGTGCTTCTCAATCACGTTCAACCACACGGATGAGTTGGCGATAGGTCTTTACTTCACAGGTCCAGCGGAACCATTGGACACTTTCGGAATAGGTGTTATAGCAACATCTCTACATTCCGAAGGAAAGGAGCATTCTCATAACGAATAATTGACGAGCTTGGTGACAATCCGTGCAATCTCGCGGTTACAGATTTTAAGAACGGCGGGAGGGACCCAGTCAGCACATGTCGCTGTGACACCAGTCAAAATTTTGGAGATAGAGTATTCGTGAGCAGGTAGAAAAGCGCTCGGATCCGCAAAAACTTTAAAGTCGGTTGTGGCAACGGCATCTCTTTAATTGCAATTGTTCTGGAGGCAGTGCGAACGGATGCGACGTTTTAAGGTTTGGGACAACGTTAATGGTTTTTGTTATCCTTGCCATCTATTTTCGGTAGACCATCAACGATGCACTGGTCAGACTGAGCTAAAGGTGTACGTTTACGACATGCATCCATCCACTTGCCGAAGATGTCCCCCTAACGCAGCTTGCCAAAATGGCCGACAGGGTAGCTGAAGCCGACGCACAACAAAGATATATCGCCGCCTTCGCAATACAACCAAGCCAAGAGAGAAAGAAGATCACAAACCCAGCTTGGCGCAAAGAAATGCAACGCCTGGTCCACCAAATGGAAACCAAGATACGCGCCGAATTTCAAGGACGTAACCGCCAACGGAGCCCCAATTCTAATTCACGAAATTCGTCACCTTTCCGCAGAAGTAATCGCACTCCCTTAAAGACGCGGCTGACGGTTTATGTTGGTACCATACAAACGTCGGGCTTAACGCACGACACTGTCGTTCTTCGTGCTGTCGATCGGGAAACGCCATCGCCAGAGAGTAATAGCGGCGGACTCATCTGGCGCTCCCTCGAAAAGCCGCGTACTCTTCATTCGGGACCCCAGCAATAATCTTTGTTTTATGCTGGATTCAGGCGCTGAAGTCAGCGCTATACGCGTTTCTTACTCCGACCGACAAACGTCATTCTCAACGCATTCTTTACAAGCAGTAAACCGTTCTCGAATTCCTACGTATGGAAGCCGACGCCTTTCCCTGAACCTAGGTTTCAAGCACCCGCTGTCCTGGACATTTATCGTGGCGGATATTCCATCCCCGAAAATCGGCGCTGATTTTCTCTACGCATTAAATTTGTATCCCGATATCCGAGGACGATGCCTGGTGGAGGCCGGCACGAATGTACGTGTTTCTTGTAGCACATGTTGCCCCATACTGTCTCACCTCAAGCATTCAACAGACGAACCGATGTGCCCATATCGCTCCCTATTTTTACGATACCCTGACTTGGTGAAACCTCCAAAGCAAGACGCTCCCGTTAAACACGATGTCGAACATTTCATACGCACCCGAGGCCCCCCACAATCTTGCCGTTACCGCAGACTAGCCCCCGAGAGAAGACGAATAGCCGAAAAGGAATTCGATAAAATGCTGCCTCTAGGCATTATTAGGCCGTCCTCCAGCAGCTGGTCCTCTCCTCTACACATGGTCGCGAAACAGACTCAAGGGAATTGGAGGCCCTGTGGTGATTTTCGGGCCTTAAACACAGTTACTGAACACGACAATTGCCTAATTCCCCATATCCAAGATTGCGTTGCCTCCCTTCACGGAAAAACTATTTTTTCAACCGTCGACCTCACGCGCGCCTATCACCAAATTCCCATCGCAGCAGAAGACATTCCCAAAACCGCTATCAAGAGACCATTTGGGTTATTTGAGTTCTTACGAATGCCCTTTGGTTTGCGGAACGCCGCCCAGACCTTCCAGCGTTTCCTCGATTCCATTTTTCGCGGGCTAGATTATGTATTTATATATGTCGACGATATCTTGATCGCCAGCACGACACAGGAGGAACACCTAACAAACGAAGGAGAGGTTTTTCGGCGTCTTTATCACAACTGCCTAGTAATCAACGAGAGCCAATGTTGTTTCGGCTCGTCATCGGTTATGTACCTCGGACACCTGATTTCTTCCAAAGGATGTTTACCCCTGCCCGAAAAATTGAAGGCCGTCTCAAGTTTCCTAGTCCCCAAGACTCGCCGCCAGCTTCGTCGGTTTCTGGGAATGATAATTTTCTACCGCCGCTTCATACCCAATTGTGCCTCCATTTCTTTGCCCTTGCATGCATTGACCGGTGGAGCCAACGGACCATTACACTTGACAGATGATCAACTGTCAGCCGTGGATTCTTTGAAACAGAAGCTGGCAAAATGCAGCCATCCGCCACTTCCACCATTGGGTTGAGGCTTCAACTGTAACGGTTTTTACGGACCATTTACCACTAATTTCAGCTTCTAGTTCATCATCTGCCAAGTACGCGGAGAGAGAAATACGGCAACTGGATTTCCTGTCGCAATTTAACATTGAATTCAGGCACGTGAAGGGAGTCGACAACCCAGTCGCTGATGCTCTTTCGCGGATCACAATCAATGGTTTGACCACAAAGTCACATATCGACTAAGAGGCTTTAGCACAAGCACAACAGGAGGCACGAGTTGGTACTCATAATCGCCCATCTAGTTATAAAGTTTTCCTGTTGCCCAACCCAGCGATCACGATTATATGCGACACCTCGAAGACACATCCCGACCTGTTGTTCCTCCATCTTTTCGACGTATTGTCTTCGATGCAATCCACTCCCGCGCTCACCCTGATCCCAAGGCATCAGTGAAATTGATTGCTGGTCGCTTTACATGGCAAGGTCTCTCGAACGATGTGAGAACATGGGCCAAAGCATGCATCGCATGTCAACGCTCCAAGGTGATCCGTCATAACAAGGCTTCAGTCAGTTCGTTTGACCTACCGGATTCTCGCTTCAGCCACGTACACCTCGATCTTGTAAGACCGTTACCTGACTCAAAGGGCTGCCGTTTCCGGATGACACGCGTAGACCGTTTCTCAAGATGGCCATTAGCGGTGACAATACCTGACGCTACCTCCGAGACCGTAATCAATGCGTTCCTAAACAATTGGGTTGCCGTATTCGGAGCTCCGCGCTGTATCACAACTGATCGCGGACAACTATTTGAGTCGGTCGCGTTCCGCAAGATGTGCGAATTCCTTGGTTGTCTGAGATTACGCACGACAGCTTACCATCCAGCCACTAATGGCATGGTCGAGAGGTTTTACCGACAGCTTAAAGCAGCCCTCAAAGCTTAAGATGACAGAAACGATTGGGTGGACAATCTTGCAATGACCCTACTAAGCATCCGAGCGACCATCAAACCTGACCTGCGAAGTAGCCCAGCCGAACTGGTATTTAGGACAACGTTAAGATTACCTGGAGAGTTTTTCGCCGCCGATTCCCCCGCCAATGAGCACGCCGTTAGCGATTTCTTGACGCGCATAAGACTCTTCGCCAGAAATCTGCGCCCAATCGCTCCACGACCACCTACACAACCTTCACATTTGGATCCGGCGCTAGAGAAGTGCTCCCATGTTTTTGTCCGCTGCGACCGTGTAAGACAGCCTCTCCAGCCTCCATACGATGGCCCTTTTGAGGTCAGTCAAAAGTTTTTACAGTGCTGATGAACGGCGTAGAGGGCACGATCAGCGTCGATCGTCTCAAAGCAGCTTTCGTAGAGGAAACGCCGGTGGGTGAATATTTTACCCCGGTCCGTGCTCCGTCGAGTGACCCGGGTGCGACCACCATTTCTGACCCCACGTGTAAACGAAACTCGGAAAATCCTTTCGCACATCGTCAACCCAAGGACAATCCACCCGTAGGTCTCTCAACCATCCCAACGCGCATCCCCATTCCTGCGACAACTCGTTCGGGACGCCGAGTACATTTCCCTATTCACCTTACCACGTTTATCTGTTAAGACATTCCGTCGTTTCACGACTACATTTCTTAGCAGGGTGCATGTAGTGTACTGATTGATTAACGTTTGTTTAAATCGATAAATTGACGCACCTTCCGATTCGAACATACGAAGTGGTCGTTCTGTTTACCTAATTTCGGTTGGGCCGTTAGTATAAGAACAGATCTATTAATGAACCCTTCAGAAGCGTACAAAATTCGCTGGCATAAATATGTGATCCAGATTGATGTCACGTACAAAGGTATCTTGTAGACGGACAACGCTTACAGATTAAAATAGAGCACTTGTTAGCAAAGACTGAAAATCATCAACTTTGTTGAGAATCGAACGTGCTATAGCGCGCTTCCATTTACATGTTGTAGTTTATGGTAGGTGCTGTCCTGGATACACTTCGTGTACCAGTATAAATGCAAAACGTGCCGCAGATGCGTGATTCACAAAATAATTTGGATGATTCCTCTTTCTGGTCTGTCCTTCCTACATAGACTTCGCCGTGAACATTAATATTTACGAATCACCTCATTTGCCATGTCAGCACGCGTGTTAAATTTTATTATTATACAGGCTCCTAACAAGTTGATTTAATTTTCCACTTTTAAGAGTGTAAAATTTGTTTCGATTTCCGCGGATTCCCTTGATTCATGGATTACCTTAAGAGTATGACGCCAGGTAAAGGTGGCCCAATGGATATGTAGTTCTTTGGTGTCCGTCTTCCTACAAGTAAGTCTTGGTAACGATACCCTTAACAAGTAAACCGTTCATTGAAAGCGAATTGATATCGTTATTATTTATTCGTTATCATTCACTAGTATACACACTGATATGTAAACAGTGGTTATAAATAGGCAAAACAATAACTCTTTATTGCTTTGTTCTGACACATTTCTTCTCATCTCTAAATTTGGTCCGACTAGCTACCTTTCACATTCGTCCTCTTTGTTGCAAACAAATGTCTTCCTATGGCAAGAATACACCCATTTGATGAGTATTGAACGTTAATAGTTTAATATATTTAGGCATCATAGGATGCCTGCGAGCTTGAATTAAAAATAACACGAATATAATGCACGGCCTTGGTGTTACACGCTTTGTTTGACTATAGTATTTGTTGTCTACACGAGGTACCCGGGCTCTCCACACAAGTTACATTATTGTGATGCCCCATATGACCGAATCAGAGGCAGCCATCTTGACTATCTTTGATATCTTTCGACGGCACGGAGAATCATGCGATTGTGTTTACGACCCTCTGGTCTATTTAGAGTGAGGTAACTCACTTTCTCTCAGCAGCCCAGCCTCCCCATATCTCACACGCCGACGAGATCCTGCTGCGACATCCTCCCTTCTTCCGCACTATGGATCAGTTGGGTGGTTGCCCGTAGTAGGTTCGCGACCCATTTTAGCCCACAGCTTTTATGGTGTTCAAACTCCTTCATCAATGGCTTTCATTATTCTATTCCCTTTCGTAAGTGCATTTACACGATCCGTGTACCTTTAACCAATCTTCCTTCCTTAGTTACGGCCACTCGACCCGTTAAGTCGTGGTGTTCGTCGATGTGACTGACGATGGGCGATGGCCTCTGGTCGAATATAAGTTACCATTCCCTAATCCCAGTTTCCTATATCACATGCCCCCTGGGACATTACAATAATGCCTTATATCGTTTCTTTTGATAGTACTGATATTTATTCTGCCTGTAACCTCAAATATAATTCTTGGTAACTTAATGATACCCAGTCTTCTGCAGCTTTTTTCTTTGTCTGATTTGGCTGGGTTTTGGGGTGGCATCGACCAATTTACAACATAATTTCTATAGGTCACCGGCCCTCGGAAGCAATAAACATGCCCAGTTGTGTAAGCTTAACCACTCTTTATATGTTTTCAAACATTGTGTGACGAATTGCTGACCAGTAACATCTGACTGGTTTAATTTTCCGATGCATCGATTATATTACAAATTACAGGGCGCCAACTATGCCTTTTCTCATTAACCCAGCCGTTGTATAATTACAAATAATTGTAATTGTTTCTACTGTTTTGCTTTGGATATGAGAATTTGGCCGATGGTTCACCAATTAACCCAATTTATCCTTTGTCAAAAGGTAGCGCGCAAATGTTTGTTGTTTTTTGTAATTCGGCCTATTTTTGCTCTTGTTTTTTAACAGGATATCAGGAAACTTTACATCCCATTTGTACATGGGCCTGCGTCCTCGATAGACGAGCGAAAAACATGTCTTCGGTCTGTAAGACAGATGCTTATTGATCATGAAAACGACTTTATAACGGCTCTACAATCTGATCTGGGAAAGGTTTGCAATTTACACTCAACCGACTCTCCATCCGATTTAGCCTCGCTACGAATCACTGTTTTTGGAAATCCTTACTCTCAAGAACGAGATTGGAAACCTCCTTTTTTCTTTGGATGAATGGGCTGGAGAAAAAAAGGTAAGGGCACCAGCAGATCGACATATTTTTACTTGTATAAATTACTTGGGTAATTTTCGAGACACTTTACGCCTTTTATGTGTTCACAGATTTCACGCACATTCCTGACTTTGCTCGACGCAGCGAGCATTCAACCGCAGCCATATGGTCTTGTGCTTGTCATTGGCTCGTGGAATTATCCTGTTAATCTTTGTATCAATCCTCTGATTGGTGCGTTGGCCGCTGGGAATGCGGTAGTTCTAAAACCGTCTGAGATTGCCTCTGCCACAGAAGCGTTGTTTGCTGAACTTATTCCCAAGTATTTGGACGAGGTTGGTTCAATTTTAAATTCATCGGAATCATAGCGTTTCGAATTCTGCAGCATAGGAGATTTTAAGTTTTGCGCCACATACTTGGCAACTATTCGTTGTTAGCTTACTGAACCCACGCAGGTTTAATTGACGCGCGATCTGTTTTTTAGACAGTGTGTCAGGTCTTTGTGGGTGATGTTGGTGCGACAAAAGAGTTGCTTGACAAACAGAAATTTGACTACGTCTTCTATACCGGTGGCGCGGAAGCCGCCAAGAGTATTCTCGCTCAGGTTGCCAAAAACCTGACTCCAGTCACCCTTGAACTTGGCGGCAAGAGGTTTGTCTTCTGAGCTTTCAACTGACATTCCGCGAGCATCCTCACTCTGTTTGTAAGAGAGAGGTCATTGGGTTCATGCCCCCAAATAAAGGCCGGTCGTAGTGGTGGCGTTTGCGTGTTGCAGTCCTTGTGTGTTGGATGGTGCAGCGGCGGTGGCCGTCGTCAACCTTTTAGTATTCCTAATGGCATCCATGAGGCTGCACCAGTCGGCCTATCCCCTAGCAGCAGTTAAAATGTCTTAATAGGCGTGGAAAGGAATCGATTTTGGTGAAAGACTAAGTGGCATTGGCGTTGCTCGATGCTTTTGTTTGTTTCAACAAACGGGAAGTTCAATAAATTAGTCAAAAAATACGTGGGGTTATGATTCCAAAAGCAAACCTCCAAATTCGTAATGGTGCCATCAACAGTCAGTCGCGTCCAAAACCTTCGGGAGAGCCACCTATTTGGGTTTATGATAAAATACATTTTTTCTTCGGTTTGATCACTATTCATACCTTATGTTTTTTTTCAAGTCCCGTCTACGTGGATACCTCCGCGGATATTTCCATCACCGCGAAACGCCTGATGTGGTCCAAAAGTATGGCGTGTGGTCAGACCTGCGTTTGTCCCGATTACATCCTCTGTCGCCATGAAGTTCAGGTTAGTTTTATTTGGCACTGAATTTATTCATTGTTTGCTTGTGCGTGAATCCATACTAAATGCACCGTTTTTAGAACTTTCGCAGTTGTATTTAAAAATCGATCTTTAATTTTATGAGCTCTAATTCCGGCTTCATCATCATCATCATCTGCAATTTATAGCCAGCTATGATTGGCTGCAACTACTTCCTCCCCCTCCCAGCTCCTCTTCGGGAAGCCGTCGCTGCCATGATTCTTAATGGAAATTTCACCCATGAAGCCGCACCAAAAAGACAACATTCACTCGCCGTTATTGCGACCAATCACTTCACGTGTTTGGCCGTCACCTGATCTGTCACGTTGGTATTTGCATCTTTGAGTTGGTGCACTACTAGTTCTATCTGGAGTTAAGTCGAGACCTGCACACTGTCATTACTCGGTGGTAGGCGAGTCAGTCTCGTGACTTTAAACTGTTCGAAATCATGTCACACCACGGAAGAATCATGCCACTGGCTCTACCAATGGATATTCGGGTCGCGCGTCTACTTTCAGTTGTTTTCCATATAGCCTGAAACGAATGGAGTAAAAGAGGGGAAGAATAATGAACGTAGTCTGTAACCGTCGGGTTTAATTGTCTCACGTTCTTCTCGACCTATCCGTCTGATATTCCAGCTATGAAAGTTTACAGTTGCGCCAATACTTAACGTCTAAGTCTTTTTTTCGAATCTACATTGATTGGGACGTCGTCAATGGGTCAAGTAGTGGGTCAGTCAGATGTTAAGGCATTGAGCCTTTAATGTACCGAAGAAAGTTGATTTATTGCACCAAATCGTGAGATTCTGTTGTACTGCATTCCATTTTTCATTTGTGGTGTTTCTTCTAAAAAAACGTATAAATATATGTAAAACGTTCATAACCTGGATTTCAAACACACACGAGAGAGAGAGAGAGAGAACGCTGTTCATTCGCGCGAAATCCGCGCTCTGCCTAGCCTCCTATCGGCTAGTGGCTAGGAGGCCATCGACCTTGGGGCTGTGTTTACTGCGAAGACGTTCACGCTGGACCTTGCACGAGTGCATTTATTCTGCTCGGATAAGACGTATGAATACGGTTCTTATAATACCTGTGATCGCTTGACGCTGTTCCTGGGTGCTTATTTCGTGGGGCTCAACCTCTATCAGGAATCGAGGTGGAGCCGGCTGTCGCTTCATGGAAGACATTTCCACGAAGTCTCTTGGGAAAATTGTACATGTCACAGCGGCGTCCTCTGCAGTGCTGCCACCACCCGACGAAGAGGAGGTGGAGGAAGAAGAAGAAGAAGAGGTGGCCGCAACCGCTGATGCATCATCCATCACGGTTTGCCCCAGGCCGCTACGCTCGGCCTAAGTGCTGCTGTAAACTGTTCGTCAAATTACAACCGCTTCTACTTGCTTGGGCATATTTTAGGAAGACCTGATCAAGGAGTGTATCAAGGCTCTGAAGGAATTTCATCAAGGCGACTTGGTCAAATCAGTTGCCTATGGCCGCATCATTAACAAGCGTCATGCTGAGTAAGTAATGAGTAATACCAGTAATGGTGATTTTCCCTCACAAAACCGCTTATCTGAACGTTTTCTGGAAGCTCCTGCCATTCTCTTTTAGGCGATTGGAGAATCTAATCAAGAAAACGTCAGGAAAAATAATTTTTGGTGGTCTAACCAATGTCGCAGATAAATATATTGACGTCACGCTGGTAAAGGATGTGCCCAAAGATGACATTCTTTTGGAGGATGAGGTAGGTCTTGCAAATGGCTCAATTTTCCTGGAAATGTGCACGCTTTCGGCCTTTCATGGTCCACAAAACAAGCGCTAATCCGCGTCTTTATCGCATCATCTGTGTTCCAGATCTTCGGTCCTATTCTGCCCATCGTCTCCGTGAATTCAGCGCAGGATGCCATTGACTTCGTGAATTCCAAGTATGCCCACTGTTTATTCTCCAACCCCCCCCCCCGAAGCACCCAATCATAATTTTACATGTAATGTGTCTTGAAACAGCCCATGGTTTACTGGGTATGGTTGCAGCATCTCTTCATAGAGTTCGGGCAATATTTTCAGGACGTCTTGTAAGACTTTCCAGAGCCTGCTTGCCTGATACGGCTATCTCATGTGGGAGGAATAGCCGGCAGCTTCATGAATGTCACGGATCGTTGCTGCCCACGCACAGTGATCGGTCGCAGGAGAAGATTGTGGCTCCGTGGACGGATAGACAACAGTTCCAGGGATTCTACATCCGATTGGATAGTACCCTTATTCGCACCTCCGATAGCACCATCCTGAACATGGTGACGACGAAAGACGGCGGTCTGAAAGCTCTGTGTCTCACCGGCGTAAAACTACCCGGAACTGCACTGCCCAGCATTCTGAAACGGGGTAGTTGCAATCTTCGTGTCCAGTTCTGCTATAATATCTACGAGATTGCTAGACTTGTTCGGTTCGAGTTAATAAAGATCTCCGCATGTTCGTTTGCTCCATTCTTCCTTTTTCTAGGGGAAAACCTCTCGCCCTGTATGTTTACGCAAAAGATCAAACAGTGCACACCGAATTTAAGGCTCGCACATCTTCAGGAAGCCTGGTTTTCAACGATTCTATGATACAAGTGGGAGGTGGGTGGTTGCAATGTTTTCGTAATGTGGCTTTCGGTAAAGTTGCAATCTGCTGATGGTGTGTTTGATTCGTCTGTCACTGATGCAATCATTAGAGTGCCACCTTTGATTATCGTGTATCATTTGAATTGAGATAAATGTCAATGGCAATCACGCAACACCAGCCTCCGCCGATACCTGGGTGGACTCCTTGTTTTTTCCGTTTTTTTTGCATTGCATGTGAAACCCATAATACTTCTGGGAATTCTGTAAACTCTCTGAATGGATTATGTATGGTTAAATGTGACCAATTTAAGGTCCCGCTGTATTTGACTGGTTAGTCAAAGGAACGCGTGTCATTGGGCCCAAGTGTCAGGGTTTGGGGCGATTGGTGGACCTTGTGGCCTTTTGGGTCCATTCAATTATTATTTTATCTTGAAATTTCAGTTCCAAATTTGCCATTCGGTGGTGTTGGCGCCTCTGGAATGGGAAGGTACACCGGCCAGGCATCGATCGAGACATTCTCTAACCCGCGGTCTATCCTCGATAAGAGTTTATCTGAAAGGACAGACTACTTGTACGTTTTTTTCACAGAGAGCCGTGTCTGGAAATTTGTAAATTTAGACCATAATCCAAATTTATTATGTAGGGCCTGGATATTTTGTAAGGCCATGATTATTAAACAAGTTATTAATATATATGATTGTACGCACAATGTGTGGGGACACGTAGTTTAAGCAATCAATCGTTTTCTTCATCAGTTGATACCGTCCTCTCTCACGCACGATGGTTCCCATCCATAGCTCCCGTGTAATCGTTTGCAGCAGTATCTTTCTAATCTGAGTTTGTGAGGATGGGTACAATTTACCGTTGGGCTGTTTAACTGTTGTGATCGTGTACAGACTTGTCAGATGAATGCGTAGAACAAAAATTAGATGATTTTCCAGGGATCCGTGAACTTATCACAGGAATCCTAGCCACGTTTATAATATTGCGAACCAAGCTAGACACAACAACATCTTAGTTTCGCTTTCACTCAGTGTGTTTAAATAATAATAAAATATCCCATGTTTACGTGCAACCGCTTTTACATTTTTAGAGCCCGATACCCGCCTTACACAGAGAGTCACGAAAAGTGGGCTCGCTGGGCGTTTAAAACCCGAGACGATTCGTACTGTTCTGTCTTATGAACCTCAATTGGACAAGGCATCCATTCTAACGTGGCGCGGTCTTCGTCACTTATTCAAACTTATTAATTGCATGTGCTCACTCAATCATTGTTTTCGTTGTTGTAGTGATGTCTCAATAGTTAGTCGGAACCCATCCTGTTTTTATTCACTCTGAAAGGATGCGACATCGGCGTACTTTAGTCGACACCTTAGAATTTAAGAAATGTCTCCTATTGTTGATGAACGGAATTAAATATACAAATAAACTAATATGGCCTTAGTCAAAATATCCAAATGACAAGATGGCCAACGACGAATAATAATAAGAAGAAGAGCTGGTATCCACATGATCACTCCATAATAACTGACTGTTAAAAATAACGCCGAGAAATTTAGATTTTGAGCTCGAGGCAAAATTATGGAGTGAAGAGATTTCGGGGGTGTAAACATCGACTCTCGGATAAAATAGGCCCAGCAGAACCATTGGCTGCTTTCGGAATAGGTGTTATAGCAACATCTCTTCATTCCGAACGAAAGGAGCATTCTCCTAACGAATAATTGACGAGCTTAGTGACAATCCATGAAATCTCGCGGTGACCGATTTTAAGAACGGCGGGAGGGACCCTGTCGCTGCGGGGCTCTTGAGACCAGCCAAAATTTTGGAGATAGAGTATTCGTGAGAGGTGAAAAAAGCGCTGCGATTAAGAGATCTAACGTGAGGCACGGCGGAATGGTCAGCGGATTTGAAGATAAAGTCATCATTCAGAGCATCAAGTTCTAGGGCACCACATGGTAAATATGGACGACGGGTTCCCGTCAATCTGTTTAGATTTTTCCAGAGGTCGCAGGGTTCCGATGTTCGGAACAGCACATCTACAAAATTCTGATTAAGGCGATTTACCTCAGCTGTGATCCTGATCGAAATTGGTTTAATTTCTCGATACCTGCCCTGGCGGCAAAGCCTCAATTGTTTAAGAAATGGAGATGGTACGAAGCGGGAGGTGAGGGATAGTTCCGTAAGTTGGCAGTGCGTATCGTACAGAAATCGGAGATCTCTATTCATATGGTCGATTTTCTTATGGAAGTCAGAATCCGCGAAAACCTTAAAGTCGGTTGTGGCGACGGCATCCCTTAAACTGCACTTGTTCTGGAGGCAGTGCGAACGGATGCGAAGTTTGTAAGGTTTTGGACAACGTGAATTGTTTTTGTTATCCTTGCCATATATTTTCGGTAGACTAACAACGATGTATTGGTCAGACTTGGCTAAAGGGGCTCGTTTACGACATGCATTCAGAGAAGACTCGGACACAAATATGTGGTCAAGAAGATTCCCGCGTTAAGGAATATTTGCTACGGTGATCAGAGCAAGTGTAAGAATGGCACGATGGGCAGAGATAAAGGTCGGAGATAAATAATAATGTTCATTATTCGTACAATACTTCAAATAATATCACGATTTTACGAAAAGGCCAAAGCGGTTTGTTCAAAATGCTACCTAACCAATGAGTGTGCAGATATTTGTTTTTTTTACGTCTGTAAATTACCTATCACATTTTGGTTCAAATTCGCTTGAATGGTCTACGTTAGATCGAACGATGATGTATTTGAGCTTCTTGATCACGCAACTGCGGATCCGAGTTCTTTTTACCGACACGCTCAATGTTTAATTACTGATGATATTATAAGTGAATCTGACATATATCTATTAGAAATTACGCCAATGCTCGCTGATCAATTACGAATATCCAATTCGGAAGAGGTTTTAGTAATTAAATCTGATGATGCAGTGGATATGTATCAACCTACATTCCTATGTACACCCGAGAGTACTTACCGACTCCTTGAAACGGAGACATCAAATTCTTTGCTCATATTGCCTTCCTTAAAAATACCAGGAGCTCCTCTAGACTCTTTCTGGGCTACCGAGGAAGAAAGGGTTGTGGAAACGAAAGTCTGCTCAATAAAGGCTATGTACCTGGAGTCTACCCGCGTTCGTGCTCCGAGTTTATTGAACCTAAAGCAGCTCATGTTATCATCTACTCTCGCCGATCACCTTGACGAGGAAGAGCATCAGATATCGAGCTTGCTTACATATAGTCAATTGCGGTACAGGGTACCATGCAGCGAATTGGAATTATTATGTGCACTTGACCACCTCAACGTCATCCAATGGAAAGGTTATTGCCGCCTCTTCCAACTAGATTACATTAATAAAGCAAGTGATATTTTTTTTGCTTTTCGATCTTCGTTCGTGATGTTATATAAAATGAACTTTTCTTTTGCATAGGTATTACAATCTATTTTCGACTTTGCTGATGAACAGTCCTGGTGCGTGAGAACTTCCGGGCTATTGTCTCCAACGGATACCGTAAAAAGCCTTAGCCAACTTTATCCTGCACCGATTATCCGCCAAACCCTTAGTCGATTCTTCTATCGCCGAAAAGGCGTTGGTAAATACGGCCCTATCTACCCAAGGACCAATAAAATTTGTCGCCTGGTTGGCGAGCACCTACTATCGGTGACGAAGAAATTCTCCCTAAAGGATTTTCTCTCCATGTGGTGCGCCGCAGTGCCTCGTGGTATGCGTCCACAACTGGGGCCACATCTCACCTGGGTTGGTCGCGCTTACTGTGATGACTCGCCCATTCATCACCAAAAAACCATAACTTATCTTCCAAGCGAAGACCTTCCCGATGAATCGGTTGAAGCAAGATTAGGGGCCTTGTTTGATCGAATGTCGGTGTGGCGAGAAACTGAATTGAATGGCTATATTTCTGATCTTGTGATAGATATACCTTTGCCGAAATTCTCGCGTTTACCATTCGACCTTCGTATCGAAGAAGAGGTGATGGCTTCGTCCGAATGCGAGGATGAGAACCAGAGCTGGCTTTTTAATGAAAAAGATGAAGAATGCGAGGATATTTCTGCTAAGACCACCCCGCCCGCTCTGGCAACGTTACTCCAACATTCATGCAGAATCATTCAGTCCGTAGAATATGGACGTTTATACAGTGAAAAATATCCCCGACGATAAACATGTACATTGGTTTTTCTCCGTTTTGATATCTAAGAAAATTGTTTTTTTCATAAAACTATGTTTTGAGGGTTTGCTTTTGATCGGTAATGGTCTCTCCTAATCCTGCAGCATTTTTGTGCAGAATGGCATCCCTCCTACACTTATGCTGTGGGGTGATAGCTGATAAATATCTGGATTTTGAATCATTTACTGGAGTGCCTGAACACTTGGGAAAGTATATATTGAAATTGATTGTTGGAAAAATGGATCAACAGTTCACCGTTCATACAGCTTCACGACTTATCGAAATATTCTCTGCATCTTACGGTGCTTTATTTCTGTACAGTTTCCGGATGTCATCACCGGGAATTATTGAAACGTGGCTTCCCGCTCTATCCAAAAGCTGCTCTCTTTCTAACCTGTGCCTCGATAATTGCGAACTTGGCTCAATGAGCGTGGCTAACCTCCGGATTTTAGGTTCGATACCTTCTATGAAACACCTTTCTCTCCGATTTAACGCACTATGCAACGACTCCGTTCGAACTCTTACCGCTAGTGCACGCTACCACAAGAAAAGCAACCTAGTTTGCATTGACTTATCGGGAAATGGTTTTATCGACGAACGATCTATTAAACTATTATCAGCAATGCCTTATCTGTCTGTGATTTATCTTAACGACACAGGGGCTTCGGTAATGTTTATATACAATTAACTATTGTAGATCTCCAAATTTAAAATTCCCCTTCAATGGAAAAGCCTTTCAATTCCTCAATGCCCAAGATCACAAGAAAGTTGGTCCTCTGGTTGGCTTTGGGATTATTTGGGAGACAAGTTTAATGCGGATCATTTTCAGCTGTGGAATTCTTATGAATCATCCCTTGTTTTATTGAGACGTGGACCGCAGGCAAAAAATGTGTGCTCGTTTATTAAGACTTACGACCTATAATCTATTGTGGTATAAAAACAACATTTTGGTCGCTTATTTTTATTCCGATTCACTCCTGAATCGTACCAAAAAAGAACACTTGGCAGCTGAACATGTGTTCATGATTTCTTCTATTACCACTGTATGCCGTCCGTAGTTTCTCGTAGAAGCTGAGCACTTTTTTGAAGTGCACTGATTTCGGTATCATCGAGAGGAATGTTTACCACGCTCACTATTCCAGGTGCTCCTACAACACAAGGCAGACTGAGGAACGCATCATCCGTAATTCCATAAAGACCCTAAAAAGATGGAGATTTATTATTAGACCAGGCGTCCTTTTTACCTTGACTGCTGTAGTAAGTGGGAGGATGCCGTTTTTGTTACTGAGGATAAAATCTAATATCCTCCACGTCGATACACCGATTGCCCAGGCGGTATATCCTTTCGCGTTGATAATTGAGTAAGCACTAAAACGATAGGTTATTTATGGCAGACTTACGCTCCTATGGTGTCTTTGTGTATTTGCCCAAAGTTGTCTACATCACTATCAGTTCCGATTGCTGGATTAATGCCATACAGACTACAACCGCCAATAGAAACTTTACTCCAGACAGCCACAGACGAATCACCATGCTCACCCAGGATCATACCGTGGACCGAACTGGGATCAACGCCGAATTTCTGTCCAAGGAACCAACGGAAACGGGCTGAGTCTAAAGTAGTACCACTCCCGAGCACCCGATTTCTGGGAAAGCCGCTGAGTTTCCACGTAACATAAGTCATAATGTCAACCGGGTTTGAGACAACAAGTAAAACAGCATCGGGGCTATGCTTTGCGAGGCTAGGAATCAAGCCTTAAAAGTAAATATTGACCAAATAAGCTGTGTTTTAACAATGGCGCAATAGCCATCACAAAATCTAGGAATACCTTTATAAATTTCGGTGTTACGCTGCACAAGGTTTAGACGCGATTCACCAGGTTGTTGACGTACACCGGCAGAGAGAATAATGACATCAGACGCTGCGCTTAGTGCATGATCTTTAAACATGTTGACAAATAACACCTATTTACCGCTTCCTCCTCGGATTTTGCAGTTGTTTAGAAATTGCTGACCCTGTTCCAAATCCATGACTTCACCTTTAACCTTTTCTGTCAAGACGTCTATTAATACAAGTTCATTGACACACTCCTAGAACTGTTAAAAGGTGTTTCTGACTTTACCTTCATCATAATAGCAAAAGCACATGCCATACCGACGGAGCCAGTACCGACAACAGTCACCTTTGCTCTTGGTTTAACACAGAAACAGTTTGGGGCCACAGGATGAAGAACAGATGATAAAATTCCCGCCATCGTCTAGAAAAATAAACCAAATATGTAATATAAACCAGGGGCATCTTGTGTACAAATCGCGGTTACTGCCTCACAAATCAAATTCCCACCGAATTGATCATTAGCGTAATCGTCGCGAAGTACAATGTAGAGCCGTATAACAACGAAACATTCAAATATATGTTGGTTTATATTCATAAAATCAAAAATTCCATGGAATCTTATAAGAAATCTTTATTTTTTATGGAGTTAATCTTGGTTTCATATGAACATAACTAACATTTAATCATTTCCTATAATCTGAATCGTTCGTAAAATGCAAATATATTTTGCACATAAACATTTATGCATAATTTACGCTTGACTTTAACCTATTCACGAAAAACCTGTCTACATAAACGTCGATCTGTCATGCCTATTTTTTGAGACAGTCCATTCTCAATAAATTGATAATTTGCATTTTATAGTTGAACTGTGGCTGAGCGATTTTGTTCGTGGATCAAAAAAAGAATGTCACGATGTTCAATTATGAAGGTTTAAATAAATAATATTTTTCATTATATGACCAATCGTTAAATGCTTACCTGGGTCGAAAACGCCGACAAGGCCCGATGTCTGCGCCTGTCGTGGTTCTGGGATCCGGCCAATTATCGTTAATGTTATCTTCAAGGTCATAGACCATGAGTGGTGCTGCGTTGTAACGCCCCGGTGTTTTACCAGAACAAAGCGCGGGATATGAAGGAGGCGCAATGTCTACGGCGCGCCAATAGGACGCGACCTCGTGTCATCCACCTTCAGACGGGGTGGTCGTTTTCTATGACGGCGAAGACTGCAATCTGGTTCATCTAGAGTGAGACCAAACACTCTCCCCTCAAATACAGGATGCCTCACACTGGATTTCACAAGGACACAGCCGCCTTCATCCACAGTCGCCGAGACTAGAGCAACTTCCTCCCTTTCCAAACCAGCATCGTAGTTTTCCCGTTATGAAGACCCATCCCATTTTTACCCTAAGTCTATATTACCTCTCCATCCATTTATATATGTTTGCATCATTATATATATTCCTTTCATTCCAATGCGTCACCTCATTATGGCTGCCTGGGATGTGTATCCATCTTCTACGATTACCGTTACAAAACCCCCAGCGAAGGTGTAATATTTCTTAGGTCAGAATCCCACAATTGGAACAGCGTCACAGCGTATTGGCCAGGAGGGTAGTAGTATTATGGATTCCATGAAAGTGATATGAATCAACAAATGTATTAATGTCACTGCTGAACTCCCTAATCTACTATTAATCGCATCTAAACCATCCAACGGCCCGCTATCTGCATGCAAGAAACATTTCTCCAAGAAATCAATGTTTTAGCTCTTTCGCCAGGATACCGTGGTTGTTTCTTTTATTTTATGTTGACGTTATGCGATTACACGTTATCCTAAATCTTCTACGTAAATAAATTCGATTGCTTATTCTCCATGACATCGGTCACTGAAGCCGCCGAGATTTTGCACCACTCCAGCTGCCGGCGCCGGGCGTGTTTGTTGCCGCCTACCTATCGACTAGGGCAGTGGTCCGCAAACTGTGTGTCGCGACACACTGGTGTGTCGCGAGAGGTGCCCAGGTGTGTCGCGAGAGTTTTGAAAAATAAGCCTTCAATTAGCAATTCACCATATTTTTTTTTCCATCACTTAATATCGATGAATATGACTGGGTGATCAACCCGTTTGGAAGCAACGAGACATCAAATCTTTCGTGTCAAGAGGAAGAAGAGCTGATCGAGTTGAGAAATGACAAATTCCATCGACTGGGATTCGCCGAAAAAAGTTTGGACGAATTTTGGCTCTCCTTGAAGCAGTTGTTTCCAGCTCTCAGTTTGAAAGCAGTCAAAATCCTTTTGCCGTTCGCGTCTTCATGGTGTTGTGAATTTGGATTTTCGGCTTTGACTGAAATCAAATCAAAAAAGAGAGCGCGACTCCTTCGAATCGACGACCAAATGCGTGTTTGTTTGTCAACATTAGAGGCCCGTTTGAATCTTATTTGCTCTCGAAAGCAAGCCCACACATCGCATTAGAAATAAACACGTTGAAAAAAAATTTTAAACAAAAGTTTTTTTTGACTTAAGGTGTGTCGCGTAACTTTTCAGATATCCCAAGTGTGTCGCGAGTTAAAAAGTTTGCGGAACACTGGACTAGGGGATTCGTCGGGGCCAGGTTTTTAACCAGGTGGCGGCGATGGTCCCAGGTCCCTTGGCGTTTAAGTGTGCGAGTGTGCACGGCCGGGGATTGGCAGGCATTATGACGAAAAAATGACGGCTGTTGCCATAAAACTATTTTAATACTTATCTCGTGTTCTTGAGCATTATATGTATTTGCATATATGCTTCTTGTATATTAGTTAAGCTCTAAAATACACTCTATTCTAACCGGACTAAATGAAAATCGCTTCATCAAAAAAAACCATAAAGCTTAATTATTTCAAGAATGGAAACATTTGTTATTTCATTTTAATTATTTTAACGAGAAGAACTTAAGCAATGTCAGAATAATTGTCCGCATTATTTATCACTAATTTGCAGTTACAGTTAATATACAAACAATTCTATTTAATGCGTTTTCACCTAATTCGGATAATTATAATCTTATCTGTTATACACGACAACCTACTCATATTTGTCCACCAATGTTGGAACACTCCCCTAGGTTAAAACTGGTTTGAAATCCTGACGCGCAAGGTTGGTGTATTATTTAAATAATTTCGATTGGAAAAAACATTTCTTTGTCATTTGGTATCATCTTCTTGATCTGCTTTAAATATTCAACGAATATTGGTTTTGTAAGTCGATTTGTATTAGGAAGTGATTATCGCCGCTGTTATGAAGAAATACTCGTGTAATGTACGAAATGGCCCAATTGGAGTCGGCCATCTTTCCTTTCTATATTTCCCCCTGCATACCGGATGCCTTTCGCTCTCTCAACTGGCGTTTGGGGACGGCCTCTGGTGGAATAAAAGTTACCATTTCTTAGATCATATACCTGGTACACTACATTTGGTGATACGTAAATTGATGGTGTTAGCCACTCTCTAGAGTAAGACAAATTATGCTCGTCTTCAATACACAATGATCGTCCTTTTCACAGCCTTCAATTAGGCACAATTAAAGCCTCATCGACTGTTGGCAAAACACCATAAACGGCTTCCCTCATTCAAAAAATGGACCAACATGGTTTTGTTATTGTTACATCACCTCGAGCCATGCTTCTACTTCTATTGTCTGATTGTAACTTTGTTCAGCGCCTCAGTCTGGACTAACTGAAATGCAATATAAGAAGCAATACGCGAACCGCATTCTTGTCTGTTTTACTTGGATGACAGTTTCTTCATTTTGCTTGACGCATCACCACCCTGATAGTAGTCTTTTTTTCGAAGAACGTTTGAATGATTGTTTGCGTTAACTTAAATAACCCATTGGTAATTAAGCGCCACCTCTTATAGGTCTTCGTTTCTTTCAACGCTCCAATTAGCAGCCTCATCTCTTCAATATAATGTTATCTCTTGCATCTAAATCTATCTGCTCGATGCAGATTTGCCGCCCCATCACTGGCATTTTCTGCCAAAAGCACACACTGCCTGATCTCCCGTATGATTTTGGTGCTCTTGAACCAGTCATATCTGCGGACATCATGAAATTTCATTATCAAAAGCATCACGCAGCATATGTAAATAATCTGAATGTCGCGGAGGAGAAACTCGCCGAGGCTATTCAGAAGCAAGATATTACTCAAATGGTTGCTCTTCAGGTATTTGTGCCGATATTTTTTATTTTGAAACCATTTTAATACATTTCTTTAGCCCGCCCTTAGATTCAATGGTGGAGGCCACGTCAATCACAGTATATTTTGGAAGAATTTGTCACCTAATGGTGGCGGTGAACCTACCGGCCCTCTCGCGAATGCAATTACACGTGATTTTGGTTCATTTGAAACGTTCAAGGAAAAAATGACCAATGCTACTGTTGCTGTTCAGGGTTCCGGTTGGGGTTGGCTCGGAGTGGATCCCGCCTCAAAAGGATTGCGCATTGTTGCCTGTCCTAACCAGGATCCTCTTGAAGGCACGACAGGTAATTATATTTTCCCAGTTAAATCGTTTATATTTCGCTTAACTTAACCGCTTTAATGATGATTTTTCCAGGACTGAAACCTTTACTTGGGATTGATGTGTGGGAACACGCATACTATTTGCAGTATAAGAATGTACGCCCGGATTACGTGAAGGCAATTTGGAAGATAATCAACTGGAACGATGTTTCTGAACGTTTTTCGAAGACGCAGTAGTTTTTGTCACTTAAAATTCGACATTTGCTATCGAACCATTCGTTTTTTTCAAATTTTTGTCAATAAAAACGTCTATTTAACCAATTTGTCAAAGTCTCCATTTTACACCAGTTTGGCATTATTTTAAAAGTCGGTCCGCTACAGGGAACAATGGGGTGTGTGGCCTGTCTTCCGCAACAGGTGTTCCTAGGTTGAATATTTTATCTATGAGTATTTGAAATGGCGCTGCGCTTTTGATTAGGCACATTTGATGAACAGTGACATTCGGCGGAGTTTGTCATTGAATACAACAAGAGAACACATGTACCGAAACCTTTGGGCCAGACCGACAACAAATCGGGCATTTTGATTGTCCAAATATCATCAGGTACCGTGTCGTCGACCCGCGCGTTGCTGCGTGAGGAAATCCAGTTGTTCGATTTCCCTCTAGGCGTCCATAGGGGATGCTGACTGTAACGCGGATAATAAGGGAAGGTGATCCGCGCATGCGGCCTGCGTCGTTGCTTCCGCTCGAGGCAAATTGGAGTGGCAAATTGCCGAGTAAAATTGTGGCCAAACATTCGCGTCCGAACCTACTGCAGCATTCTCTAACAGCAAAAAGGCTTTCGAGGAAAAATCAACTGATTGTCGGCTATCCCCGGCCACTTGTTCGAATGCGGCGCCCGCAATCACGGTTCACACGGCCACCATAAGATCTTAATGCGTGCAAAATGTCATGGTGAAATATTCAAGTGCGTGCAGCCAACTCATGTCTAAGCATACTCCCGGCAGATAGCTGATCTTTCGTGGATGTGCTTTAACAGATTGTGGCGAAATTGGAAATGAAGCGACGGTTAAGCATTCTAAGGAAATCACGCTATTGACAAAGAGTCTTGGGAGTTAGGATAACGGGAAAATTACGATGCTGGCCCATGAGCTTGTAAAAGAAGTATGTTGTTAGAGTCTTTGCGACTGTGTCTTTGTGTGATGTAGTGTGAGGCATCCATTTGCTTTTCATTGTTGAACCGTGGGGGCGCGATTGTGCTCGTGAGGCAAAAAATTAGAATGGCACGATGGCTTAATATAAGGGCGGGAGACCTTGACGAAAAGGAGTCTTTTGATCGAGTATTATAGGAATTACGTCTTTTGGTCGGCATGCGTCAGGTAAACGAATGATAGAAGAGAATGCGGGATATTGTATTGTAACGATAATGATTCTTGAGGAGGATAACAAAGCAACTAGGTTCGCATGGTGCCGAGATAGATGAGAAGTTTGCAGGAACAGCTTCTGAACGAAGGTCGGCAACTCTGAAACTATGCGTTGGCACCTGGCGTGGGTTGGCAGCGGAAGTTAATAGTAAACCGCGCACCTCTCCTTAAAGGTAAAGTATCACAGTAAAACAATGGGTATTACAGTCTGAAATAATTATATTGGTTAAATGGTGTTGGTTATCGTATCGTAATTCGAAGATATCGTGGCCCAAAAATCAGAATGGCACGATGGCCAAAGACGAAGGTCGGGAATGAATAATATTGTTTATTATTCAAACAATAGTTAGGGTCCGACTTGGGCAGAAGACGCCGACAAGGCGCGATGCATAGCACCCGCTGCAGGCGAGTTCTGTCTGGATACACGTGGTAAAAAACTGGGGGGCGGCCAAGTATCGTCGACATTTTCTTAATTGATCCACGTTAAGGTCACAGCATGCGGTGTGGTGCGCGTTGGCCAATGGGGTGCCAGTATAATGGATGTCATGCGTGGGACATAAATAAACACACAATTTAAGGTCACTACATGGCTCCCCCTTAGACTCTTCGTCGACAGGGGAACAGATACAATAAAGAGTACCTTAAAGCGAGGATTACAAACAAATGCAATAACTTGGTGGCCAAGTCAGCGAGGTTCAGGAGAGGAGACTGCTGTCAGGCCTCGCGGAAGACGGTAAATCGGTTGGATATTATATTGCGAAATTGACGAAGGAAAATTGTGCCAAAGTACTTGCAACACGTTCAGGAACATTCGTGTCGTCCGATGCGAGTCCATTACATCGTATCAGGGTTGGCGTTCGGATTAACCAAAATCAGGCGAGTATGGCACATTATTGTAAAAAGGTTTTCTATCGTTGTATGAGGTGAAAATAAATGATGTAGCCTGGTTTTCGTGTCTACCAATGCGAATCGTATGCGTCGTAGCATGGCTTGCGTTCGGGTTGACTTAAAGCGGTCAAGGCTCGTGCTTAATTATTAGAAAAAGGCTTCTATCGCTATGAGGTAATTTGCTCAGACGGATTCCTTACGGAAAATGATGAGATTAAAATCACATGGCTTTCGTGTCTACCGATGCGAGTCGTAGGCGTCGTAGCATAGCTGGCGGTCGGGTTTAAACAAAGCCGTCGAAGAAGTAAGTAGCGCACACACAATTTCATGTGAAATATTATCCTGTTTCGGTTGCAGATGGGTGATGAAAATGGATTTGAGTGAAAACGTCGTCTTTATGGCCGCCTGTGGTTTTTCACAACCCAAGATGGGTAGAACGGGACGGAAATGTTCGAAAATGACGTTGATCATCGTAGATCAGAAGATTTGTTCCGCGCAAGATATGCTCGCCAATATCGTAATTCGAAGACATCGTGGCCCAAAAATCAGAATGGCACGATGGCCAAAGACGAAGTTCGGGAATGAATAATATTGTTTATTATTCAAACAATAGTTAGGGCCCGACTTGGGCAGAAGACGATAACAAGGCGCGATGCAGGCGAGTTCTGTCTGGATACACGTGGTAAAAAAACTGGGGGGGGGGCGGCCAAGTGTCGTCGATATTTTCTTAATTGATCCACGTTAAGGTCACAGCATGCGGTGTGGTGCGCGTTGGCCAATGGGGTGCCAGTATAATGGATGTCATGCGTGGGACATAAATAAACACATAATTTAAGTTCACTGCAATCTTGACCTTGTGGTGACCTAGAAATACCACACGGCTCTGTAAAATCCATTTGTTTATAAAGGAAAAAACCTGATTCTGTTTGGTTTGTGTTCTCATTCCTAGTCATTTTAAGACGTGTGTGTCGTAAAAGGGTTAAAGGTTAAGTATTTTCGGCGTATTTGCGGTTTCTATATCGATATAGAGTGGTGGGTTTCAGTGGTTGAATCTCAATTTTCTACGAGAGGATTCGTCACCGAAACAACCTAGTTTCATCACATTGTTGCTTCCCTGCCAAAGGATCTGGCGCCCGTTTACGTCACATCATCATCATCATCGTATCGTCACCTCTAATCTCTAACCCAATAGTCTGCGATATCGAAGACACAGCACTGTCAGGCTCTACTCACAGACGAGAAATTTGGTGGCCAGAGACATTTGCAACTGCTGCCGCAGCTGGAAGTGAATCCAACTCTCGCTACCGCTGGTCGTGTTAGGCGAGTACGCTGATCGCATTTCTGTCGATCACTTAGTCATCCAATGGTAGCCGGAGACAATAGACGACCGCAAGCACAAGCACGCAGGACGAAACGCGTTGCTGCTTTCATCAGAAGTTGCTTTGGGTCTAACTCAGAGCCACATTCTGTTTATGAAGGATAAGTATAGAGGCCGACGCTATATGATGAACTCCGGTGTAGATGGGATTTAAATCCCCCACTCACTATCTCATCGGCTTCACCCAGATACCTTGATTTTCAAGCAGACTACGAACCGGAGTAACATCAAAACCTTCGGTCACAGCACTTTTTGTCTCGACATTGGACTAGGGCGAATTTCCCTTTTCATTTGAAAATTTTCCCTAAGTCTTCTTCTTCTTTGGTGCGGCGAGCTACTGCCATGTAAAGAGCTGTCCTCATGGATGTCGCGGGTCGTAGCTACATACACACGGCGACAAGAGATCAGGTCGGCTGCTCTAAGCGCCCAACGTCCGCCTTGACAGTGCTGATCCACCGTCCAGACAGGGCTTAACTATGCATGGAGACGATGCAAGACAGGGGTCTATGAGCTCTGTAGCTGGGCGACGCGGAGCGTTAGCGAACCACTGAACCTGTCGGCTTTGTAGAACTGTTGACAGCCTCTCAGCGTCTAAAAACCGACACCTTATTTCGTTGCTCAAGAGCTTTCCCGATAGTTCACTTTCAGGATTCATAGCAGACACCAGGAGATTAGAAGTATTCGGGTTTCACAGTCGTAGGTTAGGTTGGAGCCGAAAACTGCACGATAAAGTCAAATCGTGGTTCGAAGGCTTGTTTCTGCTCGGCTCGTTCGAGGCTGTTTGAACGCATTCCTGGCGCGGTTTACTCGTTGTTGGAAGTTCTCCTTCGCTTGGCCAGTCGGCGGGGTACAGGTGGCTTCTCCAGCTCCAGCCGGCTTTGTTAGAGGGGCGAATCTTGCCTTTACACAGTCAAGTGCAGCAGGGCAGCAGGGATCTGTGCGGTGGAATGTTAACCGCCTTCGTGGCTGCTGAATTCTGATATAGATATCCTCCACCCAGTTGGCCGGGTTTTCCATCGATTATTCAACAGTAGATATGAACTTTCCAGCTACCGCACAACGATTGGTCTGCATGTAAGCAGTTTACCAGCGTGTGGACGATGTCGTGTTCAGCTACGTGGAGTCAGCGGTGCGAGTTGAGTGGCGAACATAAACCAAAGACCGGAGGATACCCTGAGACACGACAGACCCCACGACTAGGTACACGTTTCGATCTCGACACCCCGTAGAACCCATGATATCCTGGGTGCGAGCTTCCTTTTCCCATTTGACTGATCTGTCAGAGTCCGGCGAAAGAAACTAATTTACGACCCAACTGGAATGGAGGTATCCGGATACATAGCAGCCACTTGCATCTGAAACCATACTCACATTCACGTCTTCTTCTTACCCAAAGAGAGACAGACTACATTATTGTGCTTCTCGGGATCGTCTTATCACGCGGATAGTGATCAATTATCTATTGCTTCCGTTTTACAATAAGGACGAAAACACTGTGTGAACTTACAACAGGGGTATCATTCTAACCGAAAAAGCCGTAAAAATCGTGTTTTTTATTGAGGTCACCAAGATCAAAGGTTTCAGCATAACCACGATAGATCCAAAATTCCATCAACCGAGACGTCTACTTCCCACAAAAACGCACCGCCTGGTGGCTCGTGAGGACTCTGAATATTGAGTGATTAATTTATTTTGATTCAAAGACTTCGTTGTCCAAGAATCGGAATGGCACGATGACCAAAGATGAAGGTCGGGAATTAATAAAATTGTTTATTATTCAAACGATAGGAAGGACTCGACATGGGCCGAAAACGGTGGCACGGCACGATGCCTTACGCCCGTTGCGCCGAGTCCTGAGTCGTGGTTCGGTGTAAACGATAATAAAACCACTAAGCCTTTTTATGGCATACGCGTCTAAAATATATTACGAATGCGCAGACCAAAGTATAATCAAGTTTGTTCTCTTGATTTAATAATGTAATTCACGACGTTAAGTCGGTGACCGCGAGGGGGGCTTTTAATGTCACCACAAATTAATTATGTGTCTCATCTACGCTACGCGATGTAGACTCTTTTAACGACGATTGTTTCTCCTGATCCACATTTGGCCCTGTATGTGAACTGTTTCATCTATAGAAGACAACTCGCTTGTCCCTATCTTAGATGACAGCAGTTTTCTAACCAGCATCATCTGAGGTTTAGCCAGCGCTGCGTATTATTGCGGATTATTTCAATAACGTTTGTTGTATTCGACAACTTGTTTTTATTTGTCTTTATTGAACATGTAGAAAACTTCAACTCTTAAGCAATTTTATAATTTTTTTATAAATTAATATTTCCGTTCCGTCCACAAATCGAACTTACAAATATTTGTATTATCATGCGACGATCTTAACGTCGTTTAGGTCAAATTTCTTCTATAAAAATTTATCGTTCACTTCCCCTGGAATTGTACTGTATCAACAAATAGCAATAGATACGTTAGCGAAATAATCACCACGCGATAGAAAGGCGTACAAATCGATTTGGTGTGTACTATCTAGTGATATAGTCAGTTTGAAATTATAGTTATTATAATATTCGTAAGCTCTAAATTCGACAAATATTTTCCGATTTTTGTAAGTTTTGCGACCAATGAATTATTTTATTTTTATTTTTATCCGAATGCACGAACTATACCTGATTGCATCTGGTTATCATTCTATTAAATACTGGCCTGTTCCGTACATATAAAGATTTTTCTTAATCTCTGCGGTTATGCCCTTGATGCGAAAATCTATCCTATTTTAGCTGACCACAATGGATTCAAACGAAATGACTCGCGACGATATGTTCTCGAAGAATCCATTTGTGCACACAATTCGCCGTTCACCTTTGAGAAGTCTACAAATGTATATCTTTACTTTCTTTGTGCTGCCATTTCGCTTGGTTGGCATGGTCATCTTCTTCTTGCTAAGTCTTCTCGTGGGAGAACTTGCTTCACGTAGAATGGATTCGACCCGCCCCATGTCTGGTTTCCGGCGATACGTCCTTTTACCTTTGTTTATTGTATGCGCTCGGATGATGTTCTTCAGTGGAGGCTTCGTATGGGTGAGACACAGGGGCAGACGCGCCAGCTTCACTGAAGCACCCATAATTGTACTGGCACCACATTCCTCTTATTTCGACTCTCTTGTTGTGGTGTCATTAGGGATGTCCTCTGTGGTGGGCAAGACTGAGACTGCCTTGTCGCCTATAGGGTCATTTATTAAAATGACGCAGCCTATTCTGGTGAATCGGGACGATCCCATGTCGCGACAAAATTCTCTTCAGGAGATAAGGGATCGAGCCACCTCCGGCGGTTATTGGCCTCAGGTGCTCCTATTCCCCGAGGGGACTTGCACAAATAGGTCATGTTTGATCAATTACAAGCAGGGTAAGTTGTATTCGCATTTTATCACTTTCTTTCTAATGTTTGGGGTGTATTCGTAGACGTGTTAAATTATGTGATCCTTTACACTGGCATATGCGGCGACGTTTACCGTCATTTTTAAGACTGCAATATACAACGGATATTTATGTTTTTTAGTGGGCATATCGATCATAGTATCGTGCTTATACTTTGATTAGTAAAACGTAAAGTTATAACGTTCTAATTGGATCACAACAAGCCATACCAGTTTAAAGTCATTGGTGATGGTATAATGTTATTTCTAAGAAGATACTGCTGTATTTTAGGCGCGTTCAGTGTCGGATGTCCAGTTCAGCCAGCTCTTATTCGCTGGGGCTATGGAATCGTGAGTCTTGTTTCGTTTCGACTAGAAATCTACACGTTTCGTCCGTTGCACTTTTTAATAATCTTCATAGCATGGGCAATTTAGCATCGCGATAGTATTTTACGTCTTCATTCAGTTTACATAGAGTGTATTTATCAAGAACTCAAAGGGTGGTTGTTTAAGTTAATAAACGCTGGAATTCTTGAATGCCGTGTATCCTTGTAAAGATGTGAGGCTTCGAGGACAAAAATCGGCCAGGACCGAATAGTTTTGAGATCCTAGTCTGGTCCGAAAGGGCCAACAAGGCTTGTCCGAAAACCATTTGAACCTTCTGAAGCCATACTACTCGAACACACGAGGGAAATTTCCCTTCTATGGCGAAGAATCGAAAGAGCTCCCTCTGAACGCTGGAGTCAGACGAGGCTGCCCTCTATCACCGGTGATGTTCAACGGCGTAGTGCAGTGGTGAATACAATTAGCCCTGGCTGACCCGGGGTTCGCCGACAAGTATCGTTACCCTTAGAGAGACATCCCTGCTGCCCTGCAACCGGTACTACGCCGAATAAGCCATCTTGCAAAGGCAGTCGGGCTGGAGATAAACCAAAGTCTTCTCGGCATGCTGCGAAAACCACTCCCGAGGTCAATCACGCGGAGACCCTCCGTCAACGACGTCGTCAGCTGCAGTGGTTCGGCTGCCACGTTCTACGCCGGTCAGAGACATGTTTATAGGCGGTCTGTCGCGGCCAGCTGGTCATGCCCAGGTCGGCGCTGCCACAGTCAACGCGGACGTGGGACGGGGTGACGCGTCGCTGGAAATAACAACTGGACCCCAATCTGTTCTGACATTGCCTCAGATCGCCGTGCGTGGACGGCTACAATTCGTGACATCCACGAAGCTGCCGGTTCATCCTCTGGTAGGAGCTAGCTGCCCCAAAGAGAAGAAATGTTCGAACGCTAGTGGGTTGTATATTTCTATTATTTTGTCATTATCTTGTAGGATAGCATTACGTGGACTTGGGATGGGCCAGGAGTGTAAGTGGTTGGTTTTTTGGATGGTTGGATCAGAGATTTTCTATGAAACCTGCACGTCTATATGCCTTCATAATCACTCTACGTGTGTATCTGTATTTTTTAGGCTTGAATGTTTATGGGCCACTGTGGTACAACCCTTCATCACATTAGACATCGAGGTTGGTTTGGCCATCGATGTTTATCCTCTTAACAACGTGGTGTGGCGAGATCTCTCTCTCTCTCTCATTCGCTGTATGTGTTTACCTCTCCAGTTCTTGCCCGTCTACTCTCCCACCGTGGAGGAGAAGGCTGATCCCCAACTGTATGCCAACAATGTTCGTGCCGTCATGGCTAAGTACGTCCAAGTGTTTTGTGTCGGTGGATATTTTATTCTACTGTACGTTGTAGGAGTTCCCGAAATAGTTAGGTTTTCGGGGTCGTATTTTCCTGACCTCCGAGTTTCTACGAACCTGGGCGCTTTGGGACAGTGTCATTTTTTATGCATTTTCTTCAATTTTTCGTGTTTTTACAAGCTTGATCATTCAAGCAGTTGTAAAGCATCCCATAATTATGTTTCAGCATTGTTCAAGCTAATGAAAACTAGAAAATGTTATGAGAAAAACGTCATTAGAAAAACATTTCACTGCCTCCATTTTAGACTCGCATAACCTAAATAGTTGTGGATCCATTTCCGGCGTCGAATCCGCATTTACATTAAAATGTTTTTTTACCAAGTGTTCAATTCCTCATTATTGTATTCAAAGCGCCCTCATAAGTGGTCTTAGGTGCGTCCAACTTCCGAATTTCACCCAAGAATATTCCCACTACCAGACCCTTTCACGCCTCAAGGTCACTGTGTCACCGTCTCCGGTGCGCCTGTAATCCACTCTAACAATTCGCCAGAAATTCGTCGCAACTCCGCGAGAGGATGGGTCCGACTGCTTAATGAATTGCCAATTCGGTGTAGGTGGCGCTAGGTATTCCACCTACGATGATCTCGTTGTTTTGTTTAGTCTACGAGGACGACATTTTCAGCATTGAAATGCACCGTCCATGTAACAGAAACCGTGTGGTGTGGTGTGTGCACTGTGCATTGAAAATGGATGAGAATCGCGTATGGGCGACAAAATGCGTCATCTGTTTATTATTCGTTGTGTCTTATTGTGATGGATATTGTAGGGCGATAGACCTGCCGACCACCGACCTGAGTTTTGATGATTGTCGGCGCATTCGCACAGCCGTCCAGTTTAAACTCCCAATGGCTTGCCACATCACAGACTACGGGAAACTGACACAGGCGCTGTTGTAAGTTTTCCCCTAAATTAGTTTCTAACGCTGTTTCTAATATAATAACGTTGGTTCTAATAACGTTGCGTGGAACTCGGTTCTTCTGGCTATAAATACGCTGTGACCAAGTTGGGCGTCACAGTTTGTCGGTGGGAATCGGTCGATGCCTCGTCATCTGGAGGAATTGAGGAACCAGTGTGTGTGTGTGGCCGCCGCGGTGTTGTTGTTGATCACTGAGTGTTCAGTGATGGATGATGCTGAAACGGTTGCGGCCACTTCTTCCTCCGAAACAGCCTCCTCTAGCAGGAGAGTATAGGCGCATGAGGACGAAAAACTATTTTACACACGTGTATACATTGTTTCGAATATTAATACATAGACAGTGAGTCTGGCGTTCGCCACTGTGTTCTATTTTTAGTCGTTATCACTTATCCGAGTCCAAGGCTTTGCCATCTCGATTCTCGCATTTCGCCAAACGCCTCGTCCCGATGGCCAGGGCGGCATGTGAATGGCATTCCAAGGGATGCCAGACATTAACCGACGAGGTGTTGGAAAGGACCTTTCCTGCCATCGAAGCTAACCCAAAGACACTCACGCTCCTCAAACGTGTTGTCAACACACTTCCCAAGGTGTGTGTGTGTGTTTCTCGATGCGCGTTCGAATCGGTTTCAACCGCCCCGCCTCCATTACATTGTTTCGGCCCTTGTTGACCCTCGTTGACCTTTTCTAGACCCCGGTCGGTCCTCCAGATATCCGAGCCCTCGTGGTGCACCTCTCATTTCTTCTATTCTCCGATAGTCCGCTAATTTCACTTCGCCTGGCCTTTCAGGTAAACCGTTTTTTAGTTTACATTTACATTTCCAGGCCCCTCTTACGCTATTAGGTATTACTTTCGCCTTCGTATTTTGACTTGACCTCGTAAACATCTAACAGCAACAATTAACTGGTGACCCGAGAAGATGGTGAAGCGGTCAGCATCATCGACCAAACAATGATGGCCACCCGGTTAGCATGTTTATCCACCCCGAATGAAGGGGGTCATAGTTGTCTAGAAGAGGTGTATTTTTAGAAGCGCTATGTGAGTTTTTTCCCATGCATCGGACAATGTTTTGTCTACAATCTTAACAGGCTTTCGATGGCACATTGTCCGCCGTTCCGACCGACCAATGGGACGATGCCTCTTGCACCAAAGAAGAAAGGGATTACGAGGAGTTCGCTGCTTGGAGTATCTCTCCGGCTGACGTAGCAACCATCATCACCTATGCATCCCGAATACCCCCCAATGATGTGGCACTTCTCGTGGACAGTTGTTGCTCTGTATGCGGTATTTCTGAGCCTGTTCAACCAGGTTGGTGTTTTTTGTTGTTTGCTGAAATCGGGTGCGCGGTGACCATAGTAGACAAAAATAGACAATAAAAAACCATCAAAAGTACGCACCTTCCACCCCCCGCCCGATCCGATCCGTGTGTTCGGGATCTTCACCACGGTTCATGCACGAGTACACGTACTCCTCCTCCTCCTCCTCCTCCTCCTCCTCCTCCTCCTCCTCCTCCTCCTCCTCCTCCTCCTCCTCCTCCTCCTCCTCCTCCTCCTCCTCCTCCTCCTCCTCCTCCTCCTCCTCCTTCAACTCGGGTAGCGCCTGGACAAGATGGCCAAGAATCTTCGTGGGAAGATCATCTAGCAGGGGAATTGCCCGGAAGAAGAAGTCTCGGCCGTGTTTATTTGCAACACCGACTCCCTAGAAATGGGTCACGCATGGTTGTGGCACGTCTGGGGTTTATCATTTTATGCCAAATGTTTCATTCTCGAAGTGTTATTGGCTGTAGAATAGCACTCTCGGCTGTTGGACGTATGCAGAAGGTACCCCCATCACCCATTTCATTTATTTTAACATTCCCGCGAAACTTAACCCCGTTTTGCCTTATTGCCGAATTTCCCTGGGAGTGGTAGTGTATCCTTTTAAAGCAAAAACGGGTGTCATCGCATCACCTGCACATCCTCCCGCCTTCCCGGCTGAGCAGCAGTAATTGGAAGCACCCGCTTTATCTAGTTTGCAGATTTTGTGGCGCACATTTTGGTCGTATGTATGCAACGAGGCCTTCGCGAAGGATCGCTTCAACGCAGCTTTCCATCCAACCGTATGACATCTGAGTGGCAACGCTCGGTGGAATTGGCACGATTTGGACACTGGCATTCAAGATGGTATAACATCTGGGCTCTTGGGGGGGGGAAGGTGTATATGAGGGCATGTATTTGATTGAATTGAGCACCTCGTAATTATTTTTGGGGGTATGGAAAGAAAAAGCGAATGCCAGTGTGACAAGCGTCATTAAAATGCGGCAAACAACGACTCACAATTAAATGCAGGTTCTGGTTGCTCTGGGGACGCCGCCGCCACCTGTTGAACAGTCCCGGAAATCGTCATCCATGAAGTCGGCTCAAAACTATCCTGACTCGGGGGGTAATCGCGTTACACTTATCAACAAGAGAAAGGCGTTGTTAGCTGGGAACTGCTCAAGAGAAGCCAACTCGTTCGAATGTAACTTTTTGGCGCGCCTTAAAGATGGGGCCTTTCAATTGCCGCCGTCCTTACGCGTTTCCCGAACTTTATGCACGTTGAGGGGTTAATTTATTTTTCTTCCTTCCAAATGTATCTCCTCGTTGTTATCTAGTGATAACTTATGCGTAATCTTTTATGTATGATCGCCACTTCGTCAATGATTTTTGTTTGTTGGGAATTTTCATGCTGCGCGTTTTGTTCCTCGTGGCCGTAATAAGGTGAACAGCATCCAAAAAACAGGATGGGGTCCAGATATCAATAGAAATGTGCATGTGTTGCTCCTTGCACCAGTATTGCGTACTTATTCAATAGGTTAACATATTTTGGAAAGACAATTGTTCTAACCGATTCCCCAACGACACCGGTGTGTTAAACAACCAGATATGACCATCCTCTCCAGTGCGTGTTGTTACCACCGTGCGCTTGCTTTTTTGTCATTCGCAACTTCCTCCTCCCGCCTTAACACCAGGTCCTCCTTCCTTCCTTCCTTCCACCCTGGCTCGCTTCTTCTTACACCTGCGTCTCATCCAACTGTCCGTTCGTTGGCTATTCTTTTTTTTCTCCTAGACGTTCTCTACCGAACCCTGAAAGCCAACAAGGCCGAATTAGTCACCTGCTACGCCGACTACAAGGCCGAGATAGGCCTTTTGCGTCGTCATGCCGACCGGCCCTTTTGTGAGACGTCTTCTGCTTCCGCCTCCGTCTCGAGTATCTACAGCCTCGAGGTGGCTGGCAATGAGACCTTTGGAGGCAGACACCGCCGAGAACTCTCGAATGTCTCGGGAGACTCAATTTTGATGAACGACCAACCGGAGGAAGCCAACCCTTCATCGGCAGTTCGACAGCGGCCCAAGGTTGCCAACTGCTAGGGTTGCCAGCCAATTTTATCCCATTTTTTCAGTACTTCACCACTTCGATGCCGCCGCCAGCCCCCCCCCCATCCCTTTCGCGATTTTTTCCTCTTCTTCCATTTTACCTCAGCATCCACCGCGCATTGAGTTATGCCTGCAGCCTGCTTGCCAACGAGTCGGCGTGCCAGTGGGGGCGTGCTAGATCGGTTGACTTCGCGTGTTGTCAATTTACGCTCGTCATCTCCACGGAATATTGATTGAATACTCTAGTTTCTTGAAACCCACGTTATTTGAATTGCTCGCCGAGGTTGTAAAATCTCTCAATATGTTAAATACATTCATAAATTAATGTCCGATCGTCTTTTCGTTCTTGTTACACCGAAATTTGCGTCGTCTCTTAACACAATCAACCACTCGCATTGAACGCTCTGCGTGGACCTTTTTTAAAGTTATATGCGCTCTGTGGATGCCTACAATCTACCAAATTGCGTAACTTTCATGCATATTTCACAGTCACTATATGGTTTTGTTTATGTAATAAGGGGTTTTGTTCAACGACCTTGGCTTAATCACGAAGTCCTGTAACACACCAGCCAATAGTCATTCCTTCGTGTGATCGCGTTGCAAGTGACTACCAGTTCATGCATAACATTGGTGTATGGATGAACCGTGCTATTTTTATCGGTAATCCTACTCTAATGAACTGTGTAAAGGTGGATTTTTGACAATCATCCAACCAAATAGGATTGCCTTAATCAAACCAGACATCTCGAACGGCAGCTAACACGTGTAATTTTATTGACGATGCTGTTGATATAAGTCGTTTTTCTCAGTCCTCAAGGATGGATGTTGACGACAGCGACGCAGCGTCTCCCCTGCCTTCGGAGGAAACGTGCATGAATCTGTGCAAAACCTTTGTAGAATTTACCGAAACCGACAAGGCCCTGGCAATGATGTTTCTGCAAGAAAACAGCTGGAATCTTGAGGTTCGTGTTTTCGCATAAATCTTGTGGGGAACCAATCCATTTGTTTTTCTCCTGATCACCGACGGCCTTTGATATTCTTAATGCTCATCACAAGCACTAAAACACCAGGCACATCATTTAGCGGGCACACAAATAGACGAATCCATGCGAAATGCTTAGCTAGCTTGCTTGCTTTGTATTGCTATCTCCTGCGAGAGGGTAAAACGTATGCCTCAAGTGTGTCCGGGATCGCGGCTTTCGTAGGCCGACAGAGGTCCGAGGCTTAGCGAATTGGAGGCTGTGTGGCGAAAGAGATTGAAGCTGCCTGTGTGTCGACTGCTTCTCAGTGTCTGGACCGCAGCGCCTATTTTTTCGCCGTCGTCCGTTTGACACATTGATCGCAGACACCCGTAGCCGAGTACTCTCCTGCCACTTGGACTTGGGCAGGAATTGAACAAAATTCGCGCGAAAGTGTGTTGTCCTAAATGATGTGCAGAAACCAAATATGTAACAAAAATACCTCCGCAACAACCACCAAAATGAGAAGGCAATGGTGGTGGTGGCCGTACGAAGGCACCCGCCCCATTTTAACGGGTTTTGTTTCTGTCCATTTAGATTGCTCTTGCAAGCTTTTATGGCAACGTAGAGGTCTTAAAGCGTGACAGAAGGTCTCACACGGCATCATCGGCATCATCACATCGGTCAGACAGAAGGTCGAGTCTACATTGACATCTAAATGATTTTGTAAACCGCTCAGACTAACTTAGTATTTTTTTATGAAATTAATTGGATAGACGGTGGATTAATTGCCAATACCATCCAACTTCAGGTCAAAACGCCAACTGCCAGAATCGGTTATCGATTTGGTGTCGGACAGCGAAGAGGAGAACACCGCGCAAGAAGAAGACGCCCCACCTCAGCGTCTCCTCCGAATCCTCTCATGGAATATCGATGGATTAAGTGCGAAATCGCGGGAATTCCGAACTGTCGCGGTGGTATCGTCCATCAAGAGGTTTGTCCTCCACTCCCCACCCCCCTCCACCGAAAGTTGATTTTTAAAGCAGATTCTTCATCGCAGCACCAAAGTTCATGATCGAAATCAAATTATCTCACCCAGCCCCACAATTCTCTACTTATTACCCGTCGATAATATTTTTTTATTTTTTCAAGAGAGAGATTCCATATCGTCTGTCTACAGGAGGTTGTTGAAGATAGTCTGTCTTACCTGAAACAGGAACTCGGTCAGAATTACGCCATCTTTCACCCCTTAGACTTACTCGCTCGCGACTACTTCCCAGCCATCTGTGTTTTAAAGCAGTCGGGCATATCAGCTAATCCCAATTCCTTCGAGGTAAAATGTCCGATTGGCTCCTTCTCTCTTAAACGTCGTGTATAGCGGTCAGCATGCCCGCGCTGTTCGTGAGAGACACCATGGGTTCGAATCGCAGGACACGCCACCAACAATAAGTCCGTAATCCAGCCCGACTTGTAGGCTGCCCCAGGGGTGGCTCTATCGTGCCCCATTTCATGACCAGCCCGAGTTCGGCACGCGTGTTGGATAATGCGGCGTGCATCCATGTAGATCCTGTGCGATCCTGTGCTCTATTAAACAATAATAATATTGGCATTCACTTTATTCACCAATGGTGTGCCCGCGTGGCTGGCTCGAGGCGTCTCTACCGAAGACGTGGTCTGGCGAGACAGACATGGTCACGCACATACATGGTCAGGCATAAGGACCCTAGGAGCGGAACAGACAGGATTGCCTAGATGTTGATGCAAGTAAAAGCAACAGAAGCCCGCCAAAGTGTTAAACCTTAAATTTCAGCTTAAACATTTACAACAAACGAAATCGATAGAAGAAGTGGCGATTTACAGTGAGGCAGATTAGTAAGAAAGGCAAATTAAAAACCCGAAGTATATAAAGTTTAGCCAGTTACATGTCGGTAGCCCCACAAGATATTTGATTCGCCCGTGGGTTCTATTCTGTTTTGGCCCGTATAGTAGTCCTTGTAATTTTGTGTGTTGGTGGCAGATGACACATTTCCCCGGCTCCGTGATGCAGCGTGTTCTTCTCGGCGTCGATGTTAGCGTGTCGGTGACTCCGTCAGCCCAACCAATCAGACTGCGAGTCTGGACGTCCCACTTGGAGAGTTGTGGCAACTTCGCTACCGAGAGGAAACACCAACTGCAGCAGGCATGGCAGACAATGAAAGAGGCAGTTCGCCTGGGCCGAGCGGACTTTGGCATTTTCTGTGGAGACATGAACATCCGAGACACCGAGGTTAGTTAAGGTTGTGCCTGTTAAATAATGATCGGGAAAATGCACGGCACTCGCTTTATTAACCCTCGTGCATTTCAAGCTCCACCATCGCTTCTGCCGAACCTGAAATCGAGAAAACCAGGGAATGACCGAATTGCTATTTACGGGCGATTTCCTCGGGGAATTAAACGATATGGCATTCGCATTGGTCGTTGAAGAGAATTGCCGTGAGACAGACAGGACATTTGGTGGAGATTGGGTGGGGGAGGAGCGACCAGCTAAGGAAAAGGCATCGAGAATTTGTTTCTTGAGTTTCTTTGTTTTGGCCTACTCCACTTGGCGATGGATCCGGATTTCCAGATCGGAATGTCTGTCGTTTTTGTTGCAATTTTTTCAAATTCAATTTACATGATTTAGACTTAGTAACTACATCAGTTCAATTTAATGTGTGCGTGGTGTTTTAATTATAACATTTCGTATGGTTTTTTTCAGCATATTACGAGCTAGTGTCAAAGAAAACGCATTTATTTATCTTGAACAAAAACCAGCCACCCGCGACACCTTGTGGATGAATCGCTCTTCTTTTCCTCTTCTATATCTCACAGATTCGCCAATTGGGTGGTCTCCCTTCGGGAATCAGGGATGTCTGGGAGGCCTGTGGGTGTCGGCCTGAGGCCAAGGCCACCTGGGACCCCCAAAGAAACCCCAACTTGGCCTTGGATGACGGTGGCGACGGTGAGGGCTTTTCGCTTAACAGAAATCGAAGAGCCTATGGAATGCGCTTCGACCGGATGTATGTCGTTGGCGAGGGTAGATTCAGTCCTGTCGATTTTCAGCTACGAGGCCTGGAAAGAGTTCCTCGAAGATCCCACTTTCCTTCGGATCATTGGGCGATTCTCGGGCAATTTTGTTTGTCTGCAAATAAAGACGACAGACAATTGCACAAAGATTGAACCAATTGTTAATTATTGCACTGGATTATTACTGAAATTCTTGTTATTATGACATCGTTTTGCTTTAAAATGGGCATCATCTTCTCTTTCCAATGATAAAACTCAAATGTTTCCATTCCTGTGCGGTGTTGTTGATCTTCGAATCGGAATAGTAAGTGGCCACTGATATATTTGCCAGCATTCTTTTAAGTTCTACAATTACCGTTACAAAACAGCCAACGAAGGTCTAACATTTCCTAGGCCAGAATCCCACCACTGGAAAAGCGTCAAACCAGCGTGCTCAAGTTGGAGTTATTTTCTTCCAACATGCAAACGTGCATGATTGTGTCGTCTTGATGAGTTACAACTCCAGGAATCTTTAAAATTATGGTGTAGATGATCTTTTGAAAAATTGTGGGTGACGCAGATGCCAAATGGGAGGAAATTGTAATTAAAGAGATCGAAAGGAGTTGCAATTGTGGTGAACTGCTTGAAAATAGAATCTAAGGGCACACGAAGGAAGTCATATTTCCGATCAGTTAAGAAGAATGTATTTGAATCGTTCATTTTTTAAGTAGATCTATGGTAATTCGAAGACGTCGGGGCCCAAAAATCAGAATGGCACGATGGCCAAAGACGAAGGTCGGGAATGAATAATATTGTTTATACTGGGCCGAAAACGCCGACAAGGCGTGATGCTTAGCGCCCGCTGCAAGCGAGTCCTGTCTGGACACACGTGGGGCGTGTCGTGGTCAAAAGTCGGGGGCCGGCCAAGTGTCGTCGATGTTGTCTTAATTTATCCACGTTAAGGTCACAGCATGCGGTGTGGTGTGCGTTAGCCAATGGGGTGCAAGTATAATGGATGTCACTTACTTATCTGCGTAGGTTGCGCCTGCATCATATTTATAGAACCCTGAAACTGAGAGTCCTCTGTTGTTTCACTGAGAGTCCAAACTAGAGCACTTGCCCGTACCCCGATCGCACGCAGAGGCGTTTTGACAATTCTCAAAAAGGACGTTTATTGCTAATTTCGGACACAATTTCAAGGGCCTCTCTCCTGCCGCTTCATGTGCTGCCTAAACTGGTGCGGTTCAACGCCGGCAGCGAGGAGTCTGTCACAAGAGAGCTTCGGTCTTTTGGACCGGCGATGAAGTTCCTTCTCGTTGGGCCTTTTCCCGGCCTCCGGGTCAGATCGGGTCATTTCGACCTCGGCAACCGCTACCTCCTCCTCCACGTGGAGAGACTGTGTCTTTACCACCGGCTTCTATCGGTGTAGGGATATCTACGCAGAAGGCGTCCTCACGTACGATGAAGAGTGTTACTTCACCTGGCTTTCGTGTCCATCGATGGGAGTAGTATGCGTTGTAGCATGGTTGGCATTAAGATTGACATAAAGCGGTCGAAGAAGTAAGTAGGGCACTTTCAAGTTCACAGTGAAATATTATCCGGTTTCGATCGCAGATGGGTGATGAAAATAGATTTTAGTGAAAACGTCGTCTGTATGGCGGCCTATTGTTTTTTAACAAAAGGATATGGGCAGAACGGTTCGAAAATGTAAAAATATGTTCAAAAATTACGTCGATCATCGTAGATTAGAAGATTTGCTCCGGGCATGATATGCTCGCCAATATGGCATTCCGAAGACTTCGTGGCCCAAAAATCAGAATGGCACGATGGCCAAAGCCGAATGTCTGGAATGAATAATATTGTTTATTAGTCAAACAATAGTGAGGGCCCGACCTGGGCCGAAAACGCCGACCAGGCGCGATGCTTAGCGCCCGCTGCAGGCGAGTCATGTCTGGACACACGTGGGGCGTGTCGTGGTAAAAAGTGGGGGCCGGCCAAGTGTCGTCGATATTGTCTTAATTTATCCACGTTAAGGTCACAGCATGCGGTGTGGTGTGCGTTTGCCAATTGGGTGCCAGTATAATGGATGTCATGCGTGGGACATAAATAAACACAATGTAAGGTCACTACAGATCTTCCGGTTCATCTATGATAATTGAATAATGCCTAAGAGCTTTGTTGGCGGTTAAACGATATCGCTACATATTCTGAGAGTTACTCCATCGATTTTGAGGGGTTGAAAGATAAATGGCTCACATGGAATAATCTATTGGTGTAATCATACCCTCTAATTGTAGACGATTTACCTTTGTTAAACGCTTTCCGGTAAATGCCTTCTTTCGATTAAGAAGATGATGTTCTGGCTCTTTCACAAATATTGGTTTCCATGTACTAATTATTGCATCTCCAGGCTTCAAATGAACACGATTATCAACACTCCTAGTTTTTTAATTACTTCTCGACCAACTAGTGTCGGAGCAGAATCGTTTGAAACATGGAAGTCGCCGTTGTTTGCGGAATATATTGAGATGGTTGTTCTCCCTAAGAATGGTATTTCCAACTTGGATATTTCGAACAAACCGGACATTTGTATTGATCTTAAAAGCCCCCTTTAGTTTTAACACACACGAACCGATTTCCGTCCACGAACGCGCGATCACCGATTTAACGCTGTGAATTATATTATTTAATCAAGAGGACAATCTTGATTATATATTGACGCGTATGTCATAACAAGGCTCGGTGGTTTTAAGTATCGTTGACACTGAACCACGACAAATTCATCCCACGTCTGTCCAGACAGGACTCTCTCAACAACGGGCGCTAGCCATCGCATCTTATTGGCGTTTTCGGCCCAGGTCGGGCCCTAACTATTGTTTTAATAATAACCAATATGATTCATTCCTGCCCTTCGTCTTTGGCCATCGTGCCATTATGATTTTTGGGCCACGAAATCTTCGAATTACGATATACTAACAGTGACTGCAAAAAAATATTGAATGTTTACATATGAATGGTCGTATTATTCCCTATCAAGCACACGTTCTGTTCATTGAATCTCTTTAAGTTAATATTCAGGAACTTATTAAATAATTAAAAATATTAATAACCTTACTTTGAAAAATATATCGACTTAATGGAAATACATTTTCTCGCGAAAATGTATATTGAGTCTATATATACAATAGCATATAGATTAAACAGTATGCTTAGGAAGAAATCCGAATATAAATTAGTAAATTTTACTTCCAGGAAAATTATGCTCGGGTTCTGAATTACAAATTATATGTCAATTTTATAGATTACGTTATTTTAACGTTATAAAATGTATTTATACGATATTATAAAATAAATGACTGCCGCACATTCCTCGCCTTCGTTAAATCGAACCGTATTTAACCGGCGTGTTATGAATTGTATTTACCCGCGTTTTGTGGTGTGTAATTAAGCACGCAGTAATTATGCATTTTTCCGAATTTCTGCTTTGTAGCACCGATTTTATATGGGAAAGAATTCAGATCACTCCCTTCTTATTATTTCAGTTTTTCTTATGATTTCATGCTATTTATTGATTTGATGATGGAAAAATGTCTTGCAGAAGCAGACTGTTCAACCTTTGTTGCATCCGAGGCTTCGGTGCATCGTCAAAAGATAGCTATGATGCGTTCAATGTTTTTAAATGGCAAAAAAGGTCCCGATCACCCTATCTTATGCAAAAGTGCTTTGTTCTCTGCCCATCTTGTTGGAAAAAGCTATGCAAATATTTGCCCCGACCCTCTATTGTTTTCAAAGCGTCCGGAGTCACCACATAATTTACGTGATCATCCTAGTAGCACTTCTACGCTGCAGGCTACAAAGCTAGAGTTTTATAATAGAGCGGAACTTTTGGATTCACGATCTCAAGTGCTGCATCAAGACGCCGGCGTCACTTCGAATTCACCGAGTGTAAATTACAAGAGTATGACACTTCCATGGATCGATTCCCCTGATTCCACACACAATTATAAAGACTGGACGCATGACAGATCCCCATATACTCCAAGGGAATTACTTTACGGAGGAACATTAACTGAATTACCATCCACACGGAGTCATCTTTCTTATCGTAGGTTTTCGTCTTCAATACCAACGGTATGTGTTTAATGCTTCAATATGAGTTGATGGGTGTTCGTAACTTGTTAATCAATGCCAATGGAGTTATTAAATACATTATATTGAATATGTGTGAATGGAAAATCATCCACATGAGTTCAATGTTCTTGTGAATGTGTAAATATGTCATTTCACCGTCAACTAAACATGTTCCTTGCATATATCTATAAATTTAATTGGTTTGGCCACGGTCGTATTTCAAGCTATCTATTACGCCTTTCTTCAAATAGATTGATCGATATCCTAGCGCCGATAATAACTGCCAAATAGGACTCCGGCATCCTTCTCAAGATGGCCTATTCAAATCCGCCAATGACATCATCCAGCGTCGACAGTGCTATCACTGTTCCCAGTCGTCCTTCTCCTCCTCATGTGCCTCATTATCCTACGACGAATTTTGGCCTCTTGGTCCCATTTCGAAAAACTTCATTGGCAATCCGAGAGGAGCTCGATCTCTCAATCATTTACGGCAGAGTGAATTTCGAAGACATGAGTGGATTTCGTCGAAAGAAGAAATGCGGGCGGTAAATACTCTTGTCGGGAGGATAAAACCGATGCTTGTCGATGGTCGAGTGACCGATGTCCGGAACATCCTAAATGAGGCACTTAGACGACGCGATACCCGAGAGAGGGCGCTCAGTCTGCTGGATCTTCTGGCTGTCACAGATTGTGGAAATATGTTTTCGGTATGTATGTTTTCAATTGAAAGGACTGCGGATGAAAATGTACAGACGATGTTTAGTTTTTGCCTAACTCTAGCACGTTCTCTCATTATTGCTCGAAAGAGTTGTAATACTTTTAAAAGTGTGTGGCAAGATAAAAAAAATCAGCGAATGGAATCAAGTTAATTTTATATGAGGTTGCCCATTATTATATTATAATACTAATCACAAAGAATCTAACAAAAAAACAAGAATGTAATTTTCTTCTTAGGCATAAGATTCCATGTATGTCATGTTCTAAATCCTGTGCTTTTGTTACGTCGGCCATCATACTGAACGACGAGATCAATGCTCGTACAAGTCGTAGTGGCTAATTATTTGAGAGGAATCGCCTGTTTTAGCCCGCACTATGTTGAAAGCATTTCTTACCAACTACGACCAACTTTGATAAAATCTATTGATCGCACAAAGTTATGCCAATTACCCGGATCCACTTAATTAATGTGCGGGCAATGACTAACACGGTGCTTTATAAACTTAAGATAATTATAAGTATTGCTTCATTGCATCCAAATGCAAAGACGAAAGTGCGTTCCTGTTTTTTTGATTTTATTTGAAACTGGGTGTTCGGTTGAGGGCGCGCTCCACCTGATGGGCGAGACTGGCCCACGACAAAGGCCTCTCGATTGGACGTGATACCTACCTGCTCTGTTTAGCTAATTCTCGAGAGATTCTCATAAGTCAACTGGATGTGCATTGCGAATTATTTCCCCTCCCTTGTCCAGGCCATCCTAGCTGTATCCTCCGGCGATTCAGTTATCGACATTTCGACGAACACGAGTGACATGAGCAACAACAGCAGTCGGAAGATCCCGTCGGATGTCTTCGCCACCACCAAGCTTCGAATTGCGGATTCAGGAACTGTCAATGTCCATAAAGCTGCTAGTATAGTCGAGCAGGGGACTCGAGAGGAAGACGGCGCCGCATTTTGCCCCATTCTCGGAGGAGGAGGAGGAGGTCATCGGACGGAATGTAGCGCACCTCCGGATGCGACATCTTCCGTTGTCAGAGTAATGCTGCCACCACCATCATCTCTGGAACGAGAAGCCCTCGTTGAGGCTCCTCCCCCGAGGCTGCCGCCAATGCCGTCGCCCCATCCAGGAGCCCCCCCCAGGTCGGCTGTCATGCCGCCAACCCCCAAGGCACTCGCCGATCTTGATTCGCTCGCCCTCGATGTAAGCCACAACAAAATGCCTTTTCGCTTCAATTAATTCGTAGACCGCCATAAATAGTGGAGTGTTCAGATAAATAATAACCTTTCTCTATGCCAATTATCTATCCAACCCCATTTGGTAGGCATAATTGCTGTGAGTTTGGCAACAGTTTCTTCAACGAACATTTTACGACGACGTACAACGCCCAATCGCGACACACAGAACCACCACTTCTCGTAACATACTCCGTTGGATCGGGTTATTATTAACCGTATGGGTGACTGTCGGTGTCCCACGATTCTTTATGGAAATGTAATTCACGAACCACCGATCCATCCTCTGGTAGAAGGAGAGTAATGTGAATTGTGGCGATGCTTCGTCACACACCAACCCCAAGAAATTCTGTTTACTGAATCCATGGCAGTATGAATCGTTTCGTTTTTGTTATAGATGCTGGATTTCAATCCACTCTTAATCACTGAATTAGTGTCCCAGTTAACAGTGGGATGCACCAGCGATGTCGAGGTTGTTCGGTACGTCTCCGCCCTCATGGTATCCGCAGCGGCAATCTTCTCCCTCATGTTCGCAGCGGCATTTAAACTGATCCCAATTATTCCCTTTCCACATAGCCGTCTCTTTGTGTGGGTGACCGGCAAAAATTTCAAATCGGTGGAGTATGACCCTTCAGCAAGCGAGGACTCCTTCGTTGGTCTTCTTCGTGGTGTCCAAATGGACTCCCTGACGAGAAATGATCTGTTCCATGAACTTTGCCGGTACTGAATGATTGATTGATTGTCGAAATGCCCCGTAACCGTTTCCCCCCACCAACTGGAAGACTGTGCCTAGGAAGTTAAGTGAAGAAGAAGTCACTAGGGTGTTCGGCTGAACAAGTTCTATGAGAGCGGATTTACTTGAGTATTTATGCATATGGGTTGACTTAAGTGAGCCAATGGAATTAGAGGGGGTAGTGTTCATTGAATGGCTGGCGTGTTTTAAAAAACGGAGCATGAATTATTTGTACAATTAGTAATGTTTGCACTTCAAAGGGATGAACTACGAATAACGACCTTGAGATGAGTCGATCGTACAGAATGTTGGTGGCACGTTGTCGAAAAAGAATAGATTAACGAAAATAAAGTTTTTGTCTTGGGTAATCCAAGCGGTTCCCCAACAATTTTGTTCAAATTTTTTCCTGCAACACAAACGTCGTTGTCATGTTTGGTTTTTCATTGGTGAAATATGCTAGGGATTTTTTTTCAATTTCGTTACTAGTAGTATTCTAATAAAAAAGGTAGGCTGGTTTAAACCCATTCCTTCGATGCGAATCGTAGATGAATTTCCACTGAGCAGCATTTCCCTACTTAAGATTTGCCGGCATCCACTGTCGCTACATCTCGGGTTATTCCAAAGGCGCCGGCTATCGACCCGGGATGGCGCTGAATCGCCGCCGAAACGCTGACGACAGGGTGTTCCGCAACACATGGCTGGTCGTGTTGGCTGGTGGCGGATGGCGCTTCGTCAATTGCAACTGGGCCGCCAGGTATACGCTCACCGACGCCACCAGACCCCTCTGGAACTCGTGGGAAAACCCGCAAGGTGGCAACCCCTCTCATCGTATTCTTATTATTATTATAATTTATTCGTGCTGAGCAGCGGGTGGATGAGCAGCGGGTGCAGTCGGTGTCCCTTTTTGTTGACGACCTGTCAATCGTGGAGTTCTTCTTAAATAGGTTCTTCTCTTTCCGATGTTGCCAATCGATGTTGCGACGACTTCTACTTTTTCACCGACCCCGAGCAGCACATCTTCGAGCATTTGCCCGACGCCAGGGAGTGGCAGCTTCTCAGGACCAAGCCGATTTCACAAACCCGCTTCATCTCACTACCTCTGCTCAAATCGGCATTTTTCAACGCCGGCCTGTCCCTCCAGAAGCCCTACTCGCAGAATCTGATCACAAAAAACGGCAAGGTCAGAAAAAGTGTGATGTTTATGACTTCTGAGATAGCCGTTGTTTGAGAATGAGAGATCCAGGTGTTGGGCGAATCAAATTGCGATGTGGGCGTTTCACGTTCTGTATAATTCAACATCCATCCTGTCGACCATATGCCGCGCGCAAATGAGAAGGGCGTTGGGTTGTTGTTTTATGGCCCTCGCTGTTCGGGCTTCGCTGTTCGGCCACAACAACTTGGCAGCATTACAGAGTCCCCAGAGTACGAGTATCCAAGCGGATAAATTTAACCAATTTGGGACTTCGTGTGGAAATCACCGAGATTTTTTTTTTTTAGCCGTGCTTTGATTCTTATGCTTGATGTGACGAGCAGGCAAATAAATTTCTGGGACCATGTTCAAAGTGGTTGTCCTAAATAGAATGAAACTTTCAAGCTAGCCCATGTCACGTAGAAATGGGTTCACCGGCGTTAAGCTTTCTAGAGTCCAATTGGGATGCCTGGTGACGCTGAGGACAAGAATCTTTGTAGGCGCGATAGCGGCACAAATTTTATCTTTCCCCCCTTTTTTTACGTCAAGGTAGTCATCAAAATTCGGATGCCTCGCTTCTTCGGCATCTCCTGTAGTTTAGAAAACTGTGCGGACGGCAGCTGTCTTCGGGGTCTGGTGCTTGTGGAGGTGTTGACGGGTGTTGCGCATCTCCAGAACACGGTGCGCATCCAGGCTGCCCCCTCAAGACCCGGCAGGTACTACCTCAATATTTATGCCTCCCCGGACTGGCGACGAGAAGACATCAGGGAACTGGCGTGCTCCTTTCAGGTGAGTGTGCCCCTTTGGCGGGCCTGGACTTAGTGAATCTTGTTTCGTTGCTTCGCGGCGCGACTATCTCCTCCTGGTAGACAATCACCCGACTGTTTCATCCAGCCCCCCCGGTTTATTCACAACGAGTGGCAATCAAAAGTCTACCATTCCGAGACGCCATTCTGAAGTCTTGGGTGTGGCGTCTCGGAATGGTGTCGTTACTAGCTGTAAAATGAAGCTTCCACCCCTCCCCCTCGCACACACACACACACCCTTCTTCCATCTCTCAAATCCGGCAACCACGAGTCCTACTCCATGTTAACCAGACAGAAGCATCATTTTGTATTTCGTGCCGGAAACTGCAAATAACACTGCGCCTAATAGTTTCGCTGCTGTATTATGTGCAGCTTCCAGTGACACACTCCATTGAGATGTTCTGTTGCTCAAAGCGCTTCACATCCGCCTTGGCAGTATCCATCCACATCTATCCGTCTGCAGTTCCGACAACGGCGACGACGGTGGTCTGAGAGCGACTGGCTGGCCGTCCGGCGAAGAGCTTAGCCAAGCCACGGCAGTCGATGGCGTCGTAGGAAGAGCGGACAGCTTCCTGGTGTCGCCGTCTTATTTCATCATTGGAGGGCTGGTCCGCTCTAGAGATGGCGTCGCGCATCACAGTGGTCGAATACCTCCAACTTTCTGGAATCTTCGGCGCGTAGTGGCCAGATTTAATAACTGATTGCAGCATGATGGACGCGCACCTTTCGCCGGAGCCCGACTCCTTGCCTCCTTGCTTCATAACCCGCCTGCAGTGTGATTGCATAGAACGTCTTGTTTGCTTTAAGAAATATCTGGGACGTTTTTATTGTCCCAATAGGATATATATATACATATTCCTCGAAGAGCGATTAGCACTGTCGCCATTCTCTTCCCCACAATCCCGCCAGATCCACTGCCGTGAGTTCAACTACTCGCGCCTCACTGCAATGGGACGACTACCCGAGGTGGGCTTCCTCGGACCAACACCGGCGGCTCGGCACTTTGGCGTTTCCATGGCAACCAGCAGTGTTGGCAGTTGTCGAAGTCGTCGCCACTCCACACGACCCTACATCCTCCACCGATCCTCCGAACCCCTGAGACTTCCTTTCGCAGTCGCGCCTTGTCTGAGGGTATGTGATTGGCTAATAATGACAAATGCAGTAGAGTCACCCGTGGTGGCATCAACCTCCATTCGCCCGTCCGGCATCAACCTGCAATCTATCCAGATAAAGAATGACCCAATTGCGATATTGACCCACTATTCTAAGCGTGGCCCAATGAAGTAGGGTTCAGTATCCTTACGCCATCTAAAACCGGTTGCTGCATTTGACCGGCATTCGTTCCACGTGTGCCCCGACCCGCCCGGCGCCCCCTCCTGTGTTGGATGATGATGATGATGATGATGATACAGCGGCCTGTTAACTATTCCGAAGAGCTTGGAAGTCCATGGAAATTCCTCTAGTTGGAGAATTCCGCGCGAGATCCTTTTCTTTTTGGAAATCTGTTGCTATTCGCTTGGAAGGTTCAATGGCGGTGGACTTAATTCGACAGATATAATCTCTAGTAGTAAAAAAAGAAAGAAACAAACTGTGATGCCGGCCAAAGTTTTAATGCTGGACGCGTTGTCGGGTTCGGCAAATTTCGGCTTGATAGATGAAAATGCCAGGGTGCTCTCAGAGTCAAACGGTTTACTCGATCCACTGCTTCTCGTGCCCCCCTCCCCTTCTCCAGCTCTGCCACCAACTCAAGTCATTCGATCGCTACGGGCAGCCAATGCGCGAGTGCGACAGCTATGCCCTGTTACAGATGCAGCAGCAGCAGCAGCCGCACTCCGCCTCCTCCTCTTCCGCCACAAAAATCGCTGACTCGGCCGTGGTGGCAGCCATTTCGTCGTCGTCCTCGTCCTCGTCGCCACCATCAACGTCCGCCGTCGACGGGAACGCCCGCTACCACCTGCGTCTGCCCACCAACGGCTTCTACTACCTGACGGTGTACGCTGCCTATGAGGATGTCGGACGCATTCAGACGCATTCAGACTCCTCCGACCGTCTCGAGTGCGTCTATCGCATCCTCGTGGACGCCAGGAGACCCACGGGCTCCAGTGGAGTGCGTGGGATTGCGCCGCCATTTCCAAAACAGACGTATTGGCAAGTTGGGCTTTCATTTTGACGGTACTTAGCGGCGTGGCAACACCCATGAAGTCGGCCGATCATGTCCTTTTGATGTTTAACCTCTGCCCTCTGCCTTCAAGACCACCAATAGCCGCTGCTGTCACAAACTAGCCGAACCACCAATCAACGTTTCGGCCAATTAAGAGTCCTGTCTTCGTTTTGGGTTCGGAATATTCGAGAAATACATGTGGATGGGGACATCTTGAGGTTGCAAAGCATGTTTACCCACCTCTATAAAGGATTGGATGTGTGTGATTTTCGTGGGTTTAAAAGGAAGCTGTTTATCGAACTGGAAAAACCTGACATCATCTCTTCCTTCTGTTCCCAGGTGGGTGGGCTGTCGTCTTTTGGAGCCGACACGACAGTCCATAGAATGCGAAAAACGCCACCTCTTTCGCCTCGACGTTCCCACCAAGTACGCCTCGGTTGCGGTTGTCATAAATTCATCCGAATGGCACTTCCTGAAGAGCAGCAGCAGCGGCGACGGTGGTAGCGACGCGGAAACAACCGACCCGCCAATCGGCACCAACCGATGGTCGGGCGTGGTGGCGCCAACATGCACTGGTGGGGATTTGGCCATATACGTGTCCTCCTCCTCCTCCTCCTCCTCCAATCGGAGGAGCGCTCAAGAAGGCGGCGGCGACGCATTTGATTCGCTAGAAGGAGTTCCCTTCTTCAGACTCCTCGAATATAGCCTCGTATCTAATAATACTTGATAATTCAACCCCCGCATCGCCTCTTTGCACCGCACACACACACACACAAGAGCACGAATTATTTAAAATTACTTATGATGAAAATAAATGCCGATCTTATCGTACTGTCTCGTTTTGGAACTGTGCTTGTGTACTGTGCTTGTGGACACTGGTATTATTTCCATCCACGTGAGTATTCTTTTAAATTATCCACGCATCTCTCACTCCCGACAGCTAATTAAATTTTATGGTCCACCCTAAAGCTCCTCTTTTCTTGTAAATTACATCGTGGGCGTTGCATGCCCCCCAGAACGGCGGTATATCGCTGCAATCGGCCATTCTCTATTTTCCCCGGAATAAGTGGTTGTCACTTTTTTAATGCCGAAGGTCCTCGTAGCCTCAATAAAGCGATTGTCCTTATCATCATCATCAGCAGCATGAAAGTAGGCTTTCGTATTTTTAGACATGGAATTCACTATAAATGGTGATTTCGCCAACCAGTACAACGAGTATCGTCGGAAGGAGGAGTTTCAGAAATTGAAATCCCGTTACGGCGATGTTAAGCTGACGAAGAGTAGCGAGAACGCCGACGACGCTTCCTCCACTTCCTCATCCTCCTCTTCCTCGGAGGCGACTGAAAGCGATTCCGAGGAGCACGAGGATTTCCTCCGATTTTACGACGCGCTGTGTCGCGAGGACCCCAGCCTCCAGAATCCCGCAGTCACCTGGTTTAGGCAGAAACCTGCGGGGTCGCTTCCGCCACCTCCTTCCACCACCGCCCCGAGACAGGGGAAAGCGGTTTTGTTGAAGGATCACGCGCGAGAATTCTTGATCTCTCACGGTGGTATCGAGGATGAAGAGAGGGTTGCAGAATCAAAGTTGCTCTCCAAAGTGGATTCCCTGAAACAGCTGGAGAAGGAGGAGTTTCGGGAACAGAAGATGTCTTTCTTGTCGTGAGTGGTGATTGTCATTTCATGCCCATCCTTGATGTTGTATTAAAATGGACGACGTTTTAGAAGGCCTAAACCGATTAAACTACCGATTTATTTTTCATAGACGTCAAACGAGATGCTTCAATTGATTTACTTACTTAATTCGCTTACTTCTCCACGTATCTCTGTTACTCTATAAACCATTTGACGGCGCTACATACATTGGTTAACAACGGCGTCTCTTTTGACAAGTTTCTGAATGCGGGATGATCAGGAAAAAAACAGGAGTTTTGTGAAATGCGGTAAAAAGCTGATGCGTTCACTGTTTTGCCACCACGTGCCTTCGTAGTGTCAAAGAGCATAGATAAGGAATCTGTTTGCGCGGATTCTGTTTTAGGGAAACCGAAGGGCTTTTCAGTGGCGAAGGCGCGGACACCAGCGAAATCGTCTTCGCGAAAAGAGCCCCAAAGAGCTCCGAAGATCCTGCTCCAAAGAAGTCACCGTGGATGGTGAGTCGCACGAGATGGTGCAGCTTTAAATCCAGCCAAGTAGAAGCGGCTAACAGACAGTTTCATTGGTTGAGAATTAGAAAGCCCTTGGTTCGGGTCAAATTGCGCTAGGATGAATTGTATTTTGATTCATTTTACGAATGTGACAGAAATGTCGCATTTTACTGGCAGCAGGTTTAGCTCGAGTTCTGGGTGACCCCGAAATAGAAGACAAGGTATCAATGCTGCTACATACGAAACCGCCTGTCTAAGTTCCTCTACAAATCGGTAAATTACAGATTGAAGCAATCGGTGGTGTCAGCATTAGCTATACGGGAAAACGTGATGGATGGAGTGGCAGTTTGATGCCTCCAACAGCGGTAGATCGTTCTCGGAAGGCCATTGGACCCACTCGGCGCCTTCAATTAGTATCATCATCATCAAGCTGTGGTCGATCAGCGCTCTGTTGGTGAGAGACCCGCGTTCGAGTCCCTGGTCAGACCAACCATGAGTCGATGTCTGCAACGATTTGATATTTAAAACAATGCTTTAGCTGTTAGGGATGCTCATTCGTATTGCTGGCGTGGATTTCGGTTTTTTTGTCAAAGCTAGATGTGGTGAGGAGCTGGAGAGTTGACGAGCGGCATCGTCTTTTCTTTTAGGATACCCTGCAACTGACCTTTGGCCTACCTGGTGGTAGCAAAGACGAGGATTTCCTTCGCGATTATCTTGTTAATCGTCGTTGGAAATCAAACACGGGAAACACAGCGACTAGGAGGGAGCCCCCTGGGAGGGTTGACTGTGTCAGCAGCGGGGGAGGAGGAGGAGTCGAAAATGATGCTCCATTCCTGATAAGCAAGTCACTTCCAGCTTCCATGCCAAACGAAGGGAATGAGGAGCCACTGCTCACCACCAAAGACGAGTTGGATGCCGACGACGATTTTTTGTTCAAAGCAAAGCGGTTCGAAGATTCTTGGAATCACAATGACTCACAGTTGGTGTGTTTGTTTGCTATGCGCATTTGAATAAATAGCCAATGATGGGGTCTTCGGACAGCAAGAAGTGCGCTAAAACACAATAATTCACTGCTCCTCTTTTACTTCGTAGGAGAAGGAATATCCCAAAACCTCGGGTACGCGTTATCGATTCGAAGAGGATACTAACGAATTTGTAAGTTCAAATGCCCCGTTTTCGGACTCTGAAGTGTTGTCGAGTTAATTAGCTCTCCCCAGGGGGTCAAAATTAAGGTCGAAATCTCGCATATTATTTGCATTTATATGTCACCACGGAGGCGAAATCGGGGTCGATTAACCACGTCAGCCCGAGGTTGACGTGGCGCCCCGGGATGTTAGGTGTTGTTGTTGTTTTAGCAGCAGCGGCGGCGGTCACGCCTTCCATCCACCTCCTCATCGAGTGGTTCTGCACAGAACGCCGGCTTATGTGTTCCACTATTCGCATGCGTCTCCCAATAGACGCCTTCCTTTCACCTGAAGCAGCCTTCGACTCACCATCTAGCAGGGGGAGATTGTCACTCGAAATAAATTTCATTTTGGTGACCCTCTTCCAGTGGAGGACGTTCATGAGTTGTTGGGAGACTTGTTTGTGGCGACTATGGAGGAAGGCCGTGTGTGATTTGGTGTGTTTAATTGAAAGTCGGCGGTGGCTAAAGTGACGCCAGGCGAGGCAATTCGGCAAACAACCGTCTTCCATGGGTCCTCAACGTTGCTGGACTGCTTTCTCTTTTGTAGACCAAATCCTACCCGCGTCACATAGAAGGCGGCTTGCGTCAGCCCAGTGCCACCACTCGGGCAGAGAAAAGGAGGGCGCGTGGCGAGCGAAAGGCAGCCGAGAAGAGCAGAAAATTGGCCGACATCGAGCGTCTCCGGCATCTCAAAATGGCCGAATTCGCCAAGAAACTCGAACGCCTGCGCAAGGCTCGCGGAGAGGCCACCAGCATTTCGGGCAGTCGACGCCGTAGCGGAGGACGAGGCGAAGACGATGGCGGTGCTCCTCCTGGCGACGCCATCAACAGCGATGAGGTTATCGATTTTCTGGACGATGACTGGGACCCCGAGGCCCACGACAGACTGACCCGCCAACTCTTTGGTGACGACTACTACGGCGCAAAGACGGCTGACGATGACTTCGATGAGCCGCCTGATTTGGGTTACGACGAGGAAGAGGCCGACTTGGACAATTACGACGACTACCTCCCCCCCGGACAGGTATATCTCCCAACCATTCCGCTCATATTCGTTTTTTTCGATTTTAACAGCTATCTTGCATGCCATAACTACCTGTTTGGGGTCAATTCTCCCCATGAACCCCTGTCGATCGAAATCGAGCAATACCAGTCTTCGCCTGATTCTGTAGCGGTTGCCCAGCCCGAGTTCCGCGTATGGTTGATTTGTTAAGACGTTTTTGATGATGATGATGATGATGCAGCAGCAGCCACTTCTTCCACCCCCTCATCGGTGGAAATGACATGAAATCCATGACGCAGCAACCGCTTCATCATCCAGCCGTGTGCCAGAACGACCCTTTTAATCACTGCTATCCGCTTGGCCGCAGTTGATTGAAGTCGAGTTATACATATTTTCGCTAACGCAACGATAAGAAATGGGAGATGTGTTGTCGACATTTTCAACTCGGACAAACAAGGTTTAATAGTTTTACTTAAATGTTTTAAGTAGGTCCATTATTTTCTGTTCAGAGTGATGGCGTTGTTGAAGATGCGTCGATTGGATCCACTGAACGCGATGAAACCTCTGCCATCAACGCCTCGGATGATTGCACAGATCTCGGTGGCAGAAAGCATAGGAAAAGAGCTCAACATCGTTCGCGTTTGCAGTTGACTTTGGAAAAGAAGAAGCCCATTTTTGATGCTGCTCAACACGCAGACTTTGAGGTATTCTGCATTGCCCCATATTTGTGCGCCGCCTTGGTTTATCTGATTGGTAACCTCGGTGATTCATTTTACGCCTGGATCCCCATAATTAAACCATAATTGTGGCTGCAACGCAACCGGGTTGATTACATTTTCGTTTTTGTTTATATAGAAATACTTTGACGAGTTCTATCAACTTGATTGTGAGGACATAATCAGTGGCAGTAAGCAGGACGATGACGTGCTCTGTCGTTTCAAATACCGCAACGTTAAGCCCAATGATTTTGGTCTAAGCGTCGAGGAAATCCTGGACGCCGACGAAAAAGAGTTGAATCGTTGGGTGCCCGTGAGGACCATGTGCGCCTATAAGTGAGTAATGTGGGATGTTGTCTTTCTTCATGTTGTGTTGTGGCGACCGCTTCTATTCTACTCTACCGCCCCATTTAATATGCTTCCACTGGCGCCGAAAGCAGTCTCCTTGTTCCGTTTTATTTTTGTGTGCTCACATTTTCCACCACCACCACCACCACCACCACCATTACAACCCGTCCCTGATCAGTCCTCCCTCATTGGGTTGCCAAAATGACGAAATTAATTACTGTCAATGTGTGGGCGCGCATGGGTTTTTCGCCCCGAACGCCTACTTCCCGTTTCGTCTCGAGATTAGGGACCGGAAGATCAGGAAGTTCATATCAGGCAACACATTTCCGTGCGAGAATTAGAACCGCATGGAACTCCACCCAACCAGCCCGTCTTCATTCTTTCGCGTGTTCCTACCCTTATTCTGCCTTCTTCACCAGACGCGGCCACCCGCCTTGTCACGGTGTGTTTCCACAGGGGCGGGAAGACCAAGGACCGGGCGATACCCCGTGACCTGACAGACCCCCAATCATATCGAAATCCACTACCAGAGGATCAACGGCGGCATAGGTGTTGTTGTTGTTGTTGTTGTTGTTGTTGTTGCAGCAGGTGTCGTCCACCCGTGGCGGTCTCACCCGGGAGTCGAACCAAGGTCCTTCACCAAAATTGCAAGGATTCGTGTTCTTTGCGTTAATGACTTGTTTCTGTCACTCCTGCCAATTCAGGTTCATTCATTTTTCCAGTACTCGATTAATTTAAACGGTTGCATATGTGTGCGCGAGTGTGTAACACAATATAGAATAGATATCGTAGTGTTCGTGTGTGGCCTTCACTTCCTCATTGCAGATCGGTCTTCTTTGGCGATCAACATTGCGGTAGACTTGCTCTGCTCTGCATACAAAATGGCTGAATTACCAGATGCCAGCTATAAAATATCTAACTTCCATCGAACTGGACATTGGAATCCGTTGTGCCACATTTCGCAACGGTTTCGCTCGCCATGCTGTCCGCTATTCGTAGCTGTCTGTTTAATCAGCAAGAGGTCCGCATGCCGGTTATCAGCAGTTGCTACACTCCCTTCTGATTTGTCCCAGAGTTTACTTGCTCCATAAGGTGATGATGACGAGAGCGCGGAAAGCGTTCTTGGCGTAGTTTGAACCGAAATGTGCGCTTGACAGTCACTTCTGTTGCTGCAGCGGTTTTTATGTGGTTGGTAGACTTTTAAACCGGCCAAAAAGCAGTTAAATTGCGCGTCCATTGGTTTATGGCAGTTTATAATTACGATGCCAAGTGTGACGAATGTTTCGGCAGCTCTTTGGGGTTCATGTTTTGACATTTTTTGTTCATTTAACTCGTCTTACTTTTTCACATTAGAACTGAAGAGGAAGAAGAGCGGGATTTCTATAAATTCCATTCTTCCAAGATGCTTAGAAAGAAAAACGCCCTCCTGCCATCCTTGTATGCCCGAGATGGAGACGAGGCGGTGGTGGAGGAGGAGGAGAAATTCACTTCTGTCGCACGTGAAGAGGACACCAAACTGGTTACAAGAAACGAACAGAAACTATCCAAGTAGGTCTAATAACATGACTAGGCTTATTATGAGAAACCATTATGAGGGCAACAAAATATTCTCCCGAGGGTTGACCATAATGGCATAAGGCATGCGAGGACGCCAACTTTGAGCATTAAAATTTAGCAAGGAAACGACGCAGTCTCTCCGCTTCGCCTCTTTGTTTGAAATTAAGCATCGGGACAAGTAGGGAATGACCGAATTGCAGCAGCCGTTCTTGTGGCAATTAAACGCTGCGATCTTTGCATAGGTCGAGGAGATTTACACTGAGGCGGACTAGAATGGAATGGGGTGATGTGATTGGGCGGTCGGTCGGTGGGGGTCACCCAATGTACGAGAAGCTAGGGGGGCCAACTAGTGAAATGGGGATGAATAATAGTGTCCTGGATTGGTTCAATCGATGATCCACCGGAAAAGAAGATTATTTCAAAAAGCCTTTCAGCAGATCAAAAGGTGGGGACATTGGGGGTCAGTGAAAGCTAAGTCCCCCACAAAGCACTTGGTTCAGGTTACGTGTACCCAATTCGTCTGAAACGGCGAATTAAGAAGCAGACCGAGGCGAGGCCAAATAATGGGCAAGGGTGTACGATTAAGAGGAGGAGGAGGAGGAGAAGCCAATTAAATATTGACGCTCTGCTTGTGCACTAGTTGGCGAAATTGCGCAACCCGCCCTCAAACCACGCGCAAATGACTGCCCCTGATTGATGCGACGCCTAATTTTCTCTTTGGTTACCAGGAAGGCGTCTAAACGCATCCGGAAGAAAGAACGCAAAGCAGCGCTATCGCAGGCGATATCTTCTTCTTCTTCTTCCGCAGCCACCGTGCCCAATCCCGCCACCACTTTCCCCCAGACTGAGTTGGATTCGCAGTCGAAAAAAGGGCAGAAACGAGCGCCTGAACAGAAGCAGCAGCAGCCGCAGCAGGCGCTAGAGGAGGAGGAGGCGACGGTTGCCGAGGTCGAAATGACCCGATCTGACCCGGAGGCCGGGAAAAGGCCCAACGAGAAGGAACTTCATCGCCGGTCCAAAAGACCGAAGCTCTCTTGTGACAGACTCCTCGCTGCCGGCGTTGAACCGCACCAGTTTAGGCGGCACATGAAGCGGCAGGAGAGAGGCCCTTGAAATTGTGTCCGAAATTAGCAATAAACGTCCTTTTTGAGAATTGTCAAAACGCCTCTGCGTGCGATCGGGGTACGGGCAAGTGCACTAGTTTGGACTCTCAGTGAAACAACAGAGGACCCTCAGTTTCAGGGTTCTATAAATATGATGCAGGCGCAACCTACGCAGATAATAAGTTTATCCCTAATTTAGCAACACTTCTGTGACGAATAGAATAACACATGGGATATAATTGTATTTAACTGAATCTCAGAAGTATGCAGACTTTGATTGTGTTGGTGAAGGGGGTTGTTCATATTAAAAATAATGTGCTGAATGCACAATTAATTGGGGTTGATTCTCCGACATCCCGTTCTCGGTTAAATTTGGTCGGCAAGCGAACAGAATAGATTTAAACAGGCAAAGTCGCTGTGATGTATGCAGAATGGAGAATAAGCGTAACTGTGGTGAAATAAGAAGAATTTATGTAGTAAGTTGTAATGGGATGCACTGTTTTACCAATGGATTGTCGATTTTTTAAAATCTTATTTCAGGAAACGCGTCGAACACAATTAAATTGTCCAGCATACCACGTCAAACTATATTTTTAGGATAATCCGAGAAGTCTTGGCATTGCTGAAATGTTCGGGAAATTGCCCCCGATACGGAAATGACAATTTGGCTGGACACGGCTTTTAATTTTTGTGATTCACGGTGACAGCCCGATACATGAATTGCAATATGGCGACACGTCTAATTAAACCTGCGAATTAAACGCGGTTCTAAAAACAGGGTTATGACTTGATTAACCAACAACGGCCGAACGGAGGGTCTATGGAGATGTTCAAATTTCGCCCCATACGCAATGCAGGCGTTTTTCGAACGATATAGTTGCATGTCTATTAGTTTGTAGCGACCTTAAATGTCCCCTCTTGTTTTAACACACATGAACCGATTTCCGTCCACGAACACGCGATCACCGACTTAACGCTGTGAATTATATTACTTAATCAAGAGAACAATCTTGATTATACTTTGGTTTGCGTTCTCATTCGTAATCCTTTTGAGACGCGTATGTCATAAAAGGCTTAGTGGTTTTTAAGTTATCGTTGAACTTCGAATCACAACATTGGCGAGCATATCATGCCCGGAGCAATCTTCAGATCTACGATGATCAACGTCATTTTCGAACATTTTCGTCCCGTTCTACTCATCTCGTGCTGTGAAAATTACAGGTCTCCACAAAGACGACGTTTTCCCTAAAATCTATTGTTATCACCCAACTGCAACCGAAACAGGATAATATTTCACTGTGAACTTGGATGTGCGCTACTTACTTCTTCGACCGCTTTATGTCAATCTTAATGCCAACCATACTACGCCGCATACGACTCGCATCGATGGACAAGAAAGCCAGCAACAGAAGCCTTTTTCAAACAATCACATACTATCCTTGACCGCTTTATGTCAATCTTAATGCCAACCATACTACGACGCATACGACTCGCATCGATGGACAAGAAAGCCAGCAACAGAAGCCTTTTTCAAACAATCACATACTATCCTCGACCGCTTTATGTCAATCCTAATGCCAACCATACTACGACGCATACGACTCGCATCGATGGACAAGAAAGCCAGCAACAGAAGCCTTTTTCAAACAATCACATACTATCCTCGACCGCTTTATGTCAATCTTAATGCCAACCATACTACGCCGCATACGACTCGCATCGATGGACAAGAAAGCCAGCAATAGAAGCCTTTTTCAAACAATCACATACTATCCTCGACCGCTTTATGTCAATCCTAATGCCAACCATACTACGACGCATACGACTCGCATCGATGGACAAGAAAGCCAGCAACAGAAGCCTTTTTCAAACAATCACATACTATCCTCGACCGCTTTATGTCAATCCTAATGCCAACTATACTACGCCGCATACGACTCGCATAGATGGACAAGAAAGCCAGCAACAGAAGCCTTTTTCAAACAATCACATACTATCCTCGACCGCTTTATGTCAATCCTAATGCCAACCATACTACGACGCATACGACTCGCATCGATGGACAAGAAAGCTAGGTGAAGTAACACTCTTCATCGTACGTGAGGACGCCTTCTGCGTAGATATCCCTACAGCGATAGTAGCGGCTTTCTCACCATTATGTACTAACCTCAACCACCTTTTGTCAATCCGAACGCCAACCCTGCTACGATGTAATGGACTCGCATCGAACGACACGAACGTTTCCCGAAAGTGTCCCATGTACCTTGGCACAATTTTCCTTCGTCAATTTCGCAATATAATATCCAGCCGATTCACCATCTTCCGCGAGGCCTGCCAGCAGTCTCCCCTCCTGAACCTCGCCGACTTCCCCCCCCCGTATGTCATAAAAGGCTTAGTGGTTTTTAAGTTATCGTTGAACTTCGAATCGCGATAAGTTCATACTCATCTAGGCTGTGTTATGAACGGTTTTTGTCGCTTCGGGTATCCCTACAGACTCGAATCCTCTTGCACATTCAGCAGGGCATTCCCCAGTTGATTGGGGCGGTGCGCTGAAGTTCTCAATCCAATGTTGGGCATCACCACGGGTATCTCGAATGCTTCGTTTATCGTGAACGCCCGGCTTGCGATTCATAATTTTCGTGAAAAACAAAGTTCACGAATTCCGTCACCTAAATAGTTATACAACAGACAGAACAGTGGAGGTTTCCTGTTTACTTCAAGAATATATTTCGGTTTCGGTCATCACGATAGGTGTCCATGTTTCTACTCCATTTACGCAAATCCCATAAGACTTAAAAAAAACGATTTCTACTACATAAATTAAGTTTTTGTTGTTATCATTTCGACGAAAGTTATTACGCCTTTCGCACCCCAATCATTTCACCGCCATCATCACTCGACCAGCGTCACACTCGGCCCTTTTGATGTCTGCCATTTGGATAATGACCTGTTATGTGCCTTCGGATTTATTTTTAAGCAAATACAATCGCCTTATTTGGACAGCATTTAAACGGAAACATAAGGGACGCATATGTTCGGCCGTGAGTCGCTCAGGGGTGTATCGTTTCTGATATCCTATTTAGCTTTTGTACCTTTTGTGGAAATATAAAAAAACCAATTTTAAGTTGCCATCGAGCGCGCAGAGAATGGTTTTATTTGTAGTTATCTTTAGGTTTCTATTTATGGGCTAAATGCCATCGAATAGTATTCATGTTCACTGTTTATTTCGCACAGATTTATGGTTGTCTTGCCGCTCCTGCTTGAACGAGCTTGGAAACGTTCAACCGATACTCGCAGTAATCTTTGTTTTCCAACAAAATCAGCCGAATACGCATAGTTTCCCGATTTCAAATTATTCCATTATTCATTTTATCTGTAGTACATCCGATAATTCTTTTCATAATGAGTTTGCCTTTTCCGTCTGTGGTATCCAGAGTATTTTTTAAATTGTTATACAGTCCTTATATAATGACTGGATATTTTAAAAACCACGTGCGCAATTCGAGTCAAACGCGATAAATGAAGATCTAAAATTACGGTCTGAAATTAATGAAAAACTCAAACGAAATCCATTAGCGCGTGCAAGTGAGGACTAGAAAAAATCAGTTCCAACTTGAGCCAATAAGCGATTAGTTCATCGCTGAAAACAAGTTATTTTCAGTTTTTGAAAAAGGAAGATGTTAGTGCTTCCGAATGAAACTGGAGTGTATTTAAACTCTTTCGGTTAAGCGCAGATCAATAGTGTCGTTGCTTCTGGATTCTAATCGGGTTTCCTAAAGCATATATACTCCAAAGGTTTTTGCTCGCCTAATCGTGCTAAGTTATCTAAAATAAGAGCTTAGTCTAGCGGTATCCAAGAAAGTTAGCTACGTGCAAACTAAAAATTATTTTTATTAATTTGTAAGCGAATCTATTAATTTCTTGGACTTAACCTCTGCTTTCAACACTATCTCACGCTTCTGAATTCTTTCTCAACTATGTGAAGATGAAGTTGAAGGATGGTTGATTAATTATTTCTCTAACACGTAAGAGTCGGTATAAAGCCTTATCCTCTTTGCCAAATAATTACGGTCTACTACAAGGAGCAGTGATATCTCCATTCCTTTTTAACTATTTTACGTCCAGCCTTCGGACCCCTAATGACGTGACTCTAATAAAATCTGCGGATGACTTGACGAATGGTGATTCTCAACAGCTCGGGCAGGCAGTCACTGAGGTACTCGAGTGGTCTTCTGTTGAATGCATCAAAATGCATCTCCATTACTTTTTCCTCGAGTGTCGATGTTGACACTCCCGAAATCCCTTCACTCCATAATTTCGCTTCGAGCTCAAAATCTAAATTCCTCGGCGTTATTTTTAACAGTCGGATATCATGGAGTGATCAAGTGGATGCCGTCTTCGGAAAATGTCGTCGCCTGTGTTTGTGATTTCGCCGGTTCAGGAGACTCGGTTTAAGCTCTAGTCGCATACAAACCTTTGTCCAAGCCTGTATGATTCCTCTTATGGTATATTGTTCCCCAGTAATTTTTCCCGGCCTTAAATGTTCTGACGTTTTACCCATTCCTAGGCTTTTTAAATTATCTCGTTTTCTAGTGGCCTGCCTATTCTCTTCATTCAAGGAATCGTCATTCAACTACACTTCAATAGTTGTTCACAAATCGCTGCTCGTATTTTAAGTGACCCCTCCCATCCCCTTTTTTTCAAGTTTATCCAAGTGTAAATCTCTTGGACCAATGCGTAGCCTATGCCTTTACAATACCTACAAGAACGGCGGCATATCGCGATTCGGTCATTCATTATTTGTCCCGATTTTTAGTTTCACCGGAGCAGGTGAAGCAGGAACTAAAAGACGATTTTCATATCTAGTACTTGTATTACTTTTTTGTTTAATGCTGAAAGTTGTGGTCCTCGTGACCTCAATAAAGAAACTACAATTATTATAATATTATTTCATATGTATTTTAATCGAACTCTTTTTACATTTAGACATAGGGGCTGCCATAAGTGTACTGCTTATCTGATAAAAATCCAACCTCTTCAAATGAAATTCGTAGAAATGCATTCGACCCTTCGATTGAAATGCATGCCTTGAGAATATCACAGTTAGTGGTTGGTCTTCATCAGTCAAGAACCGTGTTATCTTCCGCGAGTTGGTGTGTCATTTCAAATAAGAAAAGCACTGCCCTTTTTTAATAATCAGTATTTAGCATGGATATTGTTACGACCTTGACAGGCAACCTTGCCGTGGTCAAGACTGGCAAAAAGAATTTCGAGTCATGATGAGTAAGAATTACGGCGCTAATGCGATCGATCAATGTAAACGATAAAATTGGGTAGACCTATAGGAGTCTTGCGATCAATAACACATATGTATAAACACTGATTGCATCCTAAAGACGCATAAGTAGATGGTTATGAATTACATGTGTGCCAAATACGTCAAAATTATAAAATTAATAATTTTAGCGCTTTTGCGGAATTGGAGAGAAAGAGCATGTTTTTGTGGAAACTTAAGAGGTATAAGGTAATAAAACGAAATTCCCTACACACTGCCTTGACGCGAAGGAGTGACTGAAGTGTCTAAGTTCCCCTGGGGAACGCACGAGAGCATGTCTCTTAGCGGATTGGCTGTTGAATGAGGTCGTCGCACTTGCCTGTTGGGGGACGCAATAGAGCGTGTCTCGTTGCTAATTGGCTGCTGAATGAGGTCGACGTCAGTTGAAACGACCGGCGGCGCTAGAAATAGAATAATTGTTGTTACCCCGATGGGCTGAGGATAAGCTGCGTGGGGAACCGATCTCCTGTGATCAACCAAAGTGAATTAAAATTGCCCTCTTTAAAGTAATAGCGCGATTGGGGACGAAAGGACCACTAGCAATAAAATGCATCACAAATAATAAATGAAATCACATCTAAGACTGAAAATGAAATGTAAACATAAATATGGAGGAGAAGTAAATGAAACCAAGATCAAGATAGTTTCGTGGCGATCATGAAGAGGCATATGCATCAACAAATTTAATCTATCAAATCTGCTCCCAAATGGGATGACACAATCTGATTTTGGCGAAAGAGATGACAACGTTCTCTTAATCGAAACGCTTTTCTACTTGCTCCCGAATCCTTTATCTTCAAAATGTTGGCTGATCTCAAGAGCTCCACAGCGACTGGTCCGGACAGGGCCCCTCCCACGGTCCTTAAAATCGGTCACCGAGAGATTTCTACAATTGTCACAACGCTCGTCAATTATTCGATAGGAGAATGCTCCTTTCCTTCGGAATGGAGAGATGTCGCTATAACACGCATTCTGAAACCAGCAAATGGTTCCGCGGGACCCGTGAAGTTTTGACTTATCGCCAACTCATCTGTCTGGTTGAAACTGATTGAGAAGCACCTCCTCTCTAAATTAGAGGACACGCTGAAAACTGCCGAAGAACCGTTCCAGTTTGCTTATAAATTAAATAAAAGCACTCTGAACGCCGTGGCTACGTTTTCGCACATCTTCCACTCTTCACTTGATGCCGGAGCGAAAGCCGTCAAGGGAGTTTTCTTGGACTTCACCTCTGCTTTGAGCACTACCTCACGCTCCCGCATTCTTTCTCAACAATGTGAAAATGGCGTTGAAGGATGGTTGATTAATTATTTCTCTAACCGAAGCCAACACTTAAGAGTCCGAAATAAAGCCTTATTCTCCCTGCCAAATAATTACGGTCTACTACCAGGCGCAGTGCTATCTCCATTCCTTTCTAACAATTACACGTCTAGCCTTCGGTCACCTTGATGACGTGACACTAATAAAATATGCGGATGGCTTGACTTTGTGCCATGCCTGCAAGACGAATGGTGATTCTCAACAGCTCGGGTAGGCAGTCACTGAGGTACTCGAGTGGTCTTCGGAGAATGGTCTTCTGTTGAATGCATCAAAATGTATATCCATTACTTTTTCCCTGACAGCCGATTTTGAAAATCCTGAAATCTCTCCACTCCATAATTTCCACTCGAGTTCAAAATCTAAATTCCTCGGCGTTATTTTTAACAGTCGGATATCATGGAGTGATCAAGTGGATGCCGTCTTCGGAAAATTCCTTCGCCTGTGTTTGTGAGTTCGCCTGTTCAGGAGACTCGGTTTAAGCTCTAGTCGTATAAAAACCTTTGTCCAAGCTTGTATAATTCCCATTATTAAATATTGTTCCCCAATAATTTTTCCCGTCCATAAATGTTCTGACTTTTTAACCCTTCGTAGACTTTTTAAAATAATATTGTTTTCTAGTGGCCTTCTTATGCTCTCCATTCAAGAAATCGTCATTCAACTCCACTTCAATAGTTGTTCACAAATCGCTGCTCGTATTTTAAGTGACCCCTCCTATCCCATCTTTTCAAGTTTATCTAAGTGTAAATCTATTCGACCAATGCGCAGCCTATACCTTTACAATACCTACAAGAACGGCGGCATATCGCAATTCGGTCATTAATTATTTGTCCCGATTTTAAGTTTCACCAGAGCATGTGAAGCAGGAACTAAAAGACAATTTTCATATCCAGTACTTGTATTAATTTTTTGTTTAATGCTGAAAGTTTTGGTCCTCGTGACCTTAATAAAACAACTTCTATTATTATTATTATTATTATTAAAAAAGAATTAAACACATCGATGTTTTTTTTAAAATTAATTATATTTGTAATTGTATTTAATAGTAAAACCACACGAAGACTCGCAATGTACCGGCCTTTCATTTAAACAAACGTAATGCATGATAATGCCCTAAATGTATCATTTCCTAACAACTAATGCAATTAATAGTATAATATGGACAGATTAAATGTCTGTACATTCTCTAGCGGCGCCAAAACAAAAGGAACCAGACGTCAGACAGTTCTTCTCTCTCTATATATGAATGTCAACAGTATGCTTGACTGTCCTCCGTTTTTATAGGTCATTCTTGCGCTTAACAATACACCCATCTTGCTTTTGTTCGTATGCCAAATGAGTAAATTTGATTTATGACACGAGGCTTCCAGCGTCCCTTCCTGTCCGCTGTGTGCCCTACTGGTCGGTCGGTCGGCTGGTGGGTGGGTGGGTGTGTGTGTGTGTGGGTGCGTGTGGGTGCTGTAAATGGTACCCAACATCTTCGGGTGACACACCACGGAGAGGTGTGGGACAAAACTGCCTCCATTCCCACGACTTGTATATTCCCTTTGAAACACCGCCCAAATGTATAATGAAAATGTTAGAGACGAAAAAGTCAACCACACCCATAGATATGTGTGTGTGCGGAAAATAATCAGGACTCCAATTGTCCCATTTAGTTTGTACCAACTTCTCACTTTTAAAGACGAATTTACATTTTAAATATAAATATGCAACTCCAAGTTTAATCCCTCTGTGTTGTTTCAGTGTTCGATGATGAGGATACAGCGGCCACTTCCTCCGAATTTAATATTTCCAAGAGACCTCATGAAAAAGTTAATTCATGAAGACGTCTAATCCTCTAGGTGAATATAGCCGCACGAAACGACGGATAACTTGGCGTTTAAGCAATAACCATGTACCTCAGAAATGTGGTGTTAGCTTTTTCATCTAGACTCCCAAAATAAAAGCGTCATCATCTTTAAGTTACGATCCCGGAGTAAGGGTTTTTATACAAAAATGTCTTGTCATGCCTCATAGTCGTTAATTGAGGCTGATAACCGGAGGGTTTTTTTCAACTAATCAAGAGAGCCGCTCATCACTAAGCGGCTCACACGAAGTAACGGAATGGATTGAAGATACCATCATAAATAGAGATATAATTGGACCTGTTATAGCAGCTTGATGAGGTTTTCGATGTTATCTGCAGATGCCGAACCAATTCTGCGGCGATAAAAGTAATTGGAAGGCACACAGCTGCCGCTCGACGCCAGCCCCGATTTTAATCTCTCCTAACGGTACCAAAAGAAACATTCCGGCTTTCCCATCGTCATCATCATCATCATCACTATCACAACCATCCTAATCATTCAGAAACAGAAATCACACTGCAGCTGTGTTCCAGGCAAATCAGCCCAACTTTGCTCTCATTGGTTAGCATGGGTTGAGTTTTACAAGCAGGTAGGAAAGCCGCTCGCGACTCTGAAGCGCCCGCCCGCCCGCTTCAATTGCCGGAAAAAGAAGTATAAGAAGAGGTGTCCATTTGGTGCACATTTGACTCGGAGTATGGATGCTCCGAACTCGGATTCGTCATACTCTCTCACATGCCCGGCTCAGCATCAATATGGGTGCGGAAACTTTCAGGCACGCGGACTTCTCACCTCCGGAACGACGACGGGAGACATGTTCATGCGAATGGGCAGACGAGTTAGCCAGGCCTTTAATTTACGACCCAATGTCACTAAGAGTCAGGAAGAGTACGTTTTTTGGTTATAATTAATGCACCGGAACCACAACAATAATTTGGTAAAATCATAAGCGTATTTGTATATAATTTTCAGTGTCTCCTGGTATTTTATTGACATATATAAATAACAAAGTCAAGTTTTTGTCGCGTTGTGTAATGCAAGTGGGCATTTCAGATTTTTAAAAATGGATGCAGCAACGAATTTTTTGAATTTTGGTCGTATATCCCGTCGATGACCCTATTCAGCAGTCCAAGGACAGCTTGTCGGATACTGTCTACTACCAAAGCTTTGTGTTTCATTTGCTCGCCTTAAGATTTATTTTGAATTTAAACTGCCGACATCCCATAGCAAATCGGAACGAGAACCGACCCTCCCCGATTTTATTTTTAAAACCTATAATAAAATACAAACTCGGTTAAATACTCTTCCGAACGAATACATATGCGTTTTCGGTTCCCAATACTATTTATATCTAAATGTATCAGTTGTACGTGACCAAATATCGGTTCTTTGCTTATTTTTAAGCGGAAATAATGTGACGATTTAGTTGGTCATACATGTTCTCCAGCAAAGACACAATTATTCACCAACACCTCACTATCTCTTTCCCTTTCATTTCTCGGAAATGAGCTGACTCCCCCCCCACCCCCAGTCCATCCCCTCCATCGAGTCTGTTTCGGAGGCTCCGCCTTTTAATTCCCACGTGAACGGCTGCATATCGCAATTAGGGAATTGGTCCCAGAATTTGTCCAGATATTAGTTCCACCGAAGTGCCGAGTCGGGACTCGTTTTAGTCGTCGTTGCTTTAAAATAGCGACTATAATAATTATTATTAGAATAACAATCGGATTCACCGTGGTATTTCGACGTTATTATCCTTATCGCGGACAGCGAAAACCGAATTCCTTTCTCAAATGACTTTCAGTCTGCCGACGGTGGTGGGTTTAAAATACGAGCGTGTAATTAATTTTTATTGTTTACTCCATTTATAAAATGACAACAATGTGCGTTGGGAATATCCGTGATAATAGTTTAAGCATCCACTTGTGGCGCGGGTTTTTGATGGGGCTTTTCAATGGCTGCCAATTCTAGTTTTTCAAATTGTATATATTTGGTGGGTTAAATTGGCCTTGATTGCAAATTTACTTTTTTGTTATTTCTTATATTCTTCGTAGCTTATTCGGAATTCTCAACGTATAATCGCCACTTCATGTGGCATTTTGGTTGATTGCTGAATTTCTTTGGTCCTCGTGACCTTAATAAAGCGAATATTAGTATTATCCGTATTTGGAAAAACGCTTCATTTTTTCGCAGAATAGCTGAACGCGCCAATATGAAAAATGCACCTATTTCTTCAGCCACTTAAATTTAGCAATAATTTGTCCACGAAAACAACTTTCCGGAATTCCAGTGATGTAGTAACAATATTTGGAACATTTTTCGGCTTTTGAAACATATCTGATTCACGGTTTTTGATGATAACCGTGAACAAACTAATTTCTCAGGATACCACTTTTCAGCAAAGGGCAATCTCGTCACTCGAAATTAGGTTTTCCATCATATATTTTCACCTAAATCGAAGATTTGCATTTCTAGAACGCAGAATGGTAAAGCATTTAGATTCTACTATCGTGAATAGACAGAAACAAAAGTATGAGAAATCTTTGTTACCGCTGTGTGAATAAATATGCACACCAACCTGAAGATGACAAACCAACACTTTTATTACGGCATAGAAGAGAACTTTTTTTCGGATTTTCTTTTCTGTTATCAATGGTTATCAAAGGTAATTGAGATGCATTTCGTAACACAATTTAGTATTTTTGTAATAATTTAAAAAGTATTTTTTTAAACCTTAATATTTAAATAAGAATATAAAGTAGAATCGATCATTAAAGTATCCTAAACAGAAGGTTTGAAAATAGTTTTAAACAGGTTGCAGACCAAGTTTTTAAAAATCTAAAATTTAATGTTTCAAAGCACCAATTTACATCGCCATGGCAGTTTTTGAATAGAAAGAATTATTATGAAACCTTTTGTTATTCAATGTTTTATTTGATCACAACAAAAAACACAGTGATCATATGGCTATTATTTTACGAATCATTTATGCATATTTAATAGATCATTGTGTCGTCGGGAGTTTTGTTATAACAACTAATAAAAACCAATACACCGGATGAAAATCGCTCAAATTATCTTAAACTGAGTGTTTAATTACTAAATTTTATTGCAGAATATAAACCCCACAACCATGCATAATTTGAAATTGTCTATCAGACGGTGACAACATAACAATAAGAGTCTAAAGGCTCTACTTAAGTGTTTTCAGTAGAACAGCACATTTAATTTGGGCTTCGACGCAGAACAATGAAGTGGGATTTGTGCGCGATGATTTATAGAGACGTCGCATTCATTGAGAAAGTTACTGAAATTGGGTTTCATCAATCTTCATCAGGATGAAGAATTTGGTACTCGGAAATACCGACATTTATTATCAGTTGGGCTTTCACTCAGCGGGAAAGAAAACGAGAAACTGCGATTTGTCTTGTGGGGATAAACCAAAAAGACGATGACACAACAGTATAGTCGTATACTTTGATGATGATGATGAAATAATGCGGCGAGATTTTACGATGATGCAGACCTCAGAGAGAACAAACGACTGCTACCAATACGTTCCATATACTGAAAAACATCCGGTTCAATGCGTGTAATTATTTGAATTTTTTGTTAATCGGCGAAAGGCAAGAGGCATAAATTCGCGAAGATAATTAAAGACCACAAAGATAAAAAGACCAATAAAAGGCTGTTGGGGACCATGAACGATACGAAGTGTCGTTGTCGCTTTTATTTAAAGATTTACGGCTTGTTATAAACCGTATAACCAACTTTGGATTACCACTGCAACAAATATTGTTCCTTTATCTGAAAATAGAACAGATAAATCAATATAAATGTTGCCCGAAAAAATCGAACATTGAATGAGTAAATTTTGCAATGGGGTTCTATTTCGATAAAATGTCGCCAATAATGATGCAGTTGTTACCGAGGATGAGACGATGATGGTTGTGTTTTGACTGGGAAATAAAGCAGAAGGCCAAACAACTGTCAGAGAAAAAGAGACGACAGCGAAGGCTACACAAAAGCTTTATCAGAGGCTGAGTACATTCAGTGATTGATTTATTAGGCAAATCAGGCTCTTCAACACAACCATAGTAATCGCCAGTGCTTTCGCTAAGAAAAAAGCCGAATTGTAATTCAGGCATTTTAAGCATAACATTTTGTTCCTTTAAGAAACTTAACCTCCTGTTTCTTCTTCGTCTCCACTTCTAAAACCACAATGAATCAGATAAACAAGGCCGCATCGCTAACGTATAGCAATAATACAATATTACTAGAAATGTTATTGTAAAAAAAGAAAACGATCGGCGTTAGATTTCCAGAACTCGTTTTAAAGGCTTGATAACATGTCTTCCAATTGAAAGAACCTTTTACATTGAAAGCGGAAGTTGATACAAATCCAAGGGATATTTTTCGTTTCACAACCTTTGAGCAGAATAAACTTACTTGATATAATGAAACCGATGAAAGCCCATAGTTTGTCCATTCCTAACTACTTCACTAATAATTAGGATGAATTGAACAAATGCTAATTGAAATTAAGATAACAAAGGTGCTTGCCTTAAAAAGGGAGGTAAAAGCCAAAATCAAATTTAAAAAATTTCCGTTCTATTTTAACATGAGGCGAGAGCAAACTTTCCCCAACCACACACTGAATTGAATATTCTCAACCAAGAAATCAATTACATACCACATTCACGGGGAGTAAACCACACCTAAAGTGAAATATTAAAGAGATCTGTTCTCGTACACTGGTTTCTTGCTGTTTCAATTATTCGCGACCTGCAATAAACGACCCCATCAAGTCGGCGGTGAAACAACATTTCTGGGTAGTTGTTGTTAGTGACTCCAAAACTACCGGCCAAAAGGGGACACTTGTGTGGATAACGGTAAACCAATCGAACAGCGGCATGGGTTGCTGCTTACGGGGACAAGTTTCATCAAAACTTATGAAAAAATATTATCTTAAAAAGCACCAACCATGCAAGTAACCTAAGTCATCGTCTGCAATAGAAAATCCCTAAAACATTTCACCGGCAAATTATAAATCTTCGATTCTTTTTGGAAATAAATACATTTTTTCAAGGAATTCACCGATATTATTTTTAACCTTTTGTAAACAACATTCGATTTTCTATAACATAAATGACAACCACAACCTATAAAATAGTGTTCAAATATATCCAACCAATCAAACGCTGCAAAATAGACCAATAGAAATGGACCTCCAAGGAGTCATCCGTGTTTTAACAACCTGTTAAGAAAACGCAAATATTTTGCAATTACTTGCAGCAAACCGTTGAGGATCTCAATAAGTCACTTAATCTACCGAAAAATCGAAAACAGCACGTATTTATGCAATATATCTTTAATATTGCGGCCAGACAAGTTGACATGGCCAAAGTAAATAGTGAATCCTCCTATACTCTATTAAACAATTTGCCCAAATTCGATTGCGTCTCGCAAATTAGCTCTCCTGCTGCAAATTCCCTTAGAAATCAACAAATTCATTCCGATTCCATGGACTTGGAAATTTCAAAAAGGTATGGCCTATTGTATTTGCAATAAATTTTACATTTTCCAATTGCTTATCAGTTATCTGTGCTTATTTGAAATATTGCCGAATAATTGACACACATCTTAATATATACTTGAGTTGCATATCGGCTATTCTTTTGCAATTAAATATTCTTTTCGGAATAAACTATTTCAATTACCGCGTTAAAACCCAGATTGTTCTTTAAAAACAAAATTAATTTTTCGAACAATTCATCTACTGTCAACAGATTTTATTGAAATGAATTGTTGTCAAAATATGATACTGCGTAGTGAACACATACAGCATCCGTATATTATGGTCTGCTCAAGCAGTGATACTTAGGTCGTACCGTTTAACAATTGTATTATTTTAACAATGATTTCGTGAACAATTGGATAATTTCACCCGCATTAGAAAAATGTAGAATCTTTTATGGGTTATCAATTTAATGAACAATATATTTCGAATCGCGAATTATGTTTTTTTATGATAAATAATAATCTCTAACAAAATTTGGCTTACATGACGCACACCATGGACTTATCCCGGCCTCACTTTTGTCCATCGGTTAGACACCATTCAATCCCATTTAAACACACGCTGACTTAAGACGGTCTCCGGAAACCAGCGGACCTACCATCCAAGTTGTTAAAATTAATCATCAGGAATCACTGAGGTGTACACTTTGGCACAAATTACCCATGCAAAGAGGACAAAAAGAGTGCTTTTTTCAAATCTCCCAAACTTAAATCGGGCGGCAATTACACTCTGCATGAAAAACAACATGTCTGGTCTAGTAGGCATATTAAATTATGTAATTATTTAATGTTCGTGGGACCAAATAACGAAAAGCCAATTTCAAGCAAAATATAGTCCATTAGATTTAATGCGAAAATGTTGACTAGTACAGAAAAAGTTGAATCCCTAAGTGCCACAGGCCATGCAAGGCGCCAGACATAATTATTTGTGGGATTCCGCGTTGACGACTGAAATTATTGGCATTCACCGCATTCGTGTAACCGAATTGATGAGGCCACGAAAAAAAAACATTTTCATCGAATTTTCAAATTACCACGAATCCAAGGAAACTTTTCATTGTCATATGCAAGATGTCATTTTAGTCAATTCGACATGTTTATCTCATCTCGACTTTTCGGAATTCGTATTAATATTGCAAATAGATCAACATTTTAATTTAAATTTTTGCCCGACTCAAGTCCTAAAGAACCCGTAGTCTTCTAGTCGATAGATCCAAGGTTTTTACAAGTAGTGTGTTTGTTGTTCTATCTGGAAAACCCCTCACATATATTCCCGGTCAATTTAATTTCTAGAGAATTCACAAAGTTGTAATAAAGTGTAGCTTAAACTTTCTTAAAATTAATGTCATCTTCCTTTTCCTGCTCCTCTTGTCTGTTTTTACCAAATATAAGACACTCCCAAAACACAGCCCGTTCGAATGGCAGTTCGATAGCATGCCTGCATGGATCTGATTTACGGCCAAGGCCTGTTTCCTTATTTAGTATGGTATAATTTGAAAGTGTTATCGTAATATAATGAAGGTATATAGGTTAATTTATTGCAATATAAAATTCTTCTATCTTGTCCAGAGAGTGCAAATGGGTGAATCAAATTCTTTTTCGCTTGAAAGTCTCGACACGCGAGGGGACATTTCCTTACGAACGATAGATATGACTTTCTTCAAACTCTGCTATCCTTAAATCGGAAGATATTTTCGATATCCACAGCCATTAATTAAATGCATCTGAATTGACCAGAAAAATATTTGAGTCATATTTAGATTGAATCCATCCAAATTCAAATCGATTTAAAACTTATTACGTTGGAGAATTAATTTACACGCGTGAACAATTCTTATCTATAATACAGAAAAGACGAATACTAACAGTCGTAATTGGGCGTGTCAGTAGACAAAAACAAACCGAATATATAGAAAAAATCAACTATTTGGATACACGCAGTATTGCGTTTTTTTAAAGATGTTATTTTTCTTTCAATTAAGGGCTCTTCATGGTTACCAGATCAGTATGTCAGACCTGCGGGATGCCGCTTCGGTTACAAAGAAAACAGCTGGGTGTCTATTTACAAACTTTGAAGATGTTCGGGTATGTTTAAATATTTTAAAACGCATCAATACATTTACTAAACGTTGTATTACACAATATATACTCAAATAATTTACTCCCTACTTTATAAATACTTGTTTTAATAGGGAATTTTATATTGTATTACAGTTACCTGAAAATGATTAACTATATTGCATAGTTGCAGTTCTTGGGTATTAAAATACACGCAGCTGTTGTTGATGAGTAACAATTCTACTTATATTTGTGCTAATTTAGCTCACCGACGAAGAAAGAGTTTACCTGAATGCAGCTTCTTTTGGAGATGTCGGTGTAATTCGAATGTCATTGGAGGACGCCGACTCGTGTACTAATTTCAATGTAAATTGTCTCGATTACATGGGACGTAATGCACTCCACCTGGCAGTAGACTCAGAAAACACCGACGCCATTGAAATGCTACTCGACAAACTCTCCTTCGAATGCATCGAAGAAGCTCTACTCCATGGCATTTCGAAGGGTCTCGTTAAAATTGTCCGCGTCATCATCGAACACCCCAACTACATGGCCTGCGAGGAGAGGCTAAAGAGGATTGACTCGAAGCACGCCTTCTTTCGCACCACCGAAAAGAGCCAATTCTCGCCCGACATAACTCCTTTGATACTCTCGGCACATTACAACAACCACGAGATGGTGCAAATGTTTCTGTCAAGATCACATACGATCGAGAAACCGCATACTATTTCATGTCAATGCACCGACTGCCAATTGAAGCAGGACTATGACTCCTTGAAAAGGTCAAGGTCGCGTCTAAACGCCTACAGAGCTCTGGCGAGCCCAGCCTACATGGCACTCAGTTCACCGGATCCCATCATGGCCACGTTCGAGTTACGACAGGAAATGATGAGACTGGCAGAGATTGAGAAGGAATTTAAGGTAAGTGTGTTCTGAAAAAACCTTTCCTTACATCTCTTTCTCATGTGCTACATCTGCGCATGTCTAATTATAGAAGACATGTTGTATGTTTAGTATAATTTTATCCATAGCAATATTTGGATATCCATTTTTCGAATGGATACAATGATGAAACCTTTCTAATGAGAAAACTTTACTTACCAAACATTTTGGTGTTAAACGAATTTAATATATTTCCGATCAATGTTAACTTTGCAAACTTCCTGGTAATCACTTTGATATGAAAAAGGTGGTTTGGTGGCGACGACTACAACAAGCGAAATCAACAGTTTTTTCATTTACTTTATTTCCTCTTCTGAAAAAAAGTCGTCCGACTTTAATGTTTCATTTTATGGAATGGAAAATAGAGGGCAAATTTACAATTCTGTTGTCGCGGATACACCGATTAAGTAATCAAAAAATTGAATAAAATATTTTTAATTTACTGAATTAGATTTTCGTTTAAATAATCCTTAATATATTTGCAAACATTGTTTTTTTAACATCACACAAAAAGATTGATGAAACAAAAGGTTTTAAATTTTGATCAGCAGTATACTTTGTCGCTTCTTAGTTTAAAGAGTACAATTCTTATTCAGAGGATCCTGTAGTTAGAGATAATGCTTATTATTTTATGTTTTATACGAGATACACGGAATGTTTATAAGTAGCATCGAATGATACCGCCAACGGACTTTAATTCAGGCTTGGCTACCTTTTCACGAGAACCAATCATACCTGTTTACTATCGCAAACCTTCCAAGTCTGTTTCCCACGTAAACTGGACTGGAAACCAAAAATATATGCGAAGGGGTTTGACTAAAAATTTTCAGTATGCACAAAACTCAGTAAATGCATTTTAAACGCATAAATATATGAATAAATATTCAAGAAAATAAGATAAAACGTAAAATTCCAAACATTAAGACTTTTAAAACATCATATTATCTTGGTGTCAATTCGAATTTCGTTTTATGAATAGTTCTTAAAGACCATAACAGCTATTTAAATTACGCTGAATCATCAATCCATGAAGAGGTATGATGTAAGAGGTGTAGGTTACAACCTGGGAAAATAGATCCTCGATTGCTCGGTTTGGTAAATGTCAACATTCTTTGCTAAATAAAACATTTAAATGGTTATCTCTTAACGACAAAATCCATAATCCTGCGTTTTCCCGACGTACGTTTTTGGTTCTACACCCAACTTAGGGACAGAGGTTATCCCCATTTCTCAGAAATATAATGAAGCTAATTTGCGCGATTTATCTTAATTACAGAGAGAATATCTAACCTTGGTGGAGCAGTGCATGAACTTTGCTTGTGAAATGATGGATCTTTGCCGTGGAACGCAGGAGGTAGAGGCCGTCATCTCGGATTTCCTCGAAGATGGCACCAACATCCGCGATGCCCTGGGCCGCTTGCGCCTGGCAATTCGATTTGAAGAAAAAAAGGTTCAATTTAACTCTTTTGAAATGCACCATTGACACAAATTACCTCATAAATGAATCGGTATTTAATGCGGTGTGAATGTGGCTACCTTGATTGACGTCGCTTATTGAATCGGCGTTTAATTATGAATAAACAATGATTGGCATTGTAAATCCGTTGAAAGAAATCGCGCTTGTGCTGTACCATAAAAAAATAGATTTACTAATATCCATGCTCCTAATTAATTAATTAATAATTATTGTGTCATATTTATTACCAATTGGGTAAATATTTCTAGTTCAAATGAAATTTCTGGATCTCTTACAATGAATCTGCTGATAAAACGCATCAATAATAAATGTTAAATAGAGCAAACTATCAGGTCTCTTAAATCCACTGCTTGCATCGGTATCCCCCAAATACGATAGATAGGAGTGGTAGTTCAGTAGCACAAATCTTGGCATTTGTCGGTTTAGTGGATGTTCAATTAATCCGAATTTTCACGATCAATGTCAAAAAAAACCACGACAGAACTGCTGCTAACAGAAAGCATCTTGAATCCCAAATAGAACCAGAAGAAGAATAGGATTCCATGATAAATAAAACCCATTTGATGAAAAGACAAGCAGTTATGTATTTCAATTGGCTGAAAGACAAAAAGCCACACATTATAAATCCCAAATATCCCAGCGATGTGTATTGCAACATTTATTCGTCATATTCCATTCGCCTACGCAGAAACAGACCCCATAATTTGCATTCTCGCAATTACCTCGCCCCTCCATGGGAAAGCCTCGTTGCCTCGTGGTTTCAGCCGAATGTGGGAGGCATCGCGCTGGACGGAGTCGCTCGTGGGAACATCGTTTCCTGTAACAATTTAGCCAACACGAGAACACCCTGATTTGATTTGTTTAAACAAAACATTAACCTCAAATATTTTATAATGTCTGATGGAATTTAAATCGATCGCCCTCCCAAGGTAAACAAATTCTTAATCAATCTATTTTCTTGTTACTAATAATAACGGTACACGCTTCGTTAAGGCCACGAAGACCAGAACTTTCGGCATTATAATTTACACCAAGAATAGTTTAACACGATTAAACGAAATAAAAACGAGGTAAATTAGGAAGAAAGCAAATTACTTCCTGAAGTATATGACGTTTGGCAAACGCGTAATGACGGTCGTCTAAAGGCCTTATCTTCAACGCTCGCCAACCAATGGACTAAGGACGTTTGAACCGAACGATCCTAGTCGGAAACTTCAGATTCGTATTGAATTAAATTATATTATATTCTATTTTATATGCTATTTCATTCCACACAATATATTTCAATCAGATCGATCAACACATTATTTTACTAATGTTCGGAACCCATTATAAATGTGGAATATTAAAACGAATGCATTGGGCGGAATAAAAAGAGGATTTGATGTATCGCTTGGAAAATTCCGTATTCAGCGTCTAAAACCAGTCCACAATATCGATTTTATTTTTCTACGCATGCGATATCCTCTTTGCCCCACTAAAGGCATTACAAACCCAAACCCAAACCCCTCATTTAGTTTGTTGCCCACGCAAACTGCCAACAATATCTGACAAGCATATGGTACGGATCGGAGACCGCCTTTCTGCAGTCCTGGACGCTTATGAGAAAAATCGGGCTGTCCATCCTAGCCATGCCTCTTCTGCCTCTTCTCTGCGTTCTCTACATCCTCCTGCCGTCAATCAATGCAAGTTGTTTTCCTTTCCAATGCAAACACACGCCATCACATGACCATGGTCTTTCTAAGCCAAACGATCGTTGTAAGCTAGCGCTCTGGGAATATTAAAACGCAGATAGAGCAGGTGTCATTGATTTCTTTTAGTTGTATGTCATAACAACAGATCACGAGATTACCGGTATGTTGAGATTATTTTGTTCAGCGGTACCATAACATGAATCCATATGGTCTTTCGGCTGCTGTTTTCGAGTAAATAAAAAAACGTAATGCGTTTCCAGCCAATTCCATGCCATTGCAATGCGAAACACTTATTCCGACGTAAGTATTTATCGAAATTAAATTATTTGGATTTCATCTTATTAAATGCTAGTTTTAATTCCTTCTTCTAGGATTCGAATACTCCAAATCCAAGCAGGATGGGCATGGTAAGGAAAATATGAATCAACGCTTTTTTCCCCATACTCTTGCAACCTACTTAATTAGTACAAATGATGATTAGCGTCCAGCACCGTTGCCTTCAATCACGTGCCTCTTAGAACGTACATTGAATCAGATGCGTTGCAAGTATCTTTCTATCCATAGATGCTGTAATCCATTGTGTCGTTTCTTTTGTCTTCAGCTGGCCCGGGCCATGCGATGTCCGGCCTCAAAATTTGCAACTCAGTGCATCTCCCATTTTCTGTTTCTCATTCTCCTCTCGGCAGCGACGTTTCGGCTTGAGGAGCGCTACGACATCCACGAAGCTGACACCATCGACGAACGGTCTGTGCTGTCATGGTTGGAACAGAATTTCCGACCAAATAACGCCATTATAACACATGTCCAAGTGGGCATTGTATTATGGATAGCAGGTAATTTAGCTCATTTTTGATGGTAATTGTGTTATTTAAATCACTGGGCCAACAAGGTTCAGCATTAGAAGAAATTACAATGCCACGCGTGAAAATCGGATCTGTGTATTCCTGTTTCCAGTGAAAACAAAAATAGGAACGAGAGGGCAATGACCGAATTGCAGCGATATGAGGCTGTTCTTGTGGGAATGAAAAAATATATCCTTCGCATTGGTTGAACAGATTTTCTAGAGTCAATGGGATGCGAACGGCAACCCAACTCGTGAAATTGCGATGAACAATTGTGAATTGGACTGAGTGCACAGATAAAATGTAATTATTTAAATACTTCGGAGGGGGATCATTCAAAAATCGACCAAGTCCTTGATACGGATTGAAATTCATCACCCCAACCAAGAGACGACAGCCAACCTCTTGCAGCCTTGGGGTCAGATAGGGGTCAGATTGTCCCCGTCACGCTTTTGGGTGGCGGCAGTCCAGAATTGAAAAAAACCGAGAAGGAGCACTGCCCGTTGTAGCTCATCATAGTTACAATACAATTATTATTAAAGATAATAAGTGTCCCAAACTAAATCAAACAAGTCCCTTTAGTGACAAACTGCTTTTACATATGTTTAAACTTCATAAAGGAGGTTTTTTTTTAATCATTGCTTTGACCCAAAACGAAATAGCAAACCTACTTCAGACATTTCGGCTGCAATTAATAAAGAAATATTTGTTTTGACAGTGCTCGGGGTCGTGAGTGTTAAAGTACGTCAATCTTATTCAACCATCAGCTTGGCTAAACAACTCCCACTCATCGAAGGTCTCGAAATGTGGTTTAAACTGTTAGGGAACGCGCTGCATTCTACGTGGAGTGTTTAAAGAAAAAGAAAGCTGATTAAATTGTAACATTGAATGCTGGATTACGGCATTGTACTACGGGAAAGGTATTTGGCGACCTAACCAACTTCTCCTTTACCGTCTGATTTCAGGACACTTCTTAGCTGAAATAAAACACATCTACTTTTTGGGATTTCGGGGCTACATGCTGAGTGCCTATAACATCATAATATACTGCATATTGGCGCTTTACATCTCGAGCTACACTCTTCGGATTATTGTCTACGGATGGGTGAGGGACGCTGACAACTATTTTAATGCAACCAACAGGATTGAGGACATGATACGACGCAATGAAAGCTACCTTATAAAACCGATGGTTGAACGTTGGAAAGCTTCGGCTAATACAACGTCGGCTAGCTACTTTTTGGAAGCCTGTGAGTTATTTTTACCGAAACAATAAAATCAATGTAAATCCGATTTTATCACCATTTAAAACTTTATTGAGATTGATTTTAACCGATTCCCAACCAAATTATGCAGATCTATAAAACAGAGTACATTTTAATATCATTACTACTAAAAGGACCAACTACAAGAAGGCTTTAATACTTCGAATTTGAATCTCAGCATTTTTTTACAAAAATCAGTCTTATCCTTCTAAAACTATGACCGATTTTTAAATTAACAGGTTTCAGCTCTGCATGATCAAAACAACATAATTATTTCTAAGTTTAGAGTTTTCATATCTATAAAGAACAAACCAAGTGACGATGTATAGGAAATGTTCATCCACATAAATACTTTCAACTTAACGCATAACTGTTTTCGTGTTTAAGGCATGTGCCAGATTAAAAGCTTGGCCCACCGTACAAACAACTGACCTCCACAGTTATCTCTTTGTTGAAGTCATTTAAACATTTACTACCAAATACATATGTTTCAAGCCGTGGCACAATCTACGGCGTAATTGCTGTCTTCCCCACCAGGTTTGGGCTTCAATGAGCATTACTCGAGCTCTTGATGTAGCCAACCACGATGAGTCATAATTAAACCGCCAATTATAAACAGTTGTGAATGCGATCGGTCAGTGTGATCGATACAAATAGAGAAGACCAATAGCAGCCTAGCGGCGGATGAAACATCTGTATAAAAAATGATTGAACCATAAAGACGAGTTAGCTGGTGGTAATTAATTAAAAACCATTAAAAAACGTCTTAGACACATTTAGGCTTGCCACTTTTGAAGCATAAGAATCCGATTTTATATTCAATGCATTTTCATTGGCCATGCTAAAAATCGAGTCGCGATAAATTTTAAATTGTTTATGGTCAAACATTTGTCTGAATTGCAGCAAGATTCAAGTGGAAGCCAGACGATCCAGAAATCGTGTCAGATGTGCTGTTTGCTGTCGCAAATGTATTCAGTTTCGCACGGACAACTTACCTGATGCCGGCATTCGAAGCCTTAGGTCCACTTCAAATATCCTTCACAAGAATGCTCACCGATATTAGTCGTTTCATGGTCCTCTATATTTTGGTATGATATTAATTTTATTTAATCTTTAGTACATTCCTCACCCTAATAACATGAATATTGATTTATCAGACGTTAAATGCTCATTTTTTTCAAAGGTTACAAAGTGACTAGCAGTGACCTGATACTTCTAAATCCTTCATAAATTATGGAAAACGCATTCCAATGTGGTATTTCACAAATACCTCTTCCAAATGGAATACTTAGCCAATAACATCATCGTTTTTATCTTTTAAGGTCATATTTGCCTTCATGGTCGGTCTTCACAATCTCTACTGGTATTATGGACTTCAGTTGATAAGCCCGCCGTTGAATTCGACAGCGAAGCCTCAACCTGCAACCGAGGCATTTGAAGGGTACGTACAATACGAATCCATACGAATAAATACTAATCCATACTAAAGTTGTATAAGCAATATTATGTAGCAATGATATCGAAAATTAAATGTTTTCCAATTTTATTCAAATTCAATAACTCGGAAATCTCGCATTAAAATATAAAAAAAAACAAATTTATACAGCAGATTAAGCAAGCGAAACATTATTATCTGTTCAAATTTAACTAAAAGTCTAGGATGCTGTTCCTGTATGCATTGGCTGTACGAAGTACTTAGGATGAAACGGATTGGACCAATCAAGTGGGAATGAAATTAAAATGCAACTAAACAGCTTGTAAAGTGGTTACTGAGAGAGCGGGGGATAGTAGAAACTGTAAAATCACAATTGAATGGTAGTATCCAAAGATTTCTCCCGAGAGAAGAAAATCGAGTGGATGGCATCACGATACTAAACATAGGATGAAGAAATGCCACGAAATTCAAATCTGGAGCGTTTGTAAATTGAGTCGGCATTCATCGACCTGATGGAGCACTTGTTAGCAGTTTGAAGGCTGAGGGTTGATTAGGGCTGGGTGATTTCATTCGGCCATTTCATCAACAGCCTCCTCTTCGGGTGAAACTGCGGGGGACGCCACCAACTGTGCAGCATGACCAACGAAAGTCGTCAAATTCATCGTCTAGCGGGAGAATCCGGCACAGAAAGCAATTATTATTTGCATCGAATGGCTACAATGATATTTTGATGATTGCTGCCTTGCCCCTTTTTAGTCTTCGACACACTTTATACAGCCTCTTCTGGTCAATGTTTGGTCAGGTCAGCATATCGCGGGTGCCCATTCGAAGACCAGGTAACCACATTTCTTGACCACACCCGAATTGGCTTTTTTTACAAACAGGTTTAACGCTGAAGCATATTATTGCAAGACCATGATAAATTGGCGATACCAGTGTTACCTACCCGAAACCCACGAAAGCATAATTGATGGGTTTGGCTTCTATAACGTAAATCTTGATCACTAAATGAACATCAATGTGCCACTCTTTATGTTTGACATCCGAAATACTGGGGTTTTCTAACTGTTGCTACCTAAATTTAATGATTGCGCCATTATATATTTTTTTAATTAAAAAACGTGAAAACAAGATTTTTTTGGCCTTTTACGTTTGCTGTCAACGATATCGAGTAAATCTCCATTTGTGTCCTTTACTCACTGCTTCGGTCTCACACACAATCTAATCTCGTGCTAAAATTGTGGGTCTAATTAAAAGAGAGTTTCTAGTTCATTGGTGTACATAAATGGCGGACACGTGCCTGGAAATCTCCAATTTCACTTAAGTCTTAAGCAGTCAACTCGGAGGAATATCACAATCGAAAAAACTGGCATATTAAGATATTTCCTTTTTTTCTCCAGAATGTAGTTTGAGTCACTTTTGATGATTATTAACGATTTACGCTGAACGTGGTTAACAGCTTGCGATTGCGTCTTCTTTAGCCTTATTTATCCCAAGAGCCTCTGTTGCACCCATGTGGGTAACAGATGTTGTCTCCTAACCAGGTTGTCCAACATTTATTTGCTATTATAAGATGGTATGTGGGTTTAAAATTATCCCACTTGTTGTTTAGACACTACTAAAACGGGAAAAAAACACTCTCCGGATGATGAATGAAGTTGTTTGAAATATGATTCCCCTGTCAACTGTTTCGAATCAGAAAAAACATAACAAACCGACATGGTACAGTGTGGGGAGGTTATTAATCCCACGACCAAAAAATAGCAGAGCAACAAGTGCGATGGGCGTTCGAGATAACACCCCGTGAGTCATTTGGAGAATTAGGGAGGACGTTTGTGTAACTCATTTTATTAAGGATGATGTAAATCAATCTCAACGTGGATCTTGAAGCATGAACCTATTTATTTGAGATTACGTCACAGCATTCCGGGTCAACAATGAGAATAAACAACTCGTTCTTATGTTTTTTATACTATTTGTTATGTAGACTTGTAAGTGCACTGCATGAACTATGTTACTTTCGACATTGGACTATTAATCGATTGACATGCTTCACTTGTGATATTGTGATAGACACTCGTATTCTTGTGTCCGTTGCTTCCAGCAATTTATGCTGGCCTCAATCTGCTGTCAGACAATCCTATACTCTTTGTGTGAATTTAGTCGTATTAAATTCCACCGCTGAACTTGTACACAAAGGTGGCGCGATAATTGAGCCAAGACTTAATGGGTTTCGTCCAGGAAAGCTTTTCGCCTTGGACACGTGAACTGTTACATGTTTTCGAAGTCAGATGAAAAAATCTTAAAACCTTTATTCTCGTACCACATATCCTGATGCCGAAATCTTCATGTTAAATGTTTCCCGTTAATGGCTCTGCATATCAGAATACCTTTTTCGACATTCAGGTTGTCATAGTCCTTTTTTAAAACCAAAACGAAATTTCCAAATTTTTATTTCTCATTAAAATCAGAAAGTAAGCTCAAACAAACGACATATTTTGGCCTTCAGATACCCAAGAACACAAATATTCCGATGGCATGATAGACGCCGACGCAAACACCGTGGTAGTGGACAGCGTTGGGATGATTCTCTTTGCCGTCTACCACGGAATCATCATCATTGTCCTCGTCAACATGCTCATTGCAATGATGAGTCATTCCTTCGAATCAATCCAGGTTAGTCAACATTAATCGATCTTGAAGCAGAGCTGAAGAAGTTCAAAAAGACGAAAAGGAGTATATTTAACGATTCATACAGAAAATAAATTCTTCAAATCGATATATCCTGTTGACTGATCAACCATAGAATACAGGATAGGGGAGCAATGATAATCGCTTTATTACAAACGTTACGAGGACCCAAATATACATATTAACGAGTTCTTAAACTACATGCGAGAAAACCCGGGAATTCGGCTGACGATCTGAAAGCGACATTACGGAGTGGAGCCATCGGCGATGAACTAGCATCTTCGGTTAGGGAAATCGCGATGGAGATTCATTCAGATGTGTTCAGAAGCTGTAGGTTCCCTGAAGGCGATTCGAACTCCTCGGAGGCTGTCGGATAAAGCTTTTTGAAATCCTAGTTTGACTTCAAGCACTGACATAGGGCCAGAGCATCCGCGTATTTGGTGAGAGCCACGCTTTAGGGAGCCCGCAGTTTTGTGGAACAAAAGGAAATAAATAAAACTGTTTTCCACCACTACAGTCGTTATAAGTGTACGCTCAATCATTCAACCCATTTCCAACAACTGGTACTACTCACATATAAGTTGCTGATTCCACTTAAAATATTCTGCATAGTGAAAATGTATTATCGTTGCTTGGAAACTCCTTTTGGGAAATCAAATCGCAAAGTCAAGCTAGAAGTTTTGCCATTTTCCAGTGAATTATTAATGTAAAAAAACGTGTTTTTTTCGGAATATAAGCTATACTTTCTTGTGCAATACGTTTGATAAAACTAGCTTTATCGTTTCGTGAAAATAACATCGTAGTGTCATTATATTAAACATGTTAAAGTTGTTACTCCTATTACATTTATGGAAATTCAATAAACTAAACTTTCATTAATTATACTTAACACAGGAGGACTGCGATGTGGAATGGAAGTTTGCTCGAACCAAACTCTGGCTTAACTATATTGATAATGGATCCACACTCCCAGCGCCCTTCAACATCCTCCCGACAGCTCATACGTTGGTTCGAGGTCTCGAAGTGACGAAGCAGTTCTTCAAGAACGACACCGTCATCCACAGCGCCAATGCGCGTAGCACGCACTTCATCAAGGTTAGCCCGCACACAGCCTGTATGCGCCTATCAAATTTTAGAGAAAGAATCCAGTTCATTGAAACATACACCAACCGGCGCAGTGAAAACATGATATCTTTTAATTAAATGGTCTCAAAAGAATTATGTAATTTTTGTCGCCCGTCAATTTCGGCATCACCGAAATGTTGAGACGTGTAGAGTATCGGAAGACGACGGGTATTCGGGTGAAAAACTTCCCTTTATTGGTCTCCTTATTACTTGAACTTTGGTTCCTTTTATACCGGCATGACATGAGTAGCTAGGATATGAGTGAAATTCGCTTTCCGCGAAGAGAGAAAGTATGCTTCCACAACAATTGTGAATATCAACTTATGTAAACAACCACAATTCCTGTTTTTGTAGTAATTTGTGATACTTAAATCAGTGGCCATTATCAATTGATGAATATTTTATTAAAACCGCATTTTAAAAGATTGTATTTACTAGTTTTTATTAATAATACTTAACAGTTCAGCACTTAATCGGGTGAATTTTTCCTTTAGATTAAACGGGAAAAGGTTTGCAAGGAAAGGGACATTGATGTTCACGAAACATCCTACGCCGATATCATGCAGCGACTGGTGAGGCGTTACCTCTTCAAACGAGAACGATCCAGGGATACCGAAGGTAGGCCAGCCTCTTGGAGGGGAGGGCATCGGCGAATTCTATTTATTCTATGTATTGCGTTTTGGGGCAACTTTTAAAGGCGAAAAACCAAAGGAAAGTCTGTATCTGCGAGGGGATGAAATTGGCGCTGCAGACTTATTTGCCATGGGAGGTGATCGCGGGATGGAATTCGCCGGTGAGCTTTGTTTGATTTTCATTGATTTTCCAACCAATGGTCATCATGTCATATAAATTTAATTTAGGTAGAGCCTTCAGTTAAATAACCTTCCAAAATTAAAATATTTTTAGATTAGGTTAATTTGCGTTTCAAACAGGTCAAAACTGTTTATCAAAATATACTACAAATGAATTCGACAGCGAAGCAAGTATCGATAGATCCCCAGCCTAAAAAAACAATGCTGAAATAAACAATATATTTCGAAATTTCAAGACTCAATTGGGTCAAGTAGGTTGTCGAGGAAAGAGGCCATCGTCATGGCTAGCTGAGGATACCTAGATCTCTGGGATAAAGTTTTTGGCACTTTCTGGGTCAGGCGTCGATGTCAAAGATGTAAAGTTTGAGAAATGCTCGGCCATGTTGTGAGTCCCATCTGCGTCGCAAATTATTACGACCCGTTGATAAAAATTACTGTCATAAAACCAAATTCGTTGTATCTTAATATCGTTTTGTTTAATGTTTTCTCCATTACATGCTGTTAGACGCCGAGGAAAAAATGGCTCCTGGAATACCCCAATCGCGTAGCACACCCGTGGCCAATCTCAGCGACAGTCTGTATCCGGCGATGGGTGGTGGAACTATTCGGCGAAATCGACGCAGTGGAACGCGCAGGTGCTCCTTCCTTGGCGGTTCTGCCGCGCCAGTTCAAGGTCTTTCACCCTTCAACATTCAACTGCCTCAACTTGATGGCATCCAACGTTCGCAAAAGGTCCTGGATATGCGCCTTCAGAATCTTCAGGTGCGTGGCATATTGGTCGTTAGATATTGGAGGTGGCAATGAAATTGGCTTGTAGGAAGAAGAGAGCATTTCTTTTGTGGAGATTTTCATGATTCTTTCCTTTCGATGTTCATTTTTGTTACATCTGTTTGAAATCCCCATGTACATTTAAAACGAGAATGTCTTTCAGATATTCTAGTACTGTTGAACAGCAAACCAACACGGTGATATCTACAAATTTCGGCAACTAATTTACTACGCACAATAAAGCAATCTTATTGGTATGCTAAAGCCGTCTTGTAGCATGTTTATTGCAAACTTATGTACATTTAAACAAATAAAGAGTGCTATTAGAACGCTGTACGATACACCATTCGCGGGTTATATACTTTCTTCTGTAGGTGTTATATTTTTCGAGGAAATGAGCTCACGCATTGTTGACTATTTTTTAAATTGTCAAAGTAAGAGTATTTGCTTCCTTTTGCTTTGTGGACAACAACGACATCGGAAATTAGCCCGCCACTGAAATGACAAAATGCAGTAAATGTTTCGCACTAGTCTGACAGCAACTTCTTTTTAATTTAAACTTTGAAATAAGGAAAAGTATGCTGGGTCTGTCGTGCTTATCGCTACAATTGGGGGCATTTACGCCCGTGGTATATGAAATCTTTATACTTATATAATTTAAACATAAAATATATGTTTACATCTTGAGATTACCGATTGTTTGAATTTTATGAAGCGTGACTTTTTTTATTAATTTTTAATACTTTTAATGATTAACTTTTTGTAAAGCATTGTTAGATAAAATCGTTGTTTGTTTTAATCGCCATTTTGAGTTAAAGTCGGGCGTAGCGTCGTGCGCACACGCACGCCATCCAGCGACCTGAAGTCTGTGGAAACCGGCTGAAGCTGGTGGGGAATTTCTAATACATAATGCGCACTAGCTTCTGAATAATGGCCTCGCTATTAGCACGCAGGACTATGGTGAATAGGAAACGTCTAAAGCTGCACCTAAAGACTACCAAAATGCCGAATCGAAGATAAAAAATAATTTTTACCTGTGGTCATCCATCACCAGCCCAATTACGCGGACAATGGACAGTGGGAAAGGTCGGTTTCAAGTTGCGCGATGCTTCACATTTCAGGCCCAATCAGAGCAGTTGAATAGCGCGGCGGGCAATGCAAAAATCAAGGAGGAGGTCATCCACGTTCGATCCCTCGTTTCCGAAAGTCAGAAAGCCTTATCCGCCATTATAAAGGCGGTTTCGCAATTGCAAGACCAGGTAAGATTGTGTGTTAATATTGAATGATGAGATTTTTACAACAACAGCGATGGGTTTTCGAATTTTAAGATCTTTTAAAATGACTTTAAAATTATTGGTTACGCTATCTGTTTATTTATTCGTTAAAATCAGTAATGCGTGAAGTTAAAACAAAACGGGAATGCTATGTTGTTGTGTATGCTGTTTTATAAAGCCAGGTCATTGTAGAATTTACGTTAGTTAGAAAGGCGTAATCCATAACCAACTTTGTTTTCACTGCATCAATAAGACATGTCCCTGGTTCTTCTGCAAATTAAAGTATTCAGAGAATTTTCCAGTTGAGAAAATCAGACATTTACAAGACGGGAATTGAACAACTTGTATCATGGTGTATTCCGTTAAATTTCCAGTCGCAATTTTTAACCGTGCGTTATTTGTGCCTCAAATCAATCATTTTTAAATCCCTTACATTTGTATTTGGTGGCGAAAGAATTTTGTCGTAAGACCTTTTATCGTGGTTGAATTATTGAAACTGGCCATGTCTTTTAAAAAAGACTATGAAAAGTATTAGGAACAAACGGATTTACTATAAATCATTCAATTTAAATCTTCTTATCGTATGAATACCTCGGTTCTACTAATACAGATATTAGCCACGATGATAATAAATTAAATATAAATTAAATTTCAGTTCATCAAACTGTCTTTTTAATCAAGTAGTTGTCTTTTCTAACTCGAAGTTTAACCGATGTTTGTTACGACTCACTCGTGATCCCCACTAACCGGAAGACGGTGTTCTAGAGAAATTAACTCAACAGCATAATCTATTGACTCGTATCATTTTGTATTTAGTGGCGGTTGGCCAATGGATGATGCGGACGGAGATGCGGACGACCCTAATTGACCTACCAGACGTGCATGGGTCTTGTAGCCCATTGAATGTTAGCTTTAACAAGTGTTGGTGAAAATGGGGACAAACGCAATGGGGAGTTAAACGCATCCCCAAAGCCTCCCTTCACGAAGGGGCGCGATGTACCTTTGAATATGCCAACATTTATTGCATCGTTTGGTACCTTCTTCTTAGATAGTAATACTGAACACGAATATGGAGCAGTGGGTGAAGGCTCAGATCGGAGAGCCCAATAAGCGGACGATTCTGGTTGAGGAGAGAAGATCCGTGGCCAGTACGAGCAGCAGTTCGAAGCTGCGCGAGAGACATCGCTCAAGACGCCTTCCACATCGACCGAACGCCCTTGACAAGGACAGTAACCTGAACCCCTACGTCTGAGTTACCGCCAAGAGCGGATTCAATGCAGCCTATCAATGCCTTTGGCCCCAGTCCTACGTGCGTGCTGGCACAATGAGCACTTCCCATTTAAATTGTAGATTCCTTGCATCATCGCAAACACAGACACGAACGTCGTAATTTCGCTCTACCCTCGTACAATGTCTTTGCCGCCTCTAACTTCGTGAATTTTACGACACTTTCAACCGCTAGTGGCAAGTAAACTGGCACAAATATACAAAAGATTGGATGTCAAATGCAATCGCCCAGGTTGTAAAGGCTCTTCTTACTGGTCGAAAGCGACTTTGTATAGGATTCGAATCTAGTGACATACGCAAATAGGGTAGATTGTTGGATGGGTTTTTTAAATAAAGAAAATCCACAATTGCTCTGTCGGCCATTTATGTGCCGCGACCCAGAAAGCGGTGAGTTCTTAGATCTAAATGCAAGGTTCCCTTCCCGCAACGAAAGGTCTCCTGTTCTGTGAGAGTTTTCGAACTGAATGCCTCTAAGTGGCAGTAAAGTCACTTGCGTTTACGGTTCGCTTGGGAATTTGTTCGAGAGTCTTACAAATAAATCAGTTTTTGCGATTTCAAAATGACTTGTGCTTCGGAAAGCCTTGCTGATTGGATTTCACTTCCCGAGGGCGTGTCGCGACTGCTCGTGTCCGAATTTCGTAGTTATAAGAGACGCGGTCACCAAAGGAATTATTTGAACACGGTTTTAGTTTAGTTTGCGTTATTTAACACTATCGGGCAGAGATTGCTTTTATTGATATCCAAATTAATTGGTTATAAATGTGGTCAGAAGCTGTAAACAGACCATCGTAAACGGTTTTATAACGCAACCCTGATAAATGAACATTACTTTCTTCTGTCTACACCCCGTCTCGAAAATTTGTCACAAAAACGAGTTGCCGACTTATATCTCTGGGTGGACACACTGCTGCCCAATTCCAATGGATGTCGACTCGTCTTCTACTCGATTTGCTAGAGCTATAAACCCAGAAAGAGCACGTTCCGGTACATTTTATTTATACTTAAAGCACTATATTCTTCTAAGCACCAGAGGACACCGAGGGTTTTCTGATGTGGAAAGTCAAGATTTCCCAATAGATACCCTGGGAGCCAAGAGAGCGTTGTGTGTGTTTAGTGGCAATTATTTTCAATTCACCACATGACACACTTTGTAAAATGCCCAACACAGTATATATTTTTTCAATGGGGTTTGAATAATGGCAAAGTTTTGCTACAACGTATTTTGTTCCATAATTGTCTAGAAAATATAGCGATTGAACATTTGGAAATAGGCTTCAAGAAGTCCGAAACCATCCACCTAAGTGAGAGCTGAACACTCGAGACTCTGATGTTTCATGCGATATCGATCGCAAAATGCAATTTTTAAAATATTTGTCCACTCTGGTAAACTTCATAGTTGAATTGTATAACAAACAAGATTGAAATAGACCAAGGAATCTTATGTAGCTTGGACATAGATATTTCATGACATCCTCCCTTCTCCCAACACATGGGCCCGACTGTTAGTTATAAGGACCCGTCGCCTTGTTCAGGCATAATTCTGTATTATCTATTTGTGTCGAACCATTGGCACATTCCCCCTCTTCTTCATATGTCTGTCTCGAACGTACCCGTTTACCGCATAAAACCGCCAGGTGTGGTCAAACATTTCTGAGGTCGACATTCCCCCAGTCAAAGAGTGTCACAGAAGAAACGAATTTCACGGCACATTAACGATCACATCCACCTATCCACATTTTCAATGCTACCACATGTTTTTCTGTGGGCCCCATCTTTGGGTAAACTGACCTTACCGTCCCTGATAACGACACAGCCACCCAACCCCCCCCGCTCCACTCAGGACAACACGTGGGTTTCAACTTGTGTACACAATGCCCTAACGCGTTCGCCAATAGCGGGCCGTCTTCGCCCAGCTCTCTTTCCAATGGGTGTTTGTCCTCAATTATTGCCACGTGGTCCATCAGGATTGAGGCACATGCTCTCTCACTCGTCAGTGGATTTTTAACAGATAACTGGATCACACACAGCCCAAACTGTCTTCCTCCCAGCTGTCAACCTGCCTCCTGCTACACCTTACCTTCTCTCAAAAGATGAATGGAAATAAACTGATAATCGTAGAATGTTGGTGCAATGGGACCTCAACTATGCAAGGAAAAAAACGTTCATTTACTGAGGTCACGACCGTGAATTTGTCGCTTTGACTTTTTAGAAGTTCTGAGCTTAAAATATTAATGCTGGTGGGAAAATGTGGAAATGTACTGTGTTGGGTGATGTTCGTCATACCATTTTTTACTGAAGGAGTTCATAAAATGGTTGATGGTGTTTGGACTAAATAATTAAAGTTTGTGCCAGAACCACGATCGCCCCCATCATATCTTATGCAAAGGAAACACCAGTCTTGCAACTTGGGTGTTACTTTGTGTAATGAAAGATAACTGACGTTCATCTGGTTTGTTTCAGATATAATGGTTTTTCAAGCAAACAAAATAAGGGCCACGTATTGCTACTAATTTGGTGCATAATGACTCGCTCTATTCATCTATCCCATTTTGTTATTGATCGAAACACAATTGGCTAAATATTTTAGAGCCCAGTGAAATCTGTTTATTGTAAACGATTCAATGGTTGACCGTCATAAACTCGGTGAAACCTCTTACTTAATACAATAGAGATGACATTGAATGACGTAGCAATTATTAATGACATTTTTGATAGCATTCGATGAGTATGTTGTGACCTTGACACCTGTCGGTTTAACGGACACACTCACCGCATTCGTTTGTTATTCGCTTGTTGCCAGATCAACCATTGGTGGATTATTCGTATATAAAGTGAAAACCACATTTCACAAATTGTTTTGCTTACTTTAAGTATCCCTGGAGACGCCAATATGCGTAAAAATTCGCTGTCTGCTCTAAGCATCGATGTTAAGTGTCCCGCAAGTATACGATACCGCTTCCATTTACCCGAAGACAGACGAAATCGAATTGTTATTGCGCGTTTCAAATGACCACATAAAATTAGCCAATTCGCCCAGCTGGGCTGCAAGGAATTAATGATTGCGTTGTGTGCGCCAATTATCCAAAAGACCACACGCGTGAACCACATGCGCAATTCTTCAACACAAAGAAAGACCTGTTGACAAATGGCTTATGCTGTGACACAGGAGACTGATTAAATTCCTCAACTCACCTTTGACCAATCAGGAAATTTATAGATATCCTAAATTGGGTAATAATTGCATTGACTACGCCGGTTCAGGAGACTCGGTTTAAGCTCTAGTCGTATACAAACCTTTGTCCAAGCCTGTATAATTCCCCTTATTTTATATTGTTCCCCAGTCATTTTTCTCGACCTTAATTGTTCTGACTTTTTACCCATTCCTAGGCTTTTTAAAATAATCTCGTTTTCTAGTGGCCTGCCTATTCTCTCCATTCAAGAAATCTTCATTCAATTCCACTTCAATATTTGTTCACAAATCGCTGCTCGTATTTTAAGTGACCCCTCCCATCCCCTTTTTTCAAGTTTATCCAAGTGTAAATCTCTTGGACCAATGCGTAGGTAATACCTTTACAATACCTACAAGAACGGCGGCATATCACAATTCGGTCATTCCGATTTTTAGTTTCACCAGAGCATGTGAAATAGGACCTAAAAGACAATTTTTGTCCAGTTTTGGTCCTCGTGACCTCAATAAAGCCACAACAATTAAAAGAATTATCCTCTTTTAGGAGATAGTCGCACAATTGTGTGTGAAATGTGGACCCCAGACAATTCCGTTGCTCCTTTGTCTGTGTCTATTAAATAAAATTCTTTTTATCTATGCAAAAGCCATAACGTTTGATCACAACACATGAGGTTGAATATCGCAATTGAATCATCCCCTATCGGTTCCAGATTGTTAGTTTTAACAGGAACTAGCTGATATTTTCGGTATGTAACAATCGCCATTTTATGCTAAAAGCTTCCTTCAATGTCAACGAAATGAAGACATTAAAATTCGATCAATATTAAAAGCATATCCGTAAAATGTTGAGTCATCTGTTCTCCGTAACCCAGCCGTGAGTGAATGTAAATACTTTAACCGAAAACTAACCATTTTTTGGCAAAAATTACATTGTTTTCACAAAATTAACAAAATCATATCATTTATGTAAACTCAACCTGGTGCATTCGTGTTTTAACGGAAAGAAATGATTTTGGTGGCAATAATCGTTAAAGGGTCGATTAAATTCACTAAAATTCATCCAGTGGAAACTTGTCATCTTGGAAAAGCAAAACGAAAATGGTTCATTCGTTTTTAAACGGCAAAACGGATTCCGGTCGGAGAAGATTATTTGCCGAAACAATCAAAGAATCCTCTTCCCTCAAACTCAGTCGCATTGTTAGAGTGGCTGTCACAAAAAGAATCTTAAAACTGCTTATTATTTTTTGGTTGGCACAAATGATGTCGGTTCCACGAAATCGATTTGTTAGTGAAATTAATTAAACTCGTTCTGATCAATCTGCGCTGAATCTTACAAATGTACACATGGAAATAAATAATTACGGAACTAATCCATAAATTGTTGAGGCAAACAAACTTCTCCAACTCAATTTAGCCATCCCGAACTGAATCATAATAATGGTAATCACGGAAAGCAAAACTTTCGAAATAAAAAAAAGCAGCAGTTCGTAATATGAAAATTGCCTTTGTGTTGCTGTTTAACCTCTTTGGTGAACCTTAAAAGCGGGAAAAATAGTTAATGACCCAAATTTAGCGATATGCAACCGTTTTTTGTGGAATTAAATGGCGCAGACTTCGTATTGGCCTAAGGGATTTGCATTGAGACAGACTAGAATGCATAGGATGTGGGGTGTCATCGAATATACGATAGGCAATGAGTGAACCACTAGTGAAATGCGTTGACAAACGGTGGCGTGGATCGAATGCATCGATAATCCAATGGTAACTGGTCTTTGTTTCGTCGTAATGGATGCCTCATATAGTATAATACACACCCGTTGGTTTCCCTAGACTCAAATGCTTTGACTGCTTTTTTTAAATAATCTCGTTCTCTGGTGGATTATCTAAGCACTTAATTAGACAAATTCTTCTTCAACGGCATTTCACGAATGTTTCCTCCTTTCCTGAATGATTGACTGGCTGACTCCCTCCATCCCCTTCGATTTATTCTTCCTCAATGCAAATCGCGCAAAAGAGCGGCTGCTCCATAGCGCTACAATTTGGTCATTCCCCATTTGTCCCGAATTTTAGTTTCACCAGAAGAGACGAAGAAGAAGCAAGACCTCAGAAACGCTTTGTCTCTTCTTTTTCTTTTTGTACGGTCTCATTGAATCATTGTAACTTTATAAATCGTGTTAATTTCCGTTGCATCTCCTCATCGCTTATTTAAATTAGCTCTCTGAAATTATTGAAAGAAGTAGCCTCGACTATAACGCTGTGAGTCTGGCTTATCAATTGCTGACTTTAACTCGGTACTAATTTCTGTGCATACAGTTTCATCTCCGACGGACACCACAACTTTCACGTATGGCATTATACTTTATTATACTTTAATTTAATAACCGTTGTAACCAATAAACACAGAAGAGGAAGCGAGTTTTCATAGTATACGGAAGTATTGTTGTGCTGCAAATTTTGATCCTCGAGACCTCAATAAAGATATTGTTATGAAACAAGATTATTGCAAAAAAACCAACGAAGTGTAACTATGTTAACCAATTTGAGTCCAAGGAAACAAACGGGAGAACAGTTGGAGAGGAACGTTGCAAGCATCCACGAAGACCTTGATTCCGACTAAGTTCACGCCAAGTCTCCTGAACCAGCGGCGAAGCTAAAACAGTTCATCCTTGTTTTAACGGCAAACGTGGTTCTACCTGGTAAAATCGTTCAGGCAAAACTGAAAATTCTTCTGTTTTTCGTCACTGCAACGTGCTAAATTTCAAACCGAAACTGCCTATTCGTTTTTTGCTTGCACAACTAACCTTGTTACTAAAACATTATGCAGTTAGTTTAATTCTTGTAACTCGTTCGATTAAAACATGCTCTTCGGCAGTGGGCCTAAGAAAGACGAAACCAAAACGGTTCATTCTAGTTTTAACCACAAAAGTGATTACGTTTCTACCAACCAAAGTTTATCTGACTGACCTCATTACTATTAAATAACGCAGTGGGTGAAACCCCGATAAATTGTTCGATGGAAACGGCTCTTTTACAGTGGAACTCAAAACAGCGAAACAGCGACTGCTGTTCTCCGTTGTAAGGTTTTTGGACCTGACAGAAATAACGAGGACACACTTCTATGACGTAACGCTGAAATGTCTGTTGTCAACCTAAACAATGAAAATTGTAATCTCGGATGCGCGTTCAAACTTGTTTTTGCAATCTCACATTTTTATTTTTATTTTAACTCGATATATTTATCAACAAATATCCTGAAAAGACAATTGTTGCGGAGCCGTTCGATTCCCCACGACATCTCGGTACAGGCACAACCATGCACGCCTGGAACTTCAGGTCGGGTCACCCGCGTCTGGCGGACTGTTCCCAGCCGTCCCTAACGTCGAAATAAATTATGCGAATGATGTAATTTTGCTAGGATAACTCAGACTTCTTACTGTCTTCCGGTTGGTGGGGATTATGAGTGGGTCTTAAACTCGGTTAATTAATTTATTAGCCCTGCGTGATTATATCATCTTCGTGTACTCCGACTCATGGAATGTCACAAATTTGGTCTGCGTTGCCATGTGACGCGGCCTACAATTACTGCGCCTTAAGTGAGTTGCTGTGGTAGTCACATGGCTTTAGACAATATCCAGGCCATCCCCAATTTAGAAAATTTACAATCGATCAAGGATTATTCGTTTGGTGAGTTAATTGTATTCAGGAAAGCCCTTGGTTCTCCTGTGATACCGGTGTCATTTTTTCATTGAGCATGAGCAAACACGTTGGGACCCGAAAGATGGTGAACTGTGCTTGCGTAGGTTGAAGACAGAGAAAACGCTGGTGGATCACCGCAACGATTCGGACGTGCAAATCGATTGTGAAGCGTGAGCATAGGGCGAAAGACCAATCGAACAATTAATTAGCTGGTTCGCAACGAAGTTTCCCTCGGGATATCTGGCACTCATTTGCAGACACAGTTTTATCCGGCAAAGCGAATGATTGGAGGTGCTTGGTTCAAAAGGAGCTCAACTTATTCTCAAACTTTAAATAGGAGTGGGTGCCCGGCGTTGAAGGTGCGAGTGCCCAGTGAACAATTTTTGGTAAGCAGAACTGACGGTTTTGGGTGAATCAGAGTCCAGATCATAATGCGTCTCACATTTATATCGATGACGCTCTTTGTGAAATTTTTCCTGCAATTAAAATTGTTTTGTTTTCGATTGCTAAATGGACTGGTCCGATGCGTATGTAGTGGTTTTTCGGCCAAGGTAGATACGACGAAGGGATGCTGCTTTAAGCTGCTTTAATCTGGCCCGCAGTCAAAGAAGACGAGCCCAGTACACAAGCACTCTTTGGTGTAACGCTCTGCAAAGACGAAATAATGCTTCGCCATCTGGAAACCAAGAAGATGTTAATCCTCCTACGGACAATCTGTGATTGTTACCGTCAAAACGGAAATGGCGTGTTTTGGCCGGCCGTCGGTCTACGGAGCTCGCCACTGGGACCAGATCTGGAGCGCCATCTGTCATCCTCCAATCGCAGCTCGGATTAAGTCGCAATCCGGGACACCCGCGAAGCAGCCGGTTCATCCACTAGCCATATCAAGTAAACATGCCATTTGCATTACCCAAGTTGGCGCTCTGGAACTATCTAGAAGTAGGATATTCCGACTCCCAATCTTCAAATAAGATTTTCGATGTATGAGAGAATGCAGTTTAGTTTGAAAACTGTAAATCGCCGTTGAAGATCGTCCAATTAGTGGAGAATTTGGCGAAACGGGGTCTTGGGTTGCAAATAGCCCGAGAAGGTCTCACAACGAGATGATCAGAGAGTATTGAAGTGGAAATGTTTAAAGTTTTGTGGATTTTTTTGATTGACCTAGCTATTATAGCTAAATGAATACCGTTCTGGATGCTTCTAATGTCGATCAAGACTATGAGAGCTATTATGTAGCAAATAAAGCCTACAAATAAATTGAGTAAATTCGGTAACCCTGTTTCATCACATTATAAAGCACTCTATTTCAAGATAATTATTGTAATGAAGATGTATACATTTGATAGGCGATGTGGAATGCGTAAATGGTTATTAACTCCCGAACAGGTACATGATAATAATACTAATAATAATAATAATAATAATATTCGCTTTATTAAGGTCACGAGGACCAAAACTTTCAGCATAAAGTACATTCAGTACAATAAACAAAAATGTTACAGGACGTCACGATTATACGTAGAAAATGCACAATAAGTTAAGAAGAATAAAAGAAGTAACATCGTGGTAAATTTTCAAGAAAGGCCAATTTAACCCATGAAGTATATAAAGTTTGGCAAACGGGAAATTGCGGCCATCGAACATAAACGCTAGGGTGAGCTTTAAAAAATACAGCCAGTTAACACCATAAATTTGAAACTGGCGTCAGGACAATCGTGTCATTCGAGAAATTGTGTAAGATATATTATGGTTTTAATTGTTTTACCGAGCACGTGGACAGCCGCATTAACCAACTGTGGTGTAAGTGTTGCTTTTTGCGTAGCAGGTTTTATTATGTCAGGGAAAATGTTATATGCTGCATCATGTTCTCAGTCTTTGTAAACTGCAGTTTTTTTTTTATATTATTCTTTCTGATGGATTTACGCACACAATTGGCCCTTTTATAAAGCGTTTAACATAAAGATTCATTTTCTTTCAGTCGTTAATTAAATCCACGTATATATACAGGCTTTGTGTGTAGACTAATCCTGCGAAAGATACTAAAACAATTTGCGCAACCTATTTGTATTTTTACATTATTTGATTGTTCATCACCAAAATATATAGTAGATGCTGTCATAAGTTACTTCCTCTTAGAACATGTTTGGTCTTACTTACTGTCTACTAGCTTACCTTTCCTTATATTTTAATTTCCCAGGTCTACACCAACGTCATGTTCCGGAATTCAAAATTCGATAGGTTGTTAGGTATTGTTTCTTGATGTTTTTTGACGTTTCGTTCTGGTAGCGAAATCCACCAGCGAGCTCCTTATGGAAGCGGACTGGGAAACTAATCTCCAAATTTGCGATATTGTCCGGGGTCAAGAAGCGACGTTTGTTTTCCTTTATTCATCACACGATTTTTTTACAGACCAAAATACGCAGTTTCCGCCGTTAAGAAAAGACTTACTTTGGATAGTCCACACGTACTGATGTTGGGGCTCTCGGTACATATTTTTTTTCATCTGAACCGTATAGGTTCTCGAAGCTCTTATGAAGAATTGTGGTACACCAATGCACGACGAAGTAGTCGGTACCGAATTTGTCACAGAGTTGCTTGAGTACACGCATGTAACTATCGATAATAATGCAAGCATTTTGTAGCTCAATGAAGAGATCAGGACTCGAATCTTTGGCTTTATTCAAAATTGGGAATTCGCTTTCAAGAAAAATGAAAAATACACCAATCTGCATGAAGCTTATAATGAGATGAAACGGTCGGGGTACCCGCTTCCACCGTTCCACGAAAGCGAAGCGATGTTCTCAGCCGAGGTAGCACCGACTTGGAAGGATGGAGAGGAGTGCTACCGATGCAAGACTGCTTTTTCCGCCTTTAGGAGGAAAGTGAGTACTTTTGGTTCCCTTTATAATTCGTTGTCATCGGCATCATAATCTCGTTCTCCCTTCGTGGCCTTCAGCATCACTGCCGAAACTGTGGCAATGTCTTTTGTGGAGAATGTAGTTCTGGTCGCGCGGGTATCCCTAAATACGGAATTGAAAGAGACGTCCGCGTCTGTAATGGCTGCTTACAGCATCTCACCAAGTACGTCGTCGACTCTTACGTTGAGGTCTATTTATATATGTTACTGATTGCATCGAATAAGTTTATTTCTGAGCCGGATATGCTTCTCTGCCATTTTCGTCTTCTAGGCGGTCGATGATTTAAGGAAACCTATATTTTTCGCCAGATGCCCATCGATGATGTAGTAGGTATCATCGTAACTCTGTTCGTGGAAACATCCATTTTTTGTTGCAATGCCCACTAATTGAAACCCTCCATCGGCGCTCAAATCTGGTTTAAACCTTAAAATGCGCCGGAAATGTATTACTGCTGCTTGTCAGTGGAATATTTAAATTCAGTTTAACCCACACCCGAGTTAATCACGAGACCGATCGAAACACGGTGTGGGCGTATTTAGAGCACATTATTTGATCAAGATTACCGGCATTTGTCTCGGTGGGTTACCAGGGCAACTCATATATCCTTGTGGTTCGCCTTTACTGCATTTTCTTTCCACAGTGTAATCGCTTTATTTAGGTCGCGAGGACCACAACGTTAAGTGTTAAAACAGATTAGAATTCTTCATAGGAAAAGCGCCTCACCGAATTGCGATATGCAGCTGATTTTATGGGGAATTAATCGGTATTGCCGTCGCCTTGGTCGAAGAGATCTTCCCACAGACTCACTGAAATATATGGGGTTGAAAGGGTTGCCCGCGACACGAAGGGAGGGAACAGCTATTGAACTGGTGGCGACTGATTTCTTTGTAGAATAAATGCCTACGAAGGGTCAAAATTTCCTGCGAAAACGAATTGGAAACAGTATACTAAGTTGTTTATTAACTGCTTCGTTTTAGGCAGCTTCAAACTTCTGGCGGTCACGGTCCACACCGAGATGAAGCGAGTGTGAGTTGGTTGACTCATTTTGTTTGTTTATAATGTAGTCGTGTAAAAATTGCTCAGAAAAAGATGAACACCTAGTGGAATTTCTTCCCGTCCATCCCATCCCGCCCCTCCCTTGGTAAACGGATCCTCCTCTTCATAGTAAAATGTGAAATTTTCCGCAGTTTGTTTGGTTTGTTTAACAAAAGGGTCAGGTTTATTTACCGCGTATTTATCACCCATATTTATTAGGGTTACCCTTTGAGGTCATTGGGTAGGATTGTTGGGCCAAACCAGATGAGTGAATTGCACCGAACGGCATATACTGCTATTTGTAGGTGAGCAGAGTCTTCTGCTCTGAATTCGCTCATTGCAACCGACCGCTGCAATTAAATAGCTGCATCCTAACGGTCTTTGTTGTTGTTGTTGTTCCAGCCGAAGCAGCCGCCCTTGCACCAGCCTCGCACCCACCAGCAGGAGGGGCAAAAGGCGAAAGATCCGCAGGCCGAAAAGGCGGCGAGAGATCGCGAATTGCAGCTTCGGGAAGAAGAGGAACTCCAATTGGCGTTGGCCCTCAGCGCCAGTGAAGCCGAGTCGAAGGCGCGCGGCTTTACGGCCAAGGCTGTTGCCGCCACAAGTGGGCTGGTCAGTTTTTTCGGCCAAATTATTCACCTGGCGGCGCCATCATCCCCAGTGCCACCCGGCTTCCTTTCGGTGGGGGGGGGAAAGGGAAGTATTCTCTCTGGTCCTCCTGTAATCCAGTTCACCACCGGGTTGGGACCGAAGGTGCCGCAGCTTGCAGACAGCCGGCAACAACCGTTTGGATCCACGGGGTGTTTCTCCGCCCTGGCAACTGCTCTGACACAACTGCCTCCCATCGCCGTGCGCGACATCCCCTTGCAGGAGACTTGGAGGTGGAAACCGGGATTTCACCAGCATGTTCGAGGAGGTGGTCGAGTGGCACTGCAGTGGACGCCGTCGCCTCGTCTCTTAGGAGGAGGAGGAGATGGGCGCACGAAAGAGGCTGAAATAGAGAAATGTCTGTTAGGGAATAATAATTTCCTTTATTCAGGCAAAGAGCAACGACGGATCAGCAGCCAGGCCCGCGGTGCAGCCCTCTCAGCCTGCCCACCTCAACGGGGCAGCTCCAACCGACGGCGGCGGCGCTCCCACCGAGGTCGATCCCGAGTTGGCGCATTACCTGAATCGCCACTACTGGACTAACCGGGCCGCCGCTGCTGCTGACGACACGGACTCCATCATGGCTGGCTTCTCACCCAGCGCACCAGCGTTTCCACCCCCAACCAACCCCGACTACGAACCCAGTATCCCCGACACAACTGTAAGGCATTTGTCATCTCTCTCTCCGTGCGTGTGGTGAATGAACGCGCAGGTTAAGTTGGGCCTCTGTTATTACTGAATGCCTTTGTGGGTCCAAATAATGCAGACAACATTTGTTTATGTTCAACCGAATAAAGTTCTCTAGGGGTGCACTTTAGACACCGCCGTCAACGGTCAAACCTCCAACCGTCTGGTCAATGACGCGCCTTTCGCCCTTTGCGGGATCTCGTCTGAAATATATGCTTCCTGTGCCCCCCACTTTAGACGGCAGGCACAGAGCCTCCCCTCGTGGTGGATATCCCAGTGGAGGGCAGTGGTTTGCCCGGAGTGCCGGCGCTCACGTCGGTCAAACAAGAGGCATTCCTGTGTGCTCTACGTAAATCCCTCGGCATCTTCACCAACCGGATGCGTGGTAACACCCAACGCAATCGACCCATCACCAATGACACCACTATTCAGACGCTGTTTCAGACGCTACATCAGATGCACCCACAGCTGCTACAGTGCTGTAGCGATCTTGAGATCAGACGCTGTAAGTTTTCTCTTGGTTTATACTTCGTGCGACAATCATTAACATGTGTTATTTGGCTCATTGGACGTCAATTTGAGGTCCTAAAATCCGAAAATGTGCATTTTTGCGTCTACGGTTGACTGATGGTGTAGCGGTCAGAATGCTCTCTCGTTTCGTCAGAGACTGCGTGTTCGATTCCGAGTTCCGGAGGATGGATAGCTGGCGGAAACGGGAAGCCCGGGTAGCAAGTGGGGCGCCTGCGTTTTGGTTCGGCGTTTCAGGTCCACCTCCCCCTGTAAAATATTCCCAAGAATCTTCATGACATCCTTTTGCAGGAGATCGGCAAAAAAAGAGTATATTGAGGGAATGCCCAGCCTTTGGTGAAGCCGCCTCGCCTTTTTGTCTGTGAAATTGAATCTTCTTCCTCCTCTTTTTGCCACCCGCCCCCCACAGCCTACCTGGAGGGACTGCAGGACCAGACGACGCAGGTGCGTGAAGCTCGCGAGGCACTGGATGCGTTGCGCCGCGACTACGCCGAGCAGCACCGCCGCGAGGAAGAGGAAGCCCATCGGCAGCGTCAAATCCAGATGATGCAGAAGGTCGAGGTGCTGCGCCAAGAGAAGCGCGTAGGTGGTCTTGTGCGCGTCTAGCTGCGAGTGAACCATCTCGGAGATGCCGTCTGCTGGGGTGGCGTTGGGTGTTTTGATTGAGTTCCAATGCAGATCTACGGATGGGGTGTCACTGGGGACGCCATCACCTCGTCATACAAACATGGCTTTTCCACGGATCGTTCTTCTTGGGGTTCTTCTCGCGAGTAGACGCGACGCGGTGGCATCGTGGTGTATATGTGAACCCCGTCTGTTGGCACATATTTACCGCTGTTAGTTGAGACCAACCACGGGTGAATTATCACGAGACAACGGGCATGACAACGGGCACCACGTCCGCCTCCCGTATGCCCAACCCCCGTTACTCCCGTGTCTTATGTCGCGCCCGCATGCCAATCGAGGGGACAGGGTACTTGTTGTCATTAAAGGAGGCTTCGCTATTTCAACGGATTCTTTGGCGAAATGGTAAATTGTGTTCCCTGTGTAGTATCCATAAGGTTGTGAAATCTTTGAACTACGAAATTGGTGAGTTGGTTGAATTCGGTCCTCGAGACCGACCTGACTTGCTCTGATTGGCCAGTAAACGGTGTAGGAATGGAGAATGGACTCGCTAATGCAGCGACCATGTCACGTAGAAGCAGGCCAGTTATCTTCCTACCGGGAAGACACCCTTCATCCCCTCCTCCTCCTTATCCTCCTCCTTCCGTTCACCCCCAGAAAGCATTGGAGACGCAGGGGCGCCTGGCAATGGAGCAGGCCATGGCCTTCCAGCATCAGTACGCGCAGCAACCGGCGCCGTCTCCCTATGGACCACCCCCTATCTACGGTGGCCCTCAGATGCTGCCTCCGCCGCAGATGTTCGTCGGCGGCGGCGGCATGTTGCCCTACGGCGTCCCCCCCATGATGCTGGCGGGCGCGGAGTACGCGGTCTATGGAATTGGGCCGCCACAGCAACCGCAGCCGCCGTCGATGGCCAATTTTGACCAACAGCAGGAACAGGCGGCGTCCGACCCGAATCACTCTCTCCCCGCGGGTCCCGGTGGTGGTGAGCGCGTTTACTTTATTGGTTGCTTGCTTCTTGTGGCCGTCTCCTCCTCCTCCTTCTAGAGGGTGAGCAGCCAGCTGCTTCGTAGATGTCACGCCCGCTGGTGTCGCGGTTAGCATCCTGGGACATCCTGACACTGGGGACGCGGCCACCTGTAAATTTCCGGTTTATCACCCAGAGGGAGGAGGTAGTCGCACAGTCCAGTTATGGTTCCAGCGACGCAACCCACCGACTGACTGCGAGTCTAGGCGCTCCACAAACGCTTTGGCGGTCGCAATCCCCGATTTTAGTTGCCTGCTGCTGTTCCGTCAGCCTGCGCATGGTGACGCCAGAAGACTGGTGTTCCGTGTGTTGCGGGCGTTGTAGGACGATTGACAGCGTTGGACAGCTCTGTACTCCAGTCTCCTTTAGACATTCGGCGCAGACACCAGTTAGGGCGTGTCCTTGTTCACCCAAATCAATGAATAAATTGTCATTGATTTGTTGTCCTCATTTGTCTAACCCCCAAAGGCGCGATTCAGGCTCTCCCTCCACCGGTTCAACCAGCGCTGCAGTACATTGGCAACCCTGGACCCTCGGCTGACCCGTCTTCAGCCTCCCCCGGCACCATGGGTGTTGCTATGCTGCCAGAACCCCCCAACGACCCACTGCCCGACCACCACTCGCCACGGCTGACGGCTGACGAGAACGCCGACTCGGTGGCTGAACTAAGCAAGAAGACGCCCACTCCACAACTCATCTGCTTCGAATAGCCGACGAATTGCCGCGATGCGCTGGAGAGAGAGATCTCTCTTTCTGCTACTCACAAACTCACACACCCATACCAGTTTCATTGACCTCGCACTCAATAAATAATGATTTGTCATCATTATGTGACATTTAGTTTTGCTTGTTTCACTGTGAAATAAAGTGTTTCCGACACCCCGATTATTCTCGAATGTTCCCCCATGCCATTGCACGAGTCATGCGAACCAGCGGTGGAGCAGGCTTCACTAGTGTCTTAGTCATAACGTACTCGCATCTCATTGACTACCCGTTGCACATTTCCTTCTTATTGTTTGCGAACATGCTATGGCTCAAGAAAGCATATTTCTTTCATTTTACTCCCCATCCCACATTATGGATTATAGTACTACTAATAGTAACCAGCGCATTATGGACGCACAAGCCATGCAGCGTGCGATGTAAAGTAAACTTCTCTCCCAAACTTGCCTGGTTACCCGACAACGCGTTCGGTCAAATGGTTTGCTCTGCTTCAATGCCGTGGTATGTTTTGTGCCCAAATGCGATAGATGTACTATTTCGAGGAAGAAGATTGAGCAAAAACAATGTTGAAGTGAGAGCGAAGGGAACTGTGTTATTATCCCACTTAAAAAGACGACAGAGGCTTCTAATACAAAATATAGAAAATTACATTGTCGAATGTTTTTATGACTTCATTGGTGAATTATCGTGGACAATTAGTATTTGGTCAACTACAACAGTTAATCTCAATACTTTTTTATATCCGCATGTTGTTGAGGTTTTCTGCAAGTCTTCACACACCGCTGCTGGTATTTAGCCTATTCCGCGACGCATATATCTTCCAGAGAAGTAACGCTATAGGGCGTTGGCTGCACTACGCAGACTTTCATCACCATCCAACGCGTTTCCATTGTATTCCGATCGAATGACGCGTCTATCATAGAAGGACTGGAGTCCCGTAGAGCTGCACGGTGTGTTACTTGTTGTAGCCTTTGTTTATTTGGTGTGGCTAGGCATCTTTTCTACAAATAAACCACTAACAAGACAATGGGAGGACAGAGGAGACTCTGAAAGAAGAAGTTGCGGATCTGTGTGCGCCAGACATCTTGGTTATGTTTAGGCAACATAATACTTATTTACCGAGGAATTTACTAATAAATCCTACAATGTGATTTTGAGGTTATTTGTTCATACTGTTTTACATTTGGTGAAAATTACCGGTATCTCTCGTCTTTTTAAGTATGATAACTTGCACAATTTGTGACTGACTAAATAAATACATCTGTTGCGATTGGATGTGGGGGAGACAGACTGCGCTCCATCCAGACTGTAAAACAGTCATTTGCCGTCTTGTAGGAACTCAAAATACTTTGAACGATAATCCATGTTTAACGGGGTTCGGCAATTAGATAATCTCGATCCACGTGCTTATTACAGACTAGCATGTTTCTTTCTCCGTCCCAACCAGCACCATTTCCGACTTCTGAATGTCCACGGCACCAGTACTGCCCCGAAATCTAGATGGAACAAAAGGGTTCTCCATTATTTGTCCGGCTGATTAAGCAGCATCGTTGTTACACACTTCGCACGATGCGAAACATATGTAAATGCTTGACCCTAATAAACACGGCGTTTGAAGGTCACTGCAAGGCCATTGGCGAGTAATCGTTTTAGCACCTTGCTCAAATATTTGATTCCTAGAAAAGGACTCTTATAAAAATGTTAAAATCGGTTTGGACAGACTATATTTAAACTGGCTATACTTGTGGTATATTTGCGAATATATTAGTTGACTGGTGTCTGGTTACCATCGCGTAATTCGTTTCGAAATGGCCACTAAGAAAAGAAATATCGAGCAAGAAAAATTAATCCAATCATGTCAGTCACGTTTCAGGCATCATCGCAAGTTTGGTGCACGTGTATCTGCTAAATAAAATTTTGACAATTGGGAATATGCTGCTCACTTTTGGTATTTAATCGTGCACCCCGGAATTTTAATAACACAACTGGAGAATCACGCCGAATTTACTATAATTTGAGGCAAAATGTCTGCAAACAGATTCGGCGGAAAACACGATTGCATCCGTTTCATTGGTTCCCTCTTGTTTACATAGAAATGACGACTGCCTCGATAATTAGTTTTTGGCGCCGACGTGAGTAAGCGATTTCCATCTTTGACACACGAAACAACAGCTAACCCCCCACCCCTGCACACAATTTGCGAATTCAATTTAACTGGCTATCCAAAAACGATCGATAATTTTTGCTCACTGCTGGAAATTCGTCAACTTCGAGAGACAGCGCTTCGCTAGGATGGCTGTGACACATCGATTTACGGGTCGTGTTAACAATGGGCTCATTTACAGTGTGACCGCAAAACATATAGAAGATATGCATCGGCAACATATAACGTCCATGGAAAAACTCTACGAAAAGGAGACGAATACTGTGCTGGAGCATTTGAATTCCGTCGACGGATTCACACGAATGGCGTACTTAAGTCGCGTTTCCTTGCCCACAACGTACGCGACGGCGAAGCGCATAACAACCACGGCCATAATTGAAAAGGTCATCGGCGTTCTAATGGAAGAGAGCTCGGAATTTAACGAACAGCGTGTTAAAAAGGAAGTTGAAGTTCATGAGAAGTTGGCGGGCTTGCGGACCCTCTGTCAGTTAGCAAACACCACGAATAGACGCCAGGATTTCGTAAAGTGGTTAAAAGACAATGCGTCCAAATTTAACGAAGCTCTTGCGTCCTGTTTAACTATTCATCCACAGGAATTGACCCAGGAAGCCTGCTTTGCTATTGGGTATTTAGCGAGGAAATTGCATTTCTGGATACTGAAGGGTTTTGAGGTCATAATTGTTGCCCTCTTAAGAGTTCTGGCCCTTTGCATGGTCCCGAAGGAAGTTTATATTGAAAGCCTGCACGAAGCACGGCGACTGCACGATCAACACCAAATCTACCTAAAGCGAAAACAAGTCTTCCACCAGCAGCCAGTAAGATACGAATATTCTGCGGTGTTTCATCGGTTGATCGGAATAGTGTACTTTACTCTTGCCGACCTCCTTTACAACATACCCCACCCGGAAATTATACATTTTTTCGAGACCCGAATTATTCGACGGAGGGAGATGACACGGATTCTACTGTTCCAAATTCTCGACACCGTCACTTCCAACTTGGCAGATATCCGAGATGAGGCTCGTCGTTTAAGTGGGCTACCCGAGACGGATGATGAGGCCAGCGTACCATCACCACCGATTCGCGAAACTTACGACCAAGAACTGTGGGACAAACTGCCCGTATTGCTCTACACGGATCTCCTCCTAGCCTACAACGACTCCAACGTATTCAACCGCGAACTCATTGCAGCCATACTGAATATGCTGCGTTTCCACACACCCGTCAAAGACTCCACGATGGATAACAAAACTCTCAAGACGCTGGAGAACTATTTTGCCCTCGCGAATGCCGAGAAGGCTCAGGCGGAAAAGAATAAGAAACTCTCGATCAATCTGCCGTTGGCGGGAGGCCAGTCGGCCAAATTTCCCGACATAAAGAGGAAAGCGGCACGGCAGAATTCGAAGGGCAGCCGAAGCTCGACAAGCCAAACCTCTACGACGACTCCCAGTCCAGAGGCGTATATGATTCGGCCAACCGTGTTGGCAGACAACTTCAACGACCTTCTGCAACAGGCTTCAACCACACAGCCCGGTTCCCCTCAATCCCGCCCCGTGGCCCAGGTTCTTGTGGTCAAACCGATTTCGAATTCGGTTATTTTTAATAAATGAATGATTTATTTGGAGCTCTTTATTACAATTCTCGACGGCTGCCATCTTCAGTCCCCCCCCCTTCTTCTTCTTCTTCCAAGGGGTGAGATTAATTGCACCACCCTGGCACCCCTCTTTACCTCGACAGAGGATGTTCCTCGCTCGCCCAACCCCAATGCCACGCAGCCTCAACTGGTTTCTCCTTCGGACTCAAGCGACATCCTCCCTTCTTCAACTCATCAGCCAATGCCATATTTACCCGTTTTATCGCCTACCACATTTTTTTCCTAAAGCAACCTCCATTGTATCCCAATTCATACACCTTTAATTGTTATTATATACCCATGCCCCCCCACGAATACGTCTTCTACTTCTTATGGCTGCCTAGGACATACACTTTTACATGCGGGTGCCTCGCAGGCGGAACTGTCAGCATCCGCGGTCTGCTGAAATGAAACCGGCTAATTCTCTAGGCGCACATATTTTATTTTGATTGTTTGCAAACGTCTTCCATACCAACATCCCATCTGTTATGGGAACGGGTGATTTCCCCAAGAAAAAACCCACCGTCCTTTTTTCCCATATTGAACAGATTCTCCATTTTCCCGCGTTATTCTGCAAGGTCAAACAAGGAGACAACCCTCAAGTTGTTGCGATTACTGAACTGAGACGGGTTAATTAATTTCTACGAATGCAATTTACTGATAGGTAATAAGTATTACATCCAGGTATCAAAATAAGAGATATTTAGGAATATAAATATTATCCAGACGCCGTTTTTATGCATTTACAAATCTGTCATACGGTAACAGTGCTTATTTGTCTATTACGAAAGGAAAATTCGCGTGGTGGTGGGTCTAACTCTGGTATGAGCCAAACACACTGACGGCGGCATACTTGCCATAATTCTTGACAGACACACTGACCCCATCGTCACCACACTCGGGTGAGGCCAAGCACTGGCTGCCGTATATCATCGTCGGTTGGTTGTGCTCAATGGCTCCTACTATGCCGTGAACGACCACGCGGTGTCGTGGAAAACGGAGAGCCTGGAGCCGAAGAACCTCGAATTTGATTTTCGCCAGACCTTTCATCAACGCGTCCTGCGGATTTTTCTCGGCGTCCCTTAGGACATTTTCGACAACGACTTTTAAAATCTCCCGCACCTCCTCTCGATGAGCCGAAAAGGCGAATTCGTTGGATGGCTGCATTTGGTAGGTGTTGGGGAACCGCTGGGGCACCGTGGCGCCCGGATTGACTTTTCGTGCTAGCAGAAGGGGTCGGCCTTGACCTATGGGGGCTGTGGGGGAGCCTGGAGTTGCGGCTCCGGTGACAGTGGCCATTTTCGCAGGAATTTGTTCTTTCGGGGGTCCTTAGGGCCTGCTATTCGCAATTCGTGGGGTTCAACCGCCGCGCGAGGAGCATACTGGGACGCTTAGAATTTTAATCGATAAAGTCACGTGCCCTGTTTTAAGCAAACTCTCGGGGGGTCGATTCGTCGTCGTCGCCACTCTAGAGAACAAAAACAGGCAAGAAAATCGCATTTAGGTATTTTCATTTGTATCTGTAATTGTCTTATTAATGTAGATATGACTGATTAGTTAACTGAATGATAGAAAATTCTGCTCAATCGTGAGCTTTCTAAGGAAGGAAGGGCATCCGAGGTACGCTGGAATAATATTTGGGGAAGGTTTTTTGCCCCAAGAAAACTGGTATTTAAATCAATTTCCCTTGATTAATTATTCACCTGTTTTAACACGGTTCTAGGCATAAACCCCCCGATTCTGAACCCGACCTTCAATCTCTCTCCATTAGACACACTCTAGCCTTAGTTCATCATTGTGGTCCCTCAATGCTCTAGATTAGCCAAATTAAGGCCTCTATTTTGATTGACCGAAGAACCATGTATACATACAACAACAGACCCATCAACAGACGAAGTCGATCAGCCTATTTCTCTGTCTTCCGTTGGTGAATAAACGGTTTCGGGTAAAACACGAGCAAGCCCCCAAAACCCATTTTCTCATCATTTTGATCTACAATCAGTCTAAATCGACACGGTGAAGTGGCTGTTTGGGGACTAAAGCATTTCACCATCTAAGCCTCCGCAATCACATTTTGAGTATCTATCAACATCACTCCCTCTGCCCTCTGCCGATTGTAATCAAAGTTAGCAGCTGGCATTCTCGACGGTTATCTGACGTCGTAATTGACTGGGCCAGCCTCGAGGCTGCTGGAGGCTGACATTCGGCCAGCCAGCCAGTCAGCCATCAATCACCCTTGTTGGTGAAGTACTCGACGCACGTGGACAACGTCACGCCCTTTTCTCTTCTTCTTCTTCTTCTTCTTTTTCTTATTCTTCTTCTTCTTTCTTTGACGAAGTCATCCTTTGCCGGCTTCGTGGCGTTTCGTGGAACGTAAGACGGTTGATTATGCTTTGGTTGACGACATGCATTTAGAATTTATCTATTTGACACAGTCTAAATGTGTCCATATATTCAGACCGATACCAGAAGCCATTCCGCTGCCTCGTGGATGGCGTTTTTTCCATGAAGACACACTTGTTGAAATTGTGGAGGTGGTGACCTTTTTCCCCGGCGTGGTTGTCTGCACGTTGCGGGTTTTAATGAAGAGACTAAATTCGATTGCATTTTTCTTGGGGAACCAAAACGTTTCACATTTATTAAAATGTACGTATTGAGCTATGAATTTTGATATTAATGCATCTGTTTGGTCGCAAAAGCCTGACAGGATTCGACATTGCTAAAAAGATGTAGTTAGTTTAACGGAGTAAACAATGTTATAATCTGGAGAAAAGTGGTATTTTTAAAACATTTCGAGTGGCGCATTGGCAGAAATATGATTGGTGTGATGGTTGGAATTGTTTCGTTGCTGATTGGTGCTTTGCTACGATTGGTTACCGGTGTCCGCACAATGCGACAGACGTGCAATGCGTTATATATGGGCACTTGGTGACTCTCCATCGTGATGTTAGATGGACGTCCTTCCAGCAGAACACAGTCTACCTTATCCTCCTCTCATCCACGAACTGATGCATCAGACCTAATCCGCCACGTAAAGGAGATTACAGCTATTCTCAACAGTGAAGATGGCAGTACACACCACACTACGAATCGCTCAATTTCACCCCCTACGTCACCACTCAGCTCCGACCACACCAGTTCTCCGATTACAGTTCTATTGACTGGAGGAGACGAGTTTCCCGTCGATCGGAACCGCCTGATTAACAGTACTCCTCTCCAACGATGCATGCCTCCCAGCTCGAAGACACGACAAACGTGTCCATTTAAACCGCCACGCGAACTACATCAAAGGATTTCCACAGCGCATTTTAAAAAATGCAAGCGGATCAAAACAACACTCTGGGTCGATAGGATCCTATTCGTCTTGGGCGTCGTCGTGCCCCTGGCGATTGGAGTCTGTCTCTTTTTGGTCCATTCTTTCACGGAGTTCTCCAGTTGTCGCCAGACCTCTTCGAACCTAGAGGGGTCCAGTAAGTTCTTGAATCAAGTTTGTCGGGCCAAACTCATTCAGGTGGTCCTGTCTGGTGCCAAAGATGGGGACAACGAAAGCCACGTAAATGGGAGCCTGCAGCACGAATGCTTCCCCATAATCCTGCTGATCGTTGCCGCGCTAAACTGGCTTCCGCATTTCTGTTGGCAACGCACGACTAGGCAGCCGATGTTTCGGGATGTCTGCTTGGTATCCTCCGAGCTTCGAAGGTTTCGGAAGAAAGCTCAGCGTGAACTAATGTTGATAGCATCCAATTTGAACTCAACAGCGCCGTTGGCGCTATCCTTTGCGGAAATTGCGCGCGACTTCCATCAAAAGAACCACTTCGTCAAGAGAAGCAGCGCAAACGATATTCCACTTTCCGACTCTCTGCAATGTCCCGAGTCGAATACCACATCTCCTGTCGACACCGGCTATGAATCGGACATGGATGTGCCATCAGGCGCCGTGGTGCATTTGCCAAGGCTTCACGTGAGCCGCGACGACCACGCCTTGATCCTCTTTCTGGCCGGCTGGCAGAACACACACTTCTACTTTCGCCGATTTCTCGCTAAACACGTAGTTCTGGGGCTGTTCAACGCGGCGGCCTTATTTTTGGTAATAGGGCTCTGCGTCATCACGAAAGGCGCCCCGTTTGCCGGGGTATTTTATTGTCGTCCACTGGAAACATCCAAGTCGCTCTACACCTGCCTGGCGTCCACAACATTCGCCCTGAATATGGCCACGTTCATGTTTGGCATTTTTGCCCTTATCGGGGTCCTCTGTTCCCTCTGCTTTTTCTACCTCAACTTCGCCCACCATCACGTCTACGGGGACTCCACTTTGGCCTGCGGCACCTCGTTGGAGCTTCCGTCGGACTTCGCAGCGAGCCTAATCAGGGGCAATCTGGAGAACGTTTTCTTCGACTACATTCGACTCCTTGCCCTTGCGCGTCTGCAGCAACCGAGTTCGTTGTTTGGGGGACGAAGAGAGGTCTTTGACCTCCGACTCAACTTTGCCCCGGGACTCACACAGACGGACTTTCACTTCCTCAGTTTGATATGCCTGGAGAACTTCAAACACTTCCCAGATGCGATGCACCTCCGGGGCTGGCTGGTGCGATATGTGGTTCTCTGTCGCCGTTCGCGTCCCTCGTGTCTGGTCAGAAACGGCGGATGGAATAATCTTCAGAGGTGTGAAGATGTTACCGGTCAACTGGGATTTAATAAAGTCAGAGTGCGGGCGGACATATGCGATCACTTTTGCTAACAAAGCATCGATAACAAAGCATTTGCGAACGTTTTAACTGTAATATATTTTTCATTAAACTTTGCTTACTGTCTGATTTTTCTATCGTTAATACTGTGCACCTTTTGGTTCGATAAAATTCTCTTGGAAAAGTACTCTCTTATTTGAGGGTCGCGTGTAAAATTTTACTGTTCAGAGGGGCAGGGTATAAACGTTGGGGCTCTCTCCGGTGTACTCGAATGGTTAAAATAAGGGAGAGACGGAATATGAATTCGTGGTTTTCTTCTTGCGAAAGTCAAAGCTGAGATGCCTCGTCTAGCGGACTGTTATGAAGCATGTAGGCCTGTTCTGTCTCCGAAGGCAAAATACCTCACTATTTGCAAAAGCAATGAATACGCTGTACTAATTGCTAGCCAACAGGTCGATTTAAATGGAGTTTTTACCACACCAAGGCCTTCGCGGAGGCCTGTATGATTCCCATATACACTCCATCCAAGTTGTTGCCTCCTGGTATCCCCTATGCTAGTTGAGACCCTCCAAATCCCTTTAATCTTGTCGTTTTCAATGTCAATCACTTCGATCAATGCGCCGACTGATTGCCCCTGTTCGGTCATCTATTATTGGTCCTGATTTTTATTTTCACCCGATGAGGTGAAGCAGGAACGCGTTGACAGTTTCGCTTACTGTATTGTTTTCTGCTTAATGCTAAAACCTGTTGTCCTCGCCACCTTGATAAATCAATAACAATTATTATTATTATTGGTGTGGGGGCGGCGTGCGCGCCTCTAATTATCCGGAAACTCGGAGGCTGTCTGGTGGCGCCACCTTCCGTTGAACCAGCCCGAGTTGAACCCTCGTGGGTGTTGCCACAGCGACCACTCTCTTCGTGGCGTCGGATGGTCCCAGAAAACTGTTCTCAAGGACTGTCAAGTCATCCAAGAAGCAGCTGCCGCCTCATCCACCAGCCGCGCGCAAACAGTTTTAACTCAGTGATTCAAAGAACACGGAGGTCTTACAATAGTGGCCCACTTAGGAGGACGTACTGTGGCCTTCTTTCGCAAAGTCTTGCATCAAAAAATCAACAAAGGTTGTCCCAAAATGCGGCCGCAGGTGTCTCACCGGAATTACGCAGACATTGAGCGGTGGAAACCCGATACTGCTTTATACACAGATGGAGAGTGGTGACAAAAGACACGAGGAAGTGATTCAGCGGTTTTATAGTTTTCCTGTCCTGCTGATTAACCGGCCAAAAGACAATGGACTCCGCTCAATAATAATTTAATAATGAACAAACAGTTATACGTTTTAAAAATTATATTTCTGCATGCAATTCGACACAACGTCAAAATACTAGATGCGGTTGCATATAGGAAGTGGATGGCTGTATTTTCATTATAAATGTTAACACGGAGAACAAACTGGGGTATTTGAAACGCAGATATGCCTTATTATTTTCGAATGTCGGTGTTTAATCTTGTTTGCCTCTAAGTCGCCGTATTACAGGCGTGCACACCGCCACGCAACCATGCTGTCGGAGGATGAGGTTTGAGTTGGATCGATGAGGAGAGAAGGCGATTGCAACTAAATTTGCGGGGGTTTTCAACACCAACGCACGCTGAACTCGAGCGATTAAGTCCTTTCCGGGAACGGGTGCCTCGGGAGAGACTTGCATACCTGTCTTACTCCCATTGGACAGGCTACGTCATAGCAACAACCACCGTGCTTCCTTACCCCAACTGATTTACATTTCGCTCCAGATGTGTTGCCTTTCGGAGACAAGTTCTCTGAAGCCGTGTGCTCCCTATTTAACGAAAAGGCTGAAAAACATCGAGCACCTATTGGTTGCTTTTGATGTTTAAATAATTTGGTTAACTAAAGAGTTTTGTGACACATCGCACTTGCGAAAAATAAGACGTAATGACGAATGGTATCAATGAATGATAAATTGAAACTTGTCCTCATACCTCTAGTATAAAAGAGTGCATGGTTTGTTCACGGACACCTTGTTAAGTGCATGCACATGCTTGTTCGATTTCTCTTCATATTTGTACAAACAGACTCCCCAGAGAGGCTGTATCAAGAGTTGCGGTTTTTTTAGATGGAAAAAATAGTTTATCGTTCTAATGCGCTGTGACGAATTATAATGCAATTATTGGTGACACCTGCACCATATATTACCATAATACCCTCGGGGGTCCGTTATGACGACAGGGGGTCCTCGCAAGAAAATGCAAATTTAACCAATATCGCGTGGTCATATTTTTTCGTGTAATTAATCAAGGAAATCGTTTCTATGTTGATTAGGAAGAGTTGGGTGTCCAAACTAATGTAATTACAGCTTGTCTGAGCCCCAAAAGGTCGATTCTCTGGATGGCCATTATGGCGAATGAACTTGGAATAATCGACTGCGCAAACCTTTAATCATACGTGACATTCTCTATCTAATTCCCATGGCTTTGTAACTCAATTCAATGACAGGAATTTTTATGGGACATAATTAGGACAGCGTCGTCTAGCCATATTCGACAATGTTGCCCAATTTCACACCGTTCTCAATTTTGAACATATCTTAGAATAAAGAACTCGGCGCATTTCGTGAACAAACGTTTTTTGTTGCAGGCAATACTTGGTTGTTGATGACTTGCTGTTCCCACTCTGTCACGCAAAGGCCATCAAGCATAATATCAACGACTTGCATGACGGACAAATCAAATGTAAATATTCTTGCTTACAGTTAGATGACATCAGGTAGCGCTAAAAACAGTGCTGGGCTAAGAGTCTGGCTAGTAATTATGTTTGACTCCATGCCATTAATCAAGCTGGGTCTGAGATCGAGACGTTGTCGTCTTAGGAAAGACCGTTGTAACACAACCCAAAAATGTACCCTTTCTAAGCCTCATGTGATATATTGCGGAAAGACGGTGGCGTCTCGTCACGTCCAAATTACATCACATTTCTCTATTGGAGACTTGGAATTTCCCGACGACATTCTAAGACATGCTGCACCAGCTCTGAAACTCTCCCAGCAAATCTAACCGGACAGACACTCTGATCTTTGCCGTCGGGCAATTAAAACGGAGGCTGTTTACCCCGCCAAGACGGATGTAGGTCGCCTGGGCTGCAGTCCATGGCCGGAGTGCGCGGCTGAAACCAGAACTGGACCTTCTTCTTCTTCTTCGATCACCTCTCGTGCGCACATCCATAAAGCATCAGCCGCGATTCACCCTCTCGCAGCAAGAGAGACAGCCGACAGGTCTGTGCCACCGTAAAGGTGGACCGAAACTCACTCTAACGTCGTCAATCGCCAATATCTGACTCATTAAAAATAATTTCATCCAACACGTTTAAATAAGTGACAGACAAACGATTTTACCTGAACCGGAAACCTCAAGCAAAACGGAACACCAATTTGGCAGTTTTATTCAATTTACCACCTGGTTATACATGTCGGCAGAAATCAACCAGGTTATCGCCAGCTACATTATAGCTTTGGTGAAAGACTTCTAAACGTGCGGGGAGTGCGTGATTACAAGAGAGCTCTGGAGTTTGACGGTGGACATCTCTTTCATCAACTCATTGTGGTTGGTGGCGGCGCGTGTAGCGACCCGACCTTGTGACGCACAAGCTAAAAAGCGAGTAAATAGGAAAGCAAACGTAATACAAGGTGTACTTACTAAATTAAAGTAGAATGCGACGAATGGGGTATAAGTTATACCATACTTACCGCGGTTACCATGCCACCAGCTATAGATGTGCCGGCGACGCGAAGCATAAAACGCCCCATTGGTTTGCAGGTCTCGTAGACTTCCAGGCACACCGGCCTCTCTAGAGTAAGCTCTATTTCGGCTGAACAGTTACCAAGGAGACATCTAAGGACGAAAATAACACGATACAGACACCGAATAGTGGGTTGAAGACGACGACGACTACCTCGGTCCCGCGTAAAGGTGCGACTTCGAAAGCGAGAAAAGGCAAACCCGACGGTCTACTTACCTCGGCTTTGCCGTCGTCTGTTGTTTTCCCTTGTTTTTTACATTGGCGGAGATGAGTTTGGTCACGATGGCTGGCACAGATGAGCAATGATAGTAAAATATGACGGGATATCCCGGCGTTATGGGTTGTTCCAGAGTGAAGACGAGGACTCGAGCTCGGATTTTTGATGTCACGGGTACAAGTGGGGGGTTGGGGTCGCAAATGACGTCACCGGGGGAGAGAACGAGGCCAGCATCGATTCCGACAAGCATGAGACCCACCTGGTAACCGGCGAACGCGTGAAGAAGGCTGTGATCTAGCAAATCCGTCCCACCTAAAATTGATTAGTAACGGTTGATAATATGTGTTAGCAAGGCACGCGGGGGTGTAAGATCAGTCCAATCGTGACTGAAACGGTGCGGGTTTGTTTTTATTTCGCGCGCCTATTTCCTCCGAATGAAGATGAATCGGCTCCATAAATGTATGGAATTGGGGCTATAGCGTCCAGGGCTGCCACCCGACGGGGGGGAGGTGCAAGTTGCACAACATCATCCAACAGAGGGGGGCTACATGTGGAACTCGAGATTATTCAGGTGGCCCCCCCCCCCACACCCGAGCAGGTGGGGTTGGACTCACCGTCGTCGCCCGCGGTGCTGGCGAGGGACCGAATGGAGCGGACGGTGGCCGCCTGGCCCGAGGGGAGGCAGGTGACGCGGCTGGTGGGGAGGTTGACGCCGGCCGAGACGGCGCCGGAGACAACGCGGCCTGCGACAACGGGCAACGAGGAGCCGACGGGTTTGAAGATGTCCGTGACGACGAAACGAAAAGGCGCATCAACGGGTCGTTCGACTCTGTCGACAGCGTCTAGTGCATAAACAGAGACAAACACAAGCTCATGAAAAACACAACGGAGGCGAAAGAGACGACTTTTCTAGGCTACATTATAGGGATCCAAGACTTTCGCTTCCTACCTATAATGTCCAACAGCGACTGTCCATGATACCACGGCGCCAGATTCCTCATGTCATTAGCAGCGTCCGGTTTGTCATGTGGAGTGACCAAATTGACGCCCAGAAGGCCCGAGACAGGACAGAAAACAACCTCTGTCTGGTTAATTGTTCGCAGCATCGCCGTCATGGTGCGTTTAATCTCCTCGAACCGTGATTCGGACCAGTCGACAGTGTCCATTTTGTTAACAGCAACAATGAACCGCGAGACACCCAGAAGGCGCACCAGACGGGCATGCTCCTGGGTCTGGCCCCCAGCCAGCTGCATGCCCGTCTCGAACTCCCCCGAGGTGGCGTTAACGACGAGAAGGGCCACGTCGGCTTGAGCCGCGCCCCCAATCACCTGGGGCACGAAGTCTCGATGACCGGGCGCGTCCAAGAGCACAACCTGCAGAAGTGAGAGAGAGAGAAAAAGCAAACCATCAGAAATCGACACCACCACCACCTACTCCCCAAAATACCAATACGCGGGGTGACATTCATTACCACTAAAGGATCTGTTGAGGACCCTGTTCTGTAACCGATAGTGTAGCCATGGGCATCCTAGTTCTGTAAGCGAGAGACTTGTATTCGAATCCAAGGGAAGATTACTACAGGTGGCACTGTTTTTTGTCAAAATATTCCCGAGAATCTTCATGGTGAACACGCGTGAAGCCAGCCTATCCCCCAGGATTTGATAACCGCACAAATTTGATTGACTTCTGATGGAGCCACCCAATTTGGGCACTGCAGACCGCATTCCGTATATTTTTATTCGCATGAAACTTTTACACAATTGGCCGCTGAAATAAGTATTTAATATAAGAAATCATGTAATAAATTGAAAGACAGACGCTATTTTTCGAGTCTGAATATCTAGAAATAAATCTACGGAAAAGAACACTTTTCAATATCTGGAAAATTTATACACCGATGAGGAATGGTTCTTCTTTGGTTGCAAGATATGAAACACACCCACCCCCGAGACAAAATACCACTAACTGTTACTAGTGCACCCCAAAGCATGACATTAGCGAAGGACTCCATCTTAAACAATGATAGAAACGGCGTTTAACTGTTACGTACTCTTTTGGTGGGTGTCTCGAAGGCAGTTTGGGCGATATCCATGGTAACTCCACGGGATCTCTCCTCAAACGTCTGATCCAGGACCCACGCGTAGGCGAAGGAGGCCTTGCCCATCTTCTGTGCCTCCCACTGATACTTGGAAAGTTGTTTTCGGCTCACTTGACCCAAGAGGCAGAGCACATTGCCCATTAGGGTACTCTTGCCGGCATCTACGTGACCTGCAATTGAGGAATAACACATTTCGATAAGAAACATTCCACCTACAAATTCGCTGCTCAATAAATGAAAGTTATCTTTGGTTGTTCTGGGGTATTTATTTGTTACTGAATCATAAAATAGTGCAGCCAGCATTGCCGGTCGATGCTTTGTTCAATCGTATAAAAAAACGCGTTAATAACCAAGAATCGTTTTTTTTATAATGAATCGTGTAGACAAGGTCCTGTGTATAGAAATGTATAGGGCAATGGGGCAAAGGACACTCACCAACAACCAATAGATGAATGATATCTTTTTCATTGGGAGATCTCATTTTTTCTTCCCAGGCACTTAACAAAGAGCTCCTATCGATGAGTCTACTCGGCGTATGTTGCGGCATCCTGGATTCAGCCGACGCTTTTGGGGTGAAAACATAGTTCTCCACATCGACATCTGTGTCCGGAATAGGTCGCTCGGTGACCTTAGGCATTCCCGGGTCTGGAAATGGAGTAGATTTTTCTATAAAAGAAAAAAGGCTAGTCGACACCCACGTTGAATTTCATGGACTATGATAAGACCTACTGGGCTTGGTAAATTTTGACTTTGGCTTGGGGAGTGGCTTCGACTTCACGTTAGACGCATTTTGGGGGGCTTTATTATCATACAAGACGGGTTCGGGAGTGTCAAAACAAAAAGGTTTGGGAGGAGTGCTGCATGGATGGATGCACTGAAAGATGGACGGTCGACAACGACGAATGTAGACCATTAAATCAATAAGGCGGCACGGGAATGGGGACTCAATTGTCACTGCTGACGTTTTCGTTTGTTTATTGAAAAAAGAGGACATTCTTGTTGATGAACTAAGTGTGATCGGTATAGGGTTAGACACAACATCAGTCGTTCCGCAAATAGACTGTGAAAATGGGAATGGTATTTTAGGGACAAAAGAAGTAAATTTAGTGGTAGTCGTTTTAAGAGGTTGTAAATGCTGCCTATTCAAAATAGGCTCGTTCGTGATTTTTCTAAGATCATTAAAATCAATCTCATCTTCCATTATTTCCAATTCCAGTTGTGTATCAAATGGTTGAAAACATAACGGCGCCGCAACAGTCCTATCTTAATCCGCGTAAAAAAGTTTGAATGAACATACCAGCAGTATCTATGACGAGGTCGTCAAATTGGAGTTCCATGTGATCATCTTCGACGAAGACATTGCCATTTTCTTTCAATCTAATATCTGTCAACGATATATAAATGTACACCAAGGATTCGAATACCTGGCGCATCTTGATCAGGGAAGTCAGTAGGAGTAATCTGAAGCGATTCTTTTCGCGAAGGAACACACATATTTGAAGCCATTGAAGAATTCGACGGGTCATATATATACTGTAAGGCTAATAAATCGTTATTAATGAATGATACACATACATGTATTTGGTAAAACACCATGATCCTCTTCAAATGAACTAGGTGCAAGTTCCGAGTAGTCATTATAATCTAAACAATATTATGTCGACGGAAATCGTTACCATCCGAATATAACCGACGAATATTCCGATGACGAGCCATCTTTCGGAGTTAAACAACCAGGCCGCACAAAACTGAGTTGGCTTAAACACGGAATTATTCGTTCCAAGTAAACTTATTTTAAAAGCCTTAACATTTATAGAATAATTGATTGATGCTGTTTTTATTTTTTAAAAATCGGTTACCGCTAGATTTCGCCGATTATAACTCAGCTCGTCAATTATTTGTCAGGAGAGATATCCCTATAACACCGATTCCAAAACCGACCAATGGTTCCATGGGACCTGTTAAGTACAGACCTATCGCCAACTCATCTGTGTCGTTCAAAGTGATTGAGAAGCACGCCCTCTCTAAATTAGATGACACGCCGAAAACATCCGATAACACGCTCCAGTTTGATTATAAAACAAATAGAAGCACTCTGGACGTCGTGGCCACGCTTTCGAACACCTGTAGTGACCTTAAACGCCCCTTTTTGTTTTACCAAACACGAACCGATTTCCGCCCATGAACGCTCGAGGGCCGACTTTTCCCGTGCTTTCTCGTTTGGATAAAAAGTTTAAAATATCCATGAATGGACGCCATGAAACGGTTTCAATTGATCGACCCAAGAATGCTTTCGTCGAGGAACCCTTCTTCAATACTGTTCCAATTCGCAATCCGCCCGAACTGGCTGGCCAACCGAATGACGCGATTTCCCCAGGAAAATCAATTGTGTCATCTACTCATGCCCCAGCCCGAATCAGTCAGGAGCCGCCTTATGCATTGCCGACCACCCGCACACGAAGTGGTCGCGTCAGCCGCACTCCCCTGCATCTAACAAACTTTGTCCGTTAATTTACCGTCTGTTAACCTGCGTCCCCACCAGCCATCCTTATTGTATCTCTTCCCCTGTCGACGAAGAGTCTAAGAGGGGAGCCATGTAGTGACCTTAAATGCCCCTTTTTGTTTTACCAAAGACGAACCGATTTCCGCCCACGAATGCTCGAGCGCCGACTTAACGTTGTGCCTTTGTATAATTAAATCAAGAAAACAATCTTGATTATACTTTGGTTAACGTTCTCTTTCATCGACCTTTTTAGACGCGTGTCATAAAAAGGTTTAGCGGGTTAAGTTATCGTCGAAATACGAATCACGACACACTCTCCAATGTTCACTTAATGCCGTAGCGAAAGCTGAAACCGAAACACTATAACACGCTCCCGCATCCTTTCTTAACTTTGAAGATGGCGTTAAAAGAAAAGTTGATTAATTCGCTTCAAAATTATTTCTCAAACCGACGCCAACACGTAAGAGTTGGAAACGAAGCTTCCTCCTCATTGCCAAATAATTGCGGTGTGCAACAAGACGCAGTGCCTTCTCCATTCCTTTTTAATTATTTCGCGTCTAGCCATCGGTCTCCTAACAACGTGAAGCAAATAAAATACGAGGACGACCTGACTTTATGCCATGCCTGCAAGACGAATGGTGATTCTGAACACCTAGGGCAGGCAGTCACCGAGGTACTCGAGTGGTCTTCGGAGAATGACCTTCTGCTGAGCGCATCAAAATGCATCTCCATTACATTTTCACGCGAAGCACCAAGTCTTGAGGGAGAGCGCGTGTTGATCCACTCTGGATGAACCAGATAACAGTCTTCGTCGTCATAGAAGACCGTCACCCCGTGTAATAGTGGTTGACACAAGATAGCGTCCTATTCGCGCATTTCTTCATTGTGTGTCCTTGAAATACCGCGCGATTTCCTGGTAAAACACCAGGACGTTATATCTGCAATGATGTAAACGACTGGCATCAGACGCAACAATATAATTATGATGATGATATTCGTTTTATAAAGGCCACAAGGACTAAAGACTGCAGCGTTAACATTTACAAAAAATAAAAATTGTACACGAAGTGGTAATTGACATAGAAGATGCAGAATAAGCGAATAAATGAAATGATAATGAGGTTAATTAGCAAGAAATGTAAATTAAACCCTCGAAATATATTAAGTTTGGCAAATGTGTGCTGGCGGGCGTTGAAATGCGCGCCAAGGTTTTAAATCAAATATTTATTCCTGAACTTCATCTTTGGTTATCGTACCTGGGCCACGAACTCCTCCTACCTCGCAGTGTAAAACGACAGTAATTGTGATCAATCTAGCAATATATTTCTTGTGGCCTTAACATATATGAAAGGATTTGCATCATGCTCACTTTAACGTTTAAGCAGTCGGGGATTCTGCCTTTCAGCGCCCCCGACTAATATCGCTTGCGACCTACACGTCCAAGGGATATTCAATGAAGAAAGACGAAAGTTTACAAAAACGCCTATATAGTAATAGAATCCGTATTTTCAGTAAAATCGTCGATGGAGCACAGTGGAGCAACATGGGCTGTATTTAAACAAAGAGATCAACGTCACTACAGCGTGTGCTTTATATAGTCTAATTCAGAAATGTCCATCATTTAAATCGTATTAATCATGCCCCGTAATGGGACAGAAAAAAATCACCTGGAATGAATATTGACAATATTTAGCTAGAAGTCAACAATAGCGGTTTATTTTAAGACAATCAGCGAACAATCAAAAACGCCAAAGGCTACATAATAAACCTCTTCTGGGATCTAGGAACGGTGGGCACCAAGATTACCGCTATGGTCTCCTTTACTGAACATGATGGATCACCCTAACGTCTGGTGAACTTAAGAAGCTGTCGGCAGCGCTTCTCCATAATATTTGGGCGACTCATTCACCTTTTCTCTCCAAAGAAGAGACCAAACCACCTCAACCAACATTTCGTCTTCTAAACGAAATAAATACGGCACACGTTTCCTCGAGCTGACACAATCAACATTCCCGTCATCATAATAATTGTAGGCGCTTTATTCAGGTCACGAGGACCCATACTTTCAGCATAAAACAAGACAGCCTAGCAAGTAGTAGATACGAAAATTGTCTTTTAGTTACTGCTTCACCTGCTCTGGTAACACTAACAATCAGGACAAATAAGGAATATCCGAATCGCGAAATGCCGTCGTTCTTGTGAGCATTGAACGGTATAGCCTACGCATTAGTCGAAGAGATTTACACTAAGATAAACTTGAAAATAGGGGATGGGAGGGGTCATTTAAAATACGAGCAGCTAACACCTAGCGAAGTGGCGTTGAACGATGATCTCCCGGATGGAGAGCATAGGCAGGACACTAGAAACCGAGATTATTTTAAAAATTCAGAAAATTTGAGGCCAGGGGAAATAACGGGGAATCTTAAACAACAAGGCGGATAATACGGGCACATAGGCCAAGCTCTTCTTGATACTGTCGCAGCTGACTAGAAGTTGCCTCACACGGCGAACTAAGAAACAGAGGCCACGGCATCCATATGGTCACCCCAAGATAACCGACTGAAAACTTACGCCGAGGATTTTCGATTGTGAACTCGAGACGAAATTATGGAATGGGGTGATGGCCGGCGTGTCAAAATCTAGTCTCAGGGAAAATGAAAATGGGGATACATTCTCTGATGGCAACGGAACACACATAAAACAATGAAAAAACTATCGCCGGAGACACTGGATTATTCCACAAAAATTCACCATCCACTCTAGCTTCGGATAGCCCCTTACTCGCGTGTATTAATAGCACGCACAACTCGTGGCTTCAATTATATCAAAATAATTATTGAATCACAGCACGTTCATAAAGGTTCAATCCTTCAGAGACGGGGTATTTGATGCCAGTCTGACGAGGTTTCTTCGTCGAACAATTCCCGAGCATTTGGGACACCGTCGATCACCCTGAAATAAGAAAAAAAACAAGTTTTAGGGAAACAGCGTTCCAAGAAAATTTACTGAATAAGAATTATCGTGTCTTCGTTTATGTTAGGTGCTCCCTAGATATCCGGCCGGTATTTGAATTACCATAAGATAAAACATCTCGAGTATTGCTAACTGAAATCAATATTTCCAGTGAGGTAAGACTCCAACAAACTCACTGTCACGTTAATTTACGTTGCATAGATAAGTTATTCAGACAATAAGAGTTATTAAAGCACAACCGATTAACTGAAAGCATGCGCGTAAGGGTTAAAAATTATGAGGTTATATTAAACGGCGCGCGAAAAGTATAGATTTGGTCAGAAAAACCATTAATTTGGCTTCCGACACAGATTTTAGTTTGGATTACAACGGGTGGCATTTTATGGAATGGAGATTATTGGGCGCTGCGTTAGATTTGATTAAATGCTTCTCCACACGCGCAACATATGCGCTTATTGACGCCACAGAGTGCAGAGAAAATGTTTTCCTAGATCAATAGATGCTGCCTATCGGGATGAAGTTTATCACCATCGCATTTTTGGATTATGAGAACAGCTCCTTTCTGTTTCAAGCCAACCGAGATGTCCAAAGAGCAACAATCGTCAGTTTTAAAGAAGGAATCGATGCCAGTAACGCCACACCGAAACCTCCGGTAGAAATATCGGAAACCAACTGCCCGATTCACTCGATGGCGTGAGCACCGTGACATACAACGCAGCCCCACTCGTCGACATGTTGTGTTGGCGCAAATGCAAATAGCTGAGCATATGAATTTCCCCCCCCCCATGACCAAAAACGCCGAGCTAGACACCATCAGAATCCGCGTGCCCAAAAGTCACTCCGAATTGACCCCGAATGATTTACACAAAAGCGAAAGGTTTTTTCCGGGCTGAAAATCGACCTGCCTGTTCGATAATGTGTCTCCAGCAGGGGAAACAGCAAACGTGCGTGCAGGGGGCTCGGAGAGCGCTGGAGATCGACGTCGGTGGCTGCTTGCATCGCGCACAACTCAGGGGATCTGAAAAGATAGGGGGGGGGAGGCTGAGCTTAAAAACAACCAATGGCGTTATGGCATCCTTTATAATATACACGAATACATCCACAGATAATATGGTAAACGTGGTGTCCCCCATGAAACCACAACAGGGGGTGGACGTGGTCGTCATAAACACACCGAAGACCAAAGTCTTTTCGACACACTCCAAACGTCGCTGCCAACCCAATTACGATTCGCCTCCCCACTATGTCCCAGCCTTCAAATACATGGGTTCCACAACACTCCCGAATGGCCAAGCGAGTCGATAGCGCCAGCCTGTGGGGTCGAGCGGAGAAAAGCCTTCGAACTAGGATTTGTGTCTATCGCGACGCTATCCGACCCCTCCACCCGACCTCTCATGACGGCATGACCTGCTCTCAAATGGCGGTATAAGACGCCGCCGCCGCTGTGCAAACACCGAGAAGCTGCAACCATTTTACAAAGCCGTCGGCTGCAGTGTTTCGGCCGCGTTCTAAGCCGACCGTTCTACGCGGACCTTTCAAACAGGCGCCTCTCGCCGTCACCTTCCCGCCAAGGTTGGCGCTACCGGTGCGCAGCCCAACTAGAAACGCGTGGACAACAGGCAAAGTCGAGCAACGTCGACATGGAGCGCCCAGGCTTGCCGTCTGGATACTGAGTTCGCAGCAGATACTGGGAGGAGGGGGAGGAGGAGGAGGAGGAGGAGGAGGAGGAGGAGGAGGAGGAGGAGGAGGAGGAGGAGGAGGAGGAGGAGGAGGAGGAGGAGGAGATGTGGCTGCCGCTGCGCCCAGCAAAGAAATAAAATGCGTCGATGGACCAGTAAAACGCGAAATTTATAAAATGTAATCAGAAAAAAAACTCGAACCTGGCGCTGATGCCGATGTTGTTGTTGTGGTTTCACTGGACGGTTTTGCTGCCAACTCGTCGAGCTCCACCGACAATCCCGTGAGGCCCTTGCACAATTCGGCGAACTGAGGCCGCTCAGTCTCACGAACGAAGACGACAAAATCTGTGGGCAACGGGATCAGTGAGGCGCTAAATAACTGCACCTATCGCGTTCGACAGATAAATGCGCCCCATAATACCGCGGTCGATAAAACATCGCTCACGTTTTAGTAAAGTCGTGCCTACTGTAACATAGAGCGAAATTGATTTCCATTTGCAAATTATGTTATCAGTCTGTATGCCCCTCACCCCTGTTTACTCTAGGGGTTGTATTCTGTGAATACGTACTCGCAATAATGTTTGGAAACAGACAGACCTACCCCGAAGCAAGCCCGGAGCCTCCAGGGGCATAAATATGTTCTGTAGCGCGGTGAATACGCACCGAACTGCAGACGACCCCCTGGTCGATTTGTAGGTCGTCAGAGCGTCCTGAAAGACAACAGTAGAGGGTATTCGGGGCGGCCAGACGATGCGATCGATTCCTGCTAACACGTGAATTGAACTCATTTGGGTTTGCAACAACGACCACGGGTAGTTGTCACACAGAAGAAGTCAGCGCACCCTGAAATCGCTGAAAGTCTTCGGTGGGTCGCAATTCTCCTTCATCGAACGACTCTCCTCCTCCTCGTCCTCGGCGGGCAGCACCTCCTTCACCCTGGCCAGATAGGCCGCCGGGGAGATTGGTGCGTCGGGTGCATTCGCATTCGCCGTCGCCTGCCCCCGCACCAGTTTAAGGCGTTTCACCACCTGATGCCGCGTGAGGAGGCGCGACTCGGTGTCGTCCTCTACGGCGCCCGCACCTTCCGGCCAGCCGCTCTGCTGCGAGTGACGCATGTTCGATCGAGTGGCGCAATCCGTGGACATCTGCTCGGCAAAGAGAGAGAAAAACACCGTCAGAGGATAGCCGAATGCTACGCACATGACAACGCCACCTATTCGCAGACACAATTACCCGATTGTCGAGGAGTGAGCCCTGATAGACCTGCGTCAATACTGAATGGGTCGGGGGAGGTTTGTCGTCCACCGGCGGCGTCGGAGGTTCCAACGGTTGGCACGCGGACGATGGAGGCGCATAGGCGGTTAAGAGGTCAGCGGAGGAGTCTTTGGGCGCGAAACTGTCAGCGTGGGAAGATATCTAAATGGAGTGGGGCGGGGGATATGGAAGGAGTTGGCGTCAGCGATGGGAATCGACGGAAATGTTACTAAACACCAAAAAAACAACAACTAGCAGCTGAGGAAAAATCGAAATACGCCCCCTAATCTCGCAGAATATCTTCTGAATCCGGCTTTCCATGGGTTACGCAAACCCCAGTGAAAAAGGTTCCGTGTCTTCCATGCTGTAATCCGTCCCATCTTACTCTACACTTGCCAGAAAGGTTTAAGTATTTGATAACTGGTGTGCCCGACAGCTCTCCAACTTGACACCGAGAAGCGCTCATACCATCCAGAACGCCGTCTGATGCAGTAGTTTCGGCCAAATGTTTCGCCGACCAGATTGGCGCTGTAGGAGCGGTGTACAACTAAAAATGCGTGTGGGACAGCAGTCGGTCTACCAGAACCTCCCCCCTTGCACCAAACCTCCGACCGCACTCTTGAGCAGCTGCAACCCGTGAAATCCGCTCATCCCCGAGTCGCACAAGAAATCTCACGTGACTGGACGCATTCGGGAACGGAGATGCGCCGTTTCCGTCGTTGGTCCTCAGGGAATCGAGCAGTTGGCGCTTGCGAGGGTTGGTGCTAGCTGATTGGTGCTCGGATGATGATGACGACGAGACTCCGGCTTTGTTGGCGCGTGCGAAGACCGGGTACTGCATTGGAAAGGACAACGACAGAAGGCATAACCGAAAGAGAAACCGACGTCAGACTGCAAACGAATTACCGGGTGGCGCTGGAATCACCACCTGCACCAATCACACAAGACACCTCCTGCTACGCCCTCCACCACTCCCACGCGTCCGCGGGAAGCTCAATCCACCTAACGCATTGCTACACATTGCCGATGGGACGTGAGAACGATTCTAGACACCGGTAGTCCATGAACCACCACCCGCTTGACCATCACATCGAAGCAGCACGACTCGCCAATGCACACTCGTCAAACTCTGCTGTAAGGAGGTGCTCCCAGAGAATGCCAGCTACGGCCTCTAGTATAGCGGTCCCACGGGCAAATGCGACCTATACGTGCTAGCCAGGCAGGGTAACGCCTGCACAGCACAAAAGGGAATAGTGGTTCGGGTTACCTTGGACTGGGCATGCCTGAAAAATTCGCTGGTGTCCTTTACGGCGGGTCCAAAGTCGCCGTAAACCTTGACACTCGACTTCATCCAGCCGGACAGGTGAGAAATGGCCTCGGGCGACGCAAAGCGCTCGTCGCAGAGGAAAACTGTGCCGTAATCGCGCACATGACGAATTGCTCTGGAGCAAAGAAAGGTAAAAAAATAATAAATGGATTCACCTATTAAGTGGGAAAGTAAAGGATAAAGAACGGTCTATTAATAATAATAATAATGGTAATCGATTTATTAATGTCACGAGGACCAAAACGCCCAGCAGTTCTAATACCACACACGAAAACTGTATTCCAGTTACTGCATCATCGATCCAGGTGAAATTAAAATCTAAAAAAAAATGGGATTGACAGAATTGCGACGTGTAGTCGTTCTTGTGGGAATTAAAAGGTGGAGCCGTCGCATTGGTCGATGAGGGGTCACGTGAAGGGAGGCGGGGAACAACGGATGAAATGATGATGCCTGTGGGGGGGGGGGTCACACGCAGTCAGCACATCGAAGGCAAGGGAACACAATGGTCTAGAGCTTATTTAAGATTATTTAAACACGCCTGTCAGACTCGCCTGCCAGCGGCCTGGTTCACAGCTCTCCATGCCTGCAGTTTATACCACTGGCGTCCTGTGGGTAGATTTTTCAATGCAGAATCCGTGGCCGCGTTGCCCTGAAACCGCCGCTCGTCGAGAAAGGCCATTTTGATCTTCACCCGGGCATCCTCGCTGGGCGGGTAGGCGAGTCCGACGATGAAGACGGCCCGACTCGTCTGGTCCGCCATATCCAGGCCCTCGCTGGCCTTGCCTCGCATGACCGAGAAGAGAGCCGATCCGCCCGCGAAGGCAGCTTCCATGTAGGCGGCCGTGGTCTGGATGGCAAACAGATGGATAAATAACACGTCAGGCCTCCACACCTTCCGATGCGCTTCAATGGCAATCACCCTAACCAGAGTAGAAATGAGTTGATCGTGTGGTACCATGTTCAGCCAACGGCGGTGTCGAAACCCCATCCCTGTACAACTAAAAACATGGATCACCAGCATCAAAGCGGAGCGCTTAGAGCGCCGCCACCACGGTGCTCTGATTGGTGCAGCCGGGCCGGTGGACAACTAAAAACATGGATCGCTGCAAACAGAACAGGATCACAATCTGTTCCCACCTGGACTCGGATCTCCGTGCGTGGACGGCTAGGAATCGTGACGTCTACGAGGCCGACTCATCCTCTGGTAATAGGGGCTGATCGAGCCAAAGAAGAAGAAGAAGATCTCTTTTAAACGCGAAATGTAGTCAGAATAGGCAGAATATACACGTGATCGGTGTTCATCTAATCAATCGTCCGGGAGACACACGGGAACAGAATATCAATAAACTGGCGCACCGGCTATGGACGCCAAACGATACATCTCAAAAATGAATTATAAACTGGTGGTATGATGGGAAATTAATGGCCATTGAATGCTTACCAGAGGGAACTGGGTTTTGTCGCGAGGCTCAATGAAGATTTTCTTCTGATCAAGCAGTTTGTTGTAGATGTCACTATTCTAAAAAAAAGGAAAATCGAATTTACTTTTCCATCTTTTGATAGAGTGAGAAAATAGAGTGGGGCAGCACCGAGCTCGTTGATCAGAAATAAAGAAGACCAAATTCCTGCGTTGGCCGAGCACGATTAGTCGTATTTACTTCCCAATTGCCCTCGACAGAGTGAAAGTGAGCACCAAGACTAAGCGCCTAAGCAACGTTTGTAGGTTGCTGTGTTCTCATTCATCCACTTCTCTTTAATATCACTCCGATTCCAAAATCACTCCCTCTCAGCTCATATTTAAATCTCCCCTTCTTTGTCCCTCTCTCAGCCGATTCCCCTCACGATTTGGGGTAACTAGACGAAATGGTGTCGATATCAAACACTAAACGCTTAGTTACTGTGCTGCATTATTTACGATTTTTTAAAATAAAACACCAGGTCTTCATTAAAACGACAAAGAATGCTTACCTGCCACGAATCGACACATTTCTTTAAAAGGACATAGGAGGGAAAGAAGATAAGAAATCCCCCAGGCACTATTCGGAAGAGATTAACTGAAAGGCAAGCAAAATTACAACTTAAGCTGCCAAATATATATTGTAGGAAATCACAAAATAAAAAAAATGAATATCGATTGAAACGTTCTCCATCAAAGTACAGTCCGGTGAAGCCAAACGAGAGTGCGCGCTTTTTCGAGGGAGTATCGGAAAGGTTTCCCCTAAACGCCGCCGCCGCATTTTGTCCGACAGACAGACTGACGGGTCAGACAGACAGATTCCCTTCGCTGATCGGCGAGCCGGAATTCGCAGTGCCACGACTTCGGCACACCCCTGTGCGCTGCTCAGTCGAATACAAAAAGAGGCTGAGAGATCGAAATGCATCGAAAGGCAAACTCCTCTCGCAACCCATCGAATGTATTCCAGCTTTCAAAGGATGATGCAGTAGGTTTCCGGGAACTCATTCCTACCAAGCAACAGTTACACAAAATAACCGAAACACTGTTTTTTTTAAACAGGGGAACCTAAACGCGTTATTTTAAATAAAAATAGCATTCATACGAGAGATGCGTTTTACACGGAACCATGACACGATGAGTCTAAATAGGGTTGTTTTCCAATTTCACAGGAAAGGAAAAACGTACATTTCCAGCTTTCAAAGGGTCAGATTTATAATGAGGTTTAACTGCTTGTGGACGGCGCCAGGATTGTATTCAACCACTGGGAAGCACGACTGTAAACATACGCTCACAGGTTCGCGTCTACCGGGCTGCAAGCCCTAACATCCTAGCCTACGGTTGCAAGACGTGTTGCAACCACGCGTCTACGAAACCAGACAGTTGGGGGTAATTGACGCCCCCCCCCCCCAACGAATCTCTAAGGCTGGCGGGCGTGACAAGTTTTCTCCAACGACGCAGAGAAGCTGTTCACGCCGCTCTCAGGCCTTCGCCCGGGTTGGCGCTGTCGGAGCACTGTGGGCGAGTTATGACGTGGATGGGCACTGTTCAACGCGAAGGCAGAGTGCCTGCCGTCAATCTTAGCCGAAATGGACCTCATCTGCTACCTGATCCCCTCATCTCATACAGACGGAGAGAGACGCACAAAGCGAGCAGAGGACGGTTGGGAGGGGGGGGTTAAAACACCACCTACCGAGTGACAGTCCAAGAGACCGATGATACGCAGGGTTGTCACGATTGGTGTAGCTCGAATTGAGCACTCCTCCATCGGGTGCCCTGGTAAGAATGGCGACTTGCAATTGGTCCGAGTTGATGACGTGTGGGTTTTCAAGAACGAGAGCTGAATTTCTAAGAAAACGGGGAAAATGAGAGGAGTGTGTGTGTGCTGGGCACAATTTGATCTACCAACAAAATCACTCACAGTCCAAGTTCGGCTTGTAAGGCCGGTATGGGATAGAGGGTGCCGCTGGTTAGAATGATGTTTCGCACGTTCAATGCACGAAGCTCTTGAATGGCACTAAAATGGAAGATAGAAACAAAAGATACAAAAATGCAAAGTATCGCGGTAGACTGAAACATCGAGAATAAGGAGTGTATGCATTATAACGGAGGAGGTCGACATCAGCGGTCGACTACTTCCATCTTCCTGTTGTTATCTTCGGCGTGCAGTGCTGGGGCGATGCGTGAAATAACGAAGATTTGATTAAAAAGGAAGATTGGTGGACAAACGTACCGACCAGGCGAGAGACACCAGTAGCTGAGACAGACATTTCGCGAGTCATTCCGCCCCGTGTTGCTGCTGCTGCTGTCGAGCGTAAGAGGTGAATTCCCCCAAACGTCGGCTGTTTCCATGGTTGCCTTCGAACTCTTCGCGACTTCAACCTCGATATGGACTCGAAAACACTTCGCAGAATCGAGAAAATTCGTCTCCGGCCGTTTGCCCAACGCGGTGGTTGTCGAATCAACAAATACCTTTTGAAGGAACTCTCCAACGTGATTGAGGCCACGACCCCTTCGAAACTTAATGCCTAAAAATTTCCAATGGGATGTCGGGTAGGCGTTTTCCCCTCCCCTCTGGTAGCCCTAAGGCACCTCCTGGTCCTCTTTCTCCACTTCTGGCCACTCAACTCGCGCCTTTAGCTGCTGCACGCGGCAGCCGCCGCACCCCGGCTGTGGTAAACCGCGGACATGCGGACTAAACGTGGTGCGGGTGGCTGAGAAATCGCCCAGTGAAAAAAGGCAAAGGAAACCCCTGGGGAACTGGGCAGAGGAGATCCAACGATTCCAGGAGGATCCAACGGCCAGGAAGGCGATCCGATTGTATAGCACAGATCTCCCCCGCCTTGCGCGATGAACGCAACTGTGTGAAGGCTAGAGTCGCTCCTCCGACAAAGCCGGGGACGCCAGCTGTCTCCAATTTCACGGCGCCCATGGCAAGCGACGTTCATCGAGCCCCGTCCGCCAGTGGCGAGGTTACAAACGAGTTATCCGGGAACCTTTAACCCGAACCCCCAACCACACCCAAAGCCTGTTTAAACCCCCACAACAAGCTACCAGTGGGTTGCTGGAATGTTAGAACACTTTCGGGCACTGGCGGCCAATGCAACACCACGTAAACGCTGCTCCACAACCCTCTCGGGTGGTCAAGCGACGGAGGTCAGATGCCGCACCAACAGCACCAGGAACTGTTGTGCTGAGCAAACATCGATCGACTGGGTAAAGCAAATCTCGAGGCTTGTCCGCTAGACATCACGACTGTTCAGGTCAACTCTCTAGAACTCCTCCAGTGTCTTCAGTCTTCCGGTTGGTGGAGCTATGTCTACGCGGGTTATAACACGTCGGCTCCGAAAACCCGCACTTGTTCCCCATCTGTTCGCGAGCTCTCAAAATCACCCGACGGCTTCTTTTTCCTTTAGAAACACACTGCGCGCGTTTCGGATTGGTCTGCCTTTCAATGGCCGCCATTTCCCGTTTGCCAAACCTTTTATACTTCGTAGGTTAAATTGGCCTTTCTTGCAAATTTACCCTGATGTTACTTATTTTATTCTTCTTAACTTATTCTGCATTTTCTGCGTATAATCGTCACTTCCTGTAACATTTTTGTTTATTGTAAATTATAATGCTGAAAGTTTTGGTCCTCATGGCCTTAATAAGGCGTTCAACCAGCTGCGTACCAGCCTGAGTGGCCAAGCGGAGATAGGTCCGCCCCAGCCTAACACATTGCTGTGAAACCTGCTGTGTTTAAATAACGCTGTGCAAGAGGTATCCGCACCAAAGAAGGTGTACAATAGGGTATTTAAGTTATCCAAATTCCGCAAGACGCTTCCATGTGATACTCTGGCCAGGACAGACATAGGGGGGGTCTCGTAAAGGTAACGAATTTCATGCACTTACTATCCATTGAGATGGATGCAGTCATAATCTGATTAATGAGGTCTTGTATCTGCGCCTGATTGTCCTTCGTAATTCCCGCTTGACCGAGAACCTCAAAAACAAATCTGGGAGAAAAAACGGTCTAGTAATATGCTTCGTGATTATCTATATTTACAAATGGGCTTCTCTCGACGCATGCTTAATGTGGAGATGTCAGGGGCTTCAAGGAGTTTGGTCCATGGGCATATTATCAGTCACGCAGGAGTGTGTAGACCTGTTACGCATTGAGGATCTTTAACTTTTTGACCATTTGTTCGTTTTCCAAGACGCCATTATTCATCGTCATTTCTTGTAAATAAGGTGACTCCTCCCATCCCCTATATACCAGTACATTTCTTCGACCAATGCGAAGGCCAGTCGGTTTAATTCCAACAAGAACGGCTGCATTTCGGTTTGCATCGTTCAGACCGAATTTGACGCGATTTTAATACATGCAGGAATAGTGAGACGGTTCTCCTGTGTAGAATTTTAACTCTTTAACGTGTAAAGTGTTGACCTTATTAGTTTGCACAGGATTCGACAATCGGACCAAAACGTGAATGCATCTCGTCTAGGTTAATAAGGCGACCAGAATCATTGCGCGAGTTTACAGAAATGGGGCAGTCTGATAAAAATGGCTTCACATTACCCGCCAGGTTCGATGACGCCCGCACTGGACACATTTCCGCCAATCTTGTCAAGCAAACGTTCGATTTCAATCAACTGACCCTTTAGGGCGAGTATACTGGTCAACCCAATGGCGGATACTACAAAGATAAAACGACAAAGACGATAAAACAGACGAGGACCCAGCAAGAGACACCAACGCGTTGTTACAAAAACATGCTCCGAGCACACCCTTATCTCAGAAGTTTGAAGGGGGTGGTGGGGGTTCTAGAATCCCAATAAATATCAGAATGTCAATAGATCAAATATATAATTAAAAAAATTACGTGTACTATTGACCGGCTTTGTGAGGTCTAACATGTGATTGGTCCCTTTCGCCGCGTAAGGAGTATCATCTTCGGTGTAGCCAAGTGCCTCGGATTCTCTGTCCATTGTACTGTTGAATACCTGTTCCCCGATAACACGAAGTTCTTCAATGGCAGATGCCAAAAGCGTCGAAGTTAATGTCGCCGAAGCTGCGTCTTCGCACACCCTTTCCTAGAAAAGCATAACAATCGAAGTCTACTTAGACCACATTTTTTACGCGCAGACCTGTAACACCACTGTTAGAAAACTCACAATATTATGAGCTTCGTCAAATATAACAATAGCATTATTCAACTCTATCCCATAAATGCTTCGAATCTAAAATAGAGAAAGTAAAATTAATCGATTACCTTCGAGTCGAGAAGATAGTTGTATGGCATGAAAATGACATCTGCGTCGGTCTTCATTTCTCGCGATAAAAAGTAAGCACATGCTCTAGAAAAATGACTTAAACGCGAGTAAAAATAAACCGATGTTGTTTTCCGAATTTCGCAAGATCCTCAATATCGGCAATGTTTGAAGTTTTCAATAGGTCAATTAGTTTATCTCGATTGGCTAATAAGGAGGTGTAATGCCCGGATATCAAGAACCACGTACTATCAAAACCACGAAAATATTCACACGTCTTTGTAGACACTCTAAGCCGGCATTGATACATTTTTGCTGAATTGCTTTCTAGCTTGGCAACATCTTCGAGCAAACAGAGTTGATCCCTGGAGCCAAGGACACCAATTTTATGCCTAAGAAATAAATTTAAATAGCAAATAATCACCCAGCATAAGCCGTTGTCTTGAAGGCTTGGACAGCCTGATTAAGCTGTGCATGAGTACGGGACGAATAGATGATAAGTGGAGGATTGAGATTTCCAATATTCGTAGGGTGTTGGGGAATCGTGGGTCCCGAAGCACCTGGGTTATCCCATGGTTGTGGAATTCTAGCAAAATTTTGTTGGACAACCGAATTGTCAAGCCATCCCAGAGATGCACAAAGCAAGCAAAGCGTCTTTCCTGTACCCGTTGGAGATTCAAGGATTGCATTTCGACCCTGGAATAAAGAACTATCGTTTAAGTGTTTTTACTTATAATGCGTGCATAATTTTGTAATAAAATGAACATTTGAAAATAAGGCAGTGTTTGGAATACATCACAGTGTGAATAGAATAAAAAATGACAATCACTGCTGGTAATTGATTTGGGCTTTATTGAACCCTGGCCTTATACATTGTTTGTTAATATTTGGAGTAATTGCCACTATACATATTTCACCCACCTCGGACAACGCGATCACAATATTTTTCATATATTCGATTTGACATTGATAGGGTTCGTAGGGGAAATCGACATCAACACCCTCAATGCAAATAACAGGCATACTTAATACGAATTATTTAACCCAAACGTGCAATCTGGCCTTGGATATTTTCGATAGATATAAACAATGTATAACAGCTCTGTATATGATGCCATATTCATTACTATTAAAAGTATTAAATTATCCTCCATTCGATATTTTAAAATTCTGCATTATTTGCATTGCTTATGATCACTTGTGGAAAGAATTTTTAAATATAAATTATGGGAATTGTTGGGCAGGCATACTTTAAAAGTTGTAGACTAATCCTTGAACATAGATGCAATTTTTAACTCCTGGGTGTACATCTAGCCAAAATATAGTCATTAGGTTTGCGGTTAATACTTGTCTTAGTGTCTGTGGTATGACAACTCAACTACCTCTGGAAGGTGGATCGGCAAAACTTCATCTAGAACTGGTAACTTTTCACTTACGCGTGCTATGTTAAAAGGATGTTAATTCATGACGAAACGTATTTAATCAATATGAAGGTTGCTAGTTTTGTTTGTTTCGACGCAGATCCTACCGAAATAACGCTTACGTGAAAATAGATAAAGGTGTATAATTTAATTAAGACGAGACGGGAAAGCAGTATAAGTATCGAATATAGCAGTAGAACCAATTCCACTGCAAGATAAGTGGCGGACTTGGGCGTTGAGGTTTGTGTGCTGATCACAGAGTTCTTGTAATTCACCGGCCAGTTCGTTGTTAAGACGGAGCAACGTGTGATTGGTCGACTTGGCGGCACGAACAAGGGCGGCCAACGTGCGCTGCTGCTGTCGGCGAGATAGACGAAGGACATTTTCAAGGCTGCGACCGGAGATTTGGCATAAAACATCCACTGGATCCACTGGCTGTGAGCTGAAACCAATCAATGTCGTAGTAAGCAACAAATCTGGATACGATTATTATTATCCGTCTAGTTAATGGAAGTCCAGTTTATGCATAGATCTCCTATTAGAGAATAAGCCGGTTTCATTGATGCTTCCATGAAAAATATTGTACCGGTGGCGTCACTTTAATGCCATCAACCGCAAGTCCAACGTAACTTAACTTCGATGATGGGATTAGTTAATTTAAGGGGAGAAATATGGTTTATTCCTTGACAAATACGTTAAATATACACGTCCGCGCCGGGCCGGAAATCTCGCTCACTTGGTGGGCATCCTGAGAGAGACACCCCCGCATCCGGATGCGGCGTCAAAGGTGGGTAGGGATGCTGGAGAACGTGAAAATTGAGATGATGAGGAGGGGGAGGAGGAGGGTGAAGAACCGGAAGATGACGGGGAAATCTCCGCCGAGGAATCACGCGACGACGAAGAGGAGGACGTGGCACTGGCCATTGTAGCAGCGGGCAGGGAGACGTGGGGGCGCCCGCTGCGACGCGTAGGCAGCAGCAGAGCTGTCACTTCGATAGCCTCGCCATCGTCTTCCTCTCCCGCTTCGTCATCTTCGACTTCTTCGCTGTCGGCGGAATTCTCCGTTTGATCCGTTTGAAGACCAAAAGAGGATGGGGTGATGGCATCCCGACTGTTCGCTTCAACGGTCGACGATGGCATTGGACGTTGCTTTATGTGGCGAGAGATTGTGCATGCGCCAAGCGAGCATCGTCGACGCTCAAGATCTATTTAAACGTCAAGGGTTGTTGTGAACGACTGATAATTGACACGGTTACGACCCTTAAATGATTGCTACAAAAAAACTACAAAAATCTAGGACTTCACCGGAGCAGTGTGTCAATAGCTACGTCGCAAGAGATCGCATAGGTCAATGCCCGAACGAATAGGAACAAAATGAGAAGCGAGCATGGGCGTGTGCAGGAAAAATTGCGCGGACCAATAAGAGATATTATAGAACAATGTGACATAATGTAGAATTATGGGCAAAATGGTAATATCGAACTTATACGAAAAATATAAATGCTTCCCTGAGGAAATAGCATCTTCCCAACGCTCACATACCTTCCGAAGACGTACTACCAATCGGCGTTGTAGTGGGAACCGTGTGTCGTTTCCACAAATCACGGTTACCGTCAATTACCGATGGTCTCCTGTCTTTAAGACAATGTGTTGCACAATACTCCGCGAAATCTAAAAACAAACGAGTCGTTATGAAGCAAAATATTCCAACCGCCGCCCTCCCTCGATTGATAGAAATTTGCGGTGTAAATCGTGGATCGATCATGTCAACTGCAAATGAACCGATAAACGACTGGGGCGCAAACACGCGGATTACGGAACATGGTTGCAGAGGGGGCATGCGCATCGGGAGGAATTTAACCATCCAGAGTTCATCGTGCGGCCCGATACAATGTCCTCCCAGCATGGCATACAGTGAAGGCAAACTTCGTAAATCCGGAGGCATACCCTGATGAGGAGCGATCGTGTCCCTTATAAACACCGGTTCTCCCCCGAGCACTACCACGATTAGTACTGTATAGGAGAGCGGTTGGTACTGCTGGCACTTGCGGTGGTATTGGGGAAGCAGTTAGCCGTTATTCGTGGATGTTTCATTAAGAAGCATCTGCTCATCCTCTAGTAGCAGCAGTAGCAGCAGCAGCAGATGCTCGCACGAAAAAGGAAAACGGGGCTTACCGAGGCTGGAGAGCTCTGGGGTATCGGAAACACCCACGTCTAGTAGATGGTTCGCGGTAGCCTCCACATATGGCATAAGAGGCGGAGAGGCGGGAAGGTTGTGCTGTGGCTTTGACGATGGCGGTTCCGTCACAATTGGTTGCACGACCTCGTCGAGAAGACAAAATCCCGTCGAGGCAGAGCGAGTGGCGAGATGTGAGGCCAAACAATACTCTACCTCGGTCAAATGCAGGTCTCCATCGCCATCCACTCGTTGCCTAAAGACACACTTATGCTTCAGGGAATCGTCAGTATTTGTTCTCTAGAGGATGAGACGGCTTCCTTATTGCATTGATGCGAAGATTCTTGGGAATATTTTCCAGGTGGCGGCGTCCCCGTGCAGTGCTGCCACCCGGAAGAAGAAGAAGGAGTGTCTGCCGATGATGCTGCATCATCCAACCTGTAACCACCACACGGGGCCACAAGGCAATCGTTTTTTTCAGGAACTCATTCGGGTTAAGTGACAGTTACACAAAATAACCCAAACACACTTTTTTTAAACAGGGGAACCTGAAAACGTTCTTTTAAACTAAAATAGCATTGATACGAGAGATGCGTTTTACACGGAACCATGACACGATGAGTCTAAATAGGGTTGTTTTCCAATTTCACAGGAAAGGGAAAACGTACATTAAAAATTTAACAAATGGGACCTTACCATATGCCCATGGCGACGGCATGGGAAAGGCCAAACTGCTTAGGAAAGAGGCGTTCAGCATCCTCCCACCGAGCGCGTAGATTTTTCTCGCTACTTTTGGGATTAAGTTGGGCAAGATCCCGAAACTGTTCGGCGAATTCGTGACAACGCGGAATCGAAGCCATCAATACCTCGATGGATGGAATATTTTGCGCTGATATATAAAATAAAACGCGATTAAAGTTGCCGTCGCTGTTGGTGTTGCGAAGGTGCACTTGAAAACGTACTGGAAATAGTGTCTTCATTGTCAAAGCGTTCATACTCTCCAATGGCTTCACTTATTTCAGAAGTAGTCAAAGAAGAGCGTGTTTGTCCCGACGAAGAACTAGAAGATGATTTTGGCTTTGTGTGGTGAGGAAAGTTGTCAACCCAAAGGACCGCAAAATCGTCAGAAGAGTAAGCGCGTCGAGGTTGGTAGTCCTCATCGTTCTCCACCCCCCTTTGATCGAAAAGAAGTGGACACGAACTATTTGTTCGAACATCGTCTTCAACGAAGATCAATTAAAGTGCACAAACTTACTGGTGTATTGTTTTCGGTGGGATTTTTTGGAAATATGGAACGATTCGTTTTCTTTTAGAAGATTTTCGACATCGGGATACGCAATCATTGCCCTTTAAAACGGAACTGTGTAAAAAGACGCTAGAATTAATCCATATCCAATTTTGTAATTACGACTGCATCATCATATGCAGTTTGGTAGAAATACAAATTTGTAAACAAATGAATCACGTTAAAAGATCGTTTTCATTAACTATCATATTCTAATGATGAAGAGTACGAAGAAATCGCGAAACAGTATTCTTCGTCTCACGAGAAAGGCCCCGAAGGATTGGGCCCTATCAAGACGATTTCTACGTCGCCGCACAATTGCATGAAGTGACCGCTATACTCGCCCCAAGACTCTTCTCCCAATAGATTTAGAAAACTTTACACACGTCAACGTGATACATTAAATCAATTAATATCATACAAGGCAACCGTTTTTTCAAAGTAATGCACCAAGGAGTGTAATTATACGGAGATATTTTAAGAGGTATTTTGTTTGGCGACTCGCTTTAAGTGTTACACGCTAACTTCCGAAAGGAGGGTTTTACATAATAAGGTTCTGTTTAAATGACGCTCGATATTACAATATAACCTCTGATGAGTTAATCTGACTACAGGTACTAGTCTCCAATACATTAAAATCCGTATGATTTGCTAGTTTCGAATACGAATCTCTCACGAAAGTGATGTAAAGATACTTAAAAAATATTTATTACCTCAAATTTTCGGTATATCGCGAAGGTTGTATTACGTTATGCTAATAATTACTTCGATAAAAAAAGGCTACGGTTTTGCACATCAAACAAATAATTTGGTGTGGGCGCAATGAGGTTTACGGTGACGCATTATTTCGAGTACATTTTTAATTGTTGGTTGAATTTCCGCTTTAGGTAACTCGACACGCAGTATTATTTTGCTTTCAGTGGTAAACTTATTCTTGTTCGATCAGTCCTGACCTGATTCCATGTCGGCAAGACGAACGAGGATTATAAACATCGCCAGCAGACCATAACTGAGGTACTTGAGGGGTCTTCAAAGAATGGTCTTTTGCTGAACGCATAAAAATGCAACTCCATTACGTTTTCCCTGATAGCAGATAATGACACCCCGGAAATCGCATCAATCTACTAGTTTGCCTCGAGCTCAAAATCAAAAGTCCTCGGCGTTATTTTCATCAGTCGGTTATCTTGGACTGATCATTTGATACCATCTTCGATAAATATCGCCATCAATATTTCTTAGTCCGTCGTTTCAGGAAACTTGTAGTGAGTTAAAACCGTATATAAACCGTTGTCAATGCCTCTATAACCCACCCCGTGTTTTCCCTGGCTGCAAATGTTTTAACTCGTTAACCCCCAGAGGCTTTGTAAAATAATCTTGTTTTCTATAAGCCCGTTGCTGCTCTATATTAGATAATCCCGACCACCCCTTCTATTCAAATATATCTTGAAGTGAAGCTATTCTAACAACCCTGGGATTCTTAAGTAGTAGTTCTTAGTAGGAATATTTAATATGGACGCATTTTGATGCATTCAGCAAAAGACCATTCTCCGAAGACCACTCGAGTACCTCAGTGACTGCCTGTCCGAGCTGTTGAGAATCACCACTCATCTTGCAGGCATGGCATAAAGTCTAGTCATCCGCGTATTTTATAAGTGTCACGTCGTTAGGGGACCGAAGGCTAGATGTGTGATCGTTGAAAAATAAGGTAGATCGCACAGCGCCTTGTAGTACACCGCAATTATTTGGCAAGGAGTTGGAGGCTTCATTTCTGACTCTGGCATGTTGACGTCGATTAGAAAAATAGTTTTGAAGCCAATTAATCCACCATCCTTCAACGCCATCTTCACATAGTTGAGAAAGAATGCGGGAACGTGATATAGTGTTGAAAGCAGAGGAGAAGTCCAAGAAAACCCCCTTGACGGCTTTCGCTCCGACATCAAGTGAAGAGTGAAGGGTGTGCGATAACGTAGCCACGGCGTCCAAAGTGCTTCTTCTTGATTTATAAGCAAACTGAAACGGGTCATCGGCAGCTTTACGCGTGTCATCTAGCTGAGATTGATACAGCTCACCACCCCTTTGGGTTTAACGCCGACCATTATGTCTTGGCGAAAGCATACGAAATTCTCTGGCATAAATATGTGATCCAGATTGATGTCCCGAAGAAAGGTTTCTTGTAGACAGACCACGCCGATAGGTTTAAACAGAGCAGATGTTAGCAGAGAGTGAAAATCATCAACTTTGTTGAGAATTGAACGCACATTAAGGGAAGCAAGAGCTGGAAGTGATGTATTTGCAGGATAGCGACTGCGAACAGCACTGAGCCAACCAGCTCGATGCTTCGGCTTGGTGTGAATGAGTGGTGGTGGGGGAGTGCAGTAGTTGTAGGCACAAAACCGCTGTTCTCATGCGGTCGGTCGATTAAAGCCGCATTATCAATGCGAGGAACATATTGATTAATCGATGCCCTTTTACAAAATAACCTGTGAGACAGTGGTTTGCACTTTAGAAGGGTCTCAGATAGACTTGCGTCAACAATGAAGTGTTTGCGGTATTCGGTCGGCTGTTTTCGCGAGTATTTACGTTTGATCAATGGTAATCCATGAAATTGATTAGTTAAAACGGAGGAATTTTTTTTGCAAAGTGTAGTAAAAAGATCGATGAAGATGTTTTGAAAAAATTGTGGTGACCGTCAAAAGGCCCCACACCAAAAAAAGGTTGTCAGGGTTGTGCACCGTGTTTGTATACTGTGAAAAGGTAAAGGCTCCCTCGCGTAGGTTAGAGTGGAGGTCCAGATAGGAGGAAGGTGAAATAAAATTATCATTAAAAAAAAATTGTTCACGAAAATGACTTCTATTGGCGCCAACCAGCTTGTTGGATTGCGATCCAAAGGTCAGTCAGATTAGCCGGAAGACCCTGGTAGCTGATCGTGATTCCTGAGAATTCTGTTTTGTAGATGTGAATTTTTTATTGTCCGGTTTATTTAACCATGCTCATCTCCTAAATTCTATACTGTCTAAATCTAAATAACTTGGACCAATGTGAAGACTATATAGTTTACTTAACAGAAAATTGATTACCATAATTATTATTTTGAGACGAAAGCGAATTCTGTCGTTTGTTCATAATGTCGACGTCCCAAATAAGCCATTGCGGGTTAATCCGTTAATCTTCACGGTTAAACCGCCGGTTTATTCTCTTAATGTTCGCGTCATGCGATGGAATATTTGTCGTGTTGTTTTCGGACCCACGGGCCTTTGCACAATTGTGGGAAAGCTTCTTCTTTGGCGAGACTAGCTCCAGTGAGAAGATGAAACGTTTTTTCATGAATATTTCAGTCCCATTTGCCACTGCTTTGTTCGAGAGGCGACTCAAGCCTTTACGTAGTCGAGTGCGCCCCGCAAGTCAGCAGGTATCTGTAACATGGAATATCTACCGTCTTCCTGTCCGTTTGATCCTCGCATGGATCTCCTTGGGCCAGTGCACTGGGGTTTTCCTTCAATGCGTTTGGACGGGGAGGTTTGCTTCCCGGCTGCCAACCTACGCCAGATTTGGTCCGTCTGCCAAACGGAGTGTGGACGCAGGCGCATGTTGCCCCTTGGAGAAACCAAATATGCGAGTTGATTGTCGAGTAGGGCCCAAGGACCGTGATTTACCCCAAGGCAGGACAAATCCAGCGACCAGCGGGGCTACTCGTCCACGACTGTGCGGATTTGTTTCATTTAGGTGCTCTGATGTATGGAATGAGGCGATGTATGGGCTTTTAAGGTCATGCCCCTTTCCAATAAGTGTTGTCAGGTCAGGCATGTGTAAATAGGCACGCCTATGGTAACGTCTACCGTAGTTGATGCGATTTGGGTTTTAGCCGAACAGGAACTGCTGATTAGCAGTCCTAAATGATGACTCCCTTAAGGCGATTGTGCTTTTCGATCAACTTCAATCACACAAGTTACGATCCTCGAATGTGAACGCTCCGATCTGGAAGACTGCCAAGAGTTTGTGGGAAGAGGCAAGGCCGAGTAAACGTGAGGCTCTCATGCAATCAACTAACTGAAGGTGAAATAAGTAATCTTCAAAACAACGAGAACAGCTGCTTCAAAAATATTTAAAAAAACCGCCTCTTTATTTGCAGCAAGACCCAACACCAGGCTGACATGTGATTGAGGCGCGCGTTGTGGATAAATCGGGTCTTTCAAGGAAAATTATCCTCTGTCCATTGATAAATAGAATAGATGGTCTACGATTTATGAATGATAAATAATGTATTGCATGTGTCCCATGCGTCCACGCTTACAGATGATACGTCTTGTGGTGACTTTTTCGGAGATATGCGCCAAGGAATGTAAAGGCTTCTACCAATTTTTCCCTGGGTTTCCAATGCCAAAATTCATCAATTTTGTTTGTTTACGTAGCCATTCAAACGGAAATGATCTTCGCCCGAGAAGATGATTTTTTCTGCAAAACCATCCGGTTGTTTTTAAATCGATATGTTAAAGTATGCACGCAGGGGAGATTAACAATATATCACTCATTGTTCATAAATTGTAAACGCTCTACTTTATATATCAACAAACTGATGATGATTTTACATTCAAAGGGGTTGTTTAATTTTGAAAAAACTTGAAAGCCCTTATGTCGCGTTTACCAAACAGAATGATATTTCGAGGGCATCGATTTACCAAGTCATGAAACTCCAAAAAGATAAATCGTTTCCTGAAGTATTACTCCTGTGTCTCTACGTATCATCGGCACGTATTGTATCTATTTTATTTGTTTATCATTTTAATACTAAAGATGAAAAGCTGTGGAGACTTTCATTGGCTGACGATTCATCCCCGAATAGTGTCTTTGCTGTCATCTTTTCCATTTTCAAATTCTGCGACGCAAACTCTTTGGACCACTAAGATTCCGGATAAGGTACAGCGAATAAAATTGCTACAAGGTAAATACACTAGATGGGCAGATTAAAAGTATCTATGGTTTGTAAATGCGCAATTGCGGGCATTTAAAGGTCCTGTCCATAACGCGCGCCTTAATAAAGCCATGACATTATAGTCGTTGTTGCTGTGTCGTGGTTGCCTGAAAAACAAATTCCTCGTGAACAATTATCTTTTATTTTGAAATTATAATGTCGCGGTTAAGTAACAGAGAGTAATCCTCGTAATGCTACGATGATTACTCTCTGTTACTTTCTTAACACGACAACAAATTAATAGCTCCTCGTTAGTATCCAATCTTTAATTGTTTTTCATACATCCAAAAGTTATGTCGCGTCAATCAACGTCACATAACCCCCCGCTGTTTTGTTCACATTCACCCCTTTGTCAGATAAGTTTAAAACGAATCAACTCTCTCAACCACCATTGACATTTTGACCGCGACGTGACATCAACGATAGATTAACACGTAGGGGAATTCTTATCCTATATCTATCCTGCCCACATTCTTTCAAACAGATTTATTTACTTACTTTTACAAAACTACAGTCAGAAAAACTTGTCAACGCGTAATATTAATTCAGCAGGCACTAATAATTGTTGTCTGTTCGTATATAATATTGTTAACAGCACTGTGGAAACCGCCGACGTGCAAACCAGTCTACTTTCTTTGGTAAAACAAACTTATGTGATTACCTACTGATGATTTGACATACATTGACGCATTTTATAACGCCCCAATTTTAAACCGCTTATTTTATAGAATTTGTTTTTATTGAAATTAATTGATTTATATTAATTAATTCTTGCATGGTATAAACAACATCCTTAAAATCGGTCACCGCGAGATTTCTCCGATTGTCACCCAGCTCGTCAATCATTCGTTAGGCGAATACTCCTTTCCTTCGGAATGGAGAGATGTCGCTATAACACTTATTCCGAAACCGGCCAATGGTTCCGCCGGGCCTGTGAAGTATAAACATATTGCCAACTCATCTGTCTGGTTGAAAGTGATTGGGAAGCAACTCCTCTCTAAATTGGAGGACACACTGAAAACTGCCGATGACCCGTTGCAGTTTGCTTATAAATCAAATCGAAGCACTCTGGACGCCGAGGCCACGTTTTCTCACACCCTCCACTCTTCACTTGATGCAGAGCGGAAGTCGTCAAGGGGGTTTTCTTGAACTTCTCCTCTGTTTTCAACACTATCTCACGCTCCCGCATTCTTTCTCAACTATGTGAAAATGGCGCTGAAGGGTGGTTGATTAATTGGCTTCAAACTTATTTTTCTAATCGACGTCAACATGAAAGAGTCGGAAATGAAGACTCCGCCTACTTGCCAAATAATTGCGTTGGTCTACAAGGCGCTTTGATATCTCCTTTCCTTTTTAACTACTACACGTCTAGCCTTCGGTCCCCTAACGACGTGACACTAATAAAATACGCGGATGACCTGACTTTATGCCATGCCTGCAAGACACATGCTGATTCTCAACAGCTCGGGCAGGCAGTCACTGAGGTACTCGAGTGGTCTTCGGAGAATGGTCTTCTGTTGAATGCATCAAAATGCATCTCTATTACATTTTCCCTGACAGCCGATGTTGACACTCCTGAAATCCCCTCACTCAATAATTTCGCTTCAAGCTCAAATCTAAATTCCTCGTCGTTATTTTTAACAGTCGGGTATCATGCAGGGATCATGTAGATGCTGTCTTTGGTAAATGCCGTCGCCTTTGCTTCCTAGTTCGCCGGTTCAGGAGACTTGGTTTAAGCTCTAGCCATTTAAAAACCTTTGTCCATGCCTGTATAATTCCCCATATCGTATATTGGTCACCAGTAATTTTCCCCGGCCTTAAATGTTCTGACTTTTTAATCTTTCACATGCTTTTAAAAATAATCTCGTTTTGTAGTGGTCTGCCTTTTCTCTCCATTAGAGAAATCATCCTTCAAAGCCACTTAAATAATTATTCACAAATCGCTGCTAGTATTTTAAGTGACCCCTCCCATCCCCTCCATTCAAGTTTATCTAAGTGTAAATCCCTTCGACCAATGCGTAGGCATATCACAATTCGGTCATTCATTATTTGTCCCGATTTTTGGTTTCACCAGAGCAGGTGAAGCAGGAACTAAAAGAAAATGTTCATGTCTTGGACTTGTTATACTGTCTCATTTTATGCTGAAAGTTTGGGTCCTCGTGACCTCAATAAAGCAGCTACAATTATTAAATCACTATTATTATTTTTATTATTAAAAGTAGACAGTATTTCGTAAAAGGCGCGCACACCGCGTTAACAGCCAATTAGAATGTGGTCTTCAAATATTAAGCGTATTGGCTACAGCAATTTCTGCAAATCAGGGAATGGTCGTGTAACGGCCAATAATAAACGAAAGATTCGTTTGGCCAATCAATTTACACCCACGCGTGTGCGCACATGCTTCTACCATAAACTCACCTCCCCAAAGGTGATTTTTAACGTTTGCCCAGCAGTTTCCTGTTCTCTGTCGAAATGTCAACACGAAAGAAGTTCCAACACTTCCAGCACGGTTTATACGATTCCCGCGTGGAACACGATGCATGCGGCGTTGGTTTCGTGGCTAATGTTCACGGGGAGCGATCTACTATTGTAAGCATAACATACTTAATATTCCGTTAAAATTATTGTCCCTATTCGTGGATTTTATTTAAATGTTAGACGTTTGAAGTCTCGTCTATAAACCTGGTTTCTTAAAACTCACCATGCATCTGCCGCCATTTTACCAAGATTGATTTTTACATTTTAATATTTTTCATTGTCGTCTATCGTCGTTGATTGTGCGGCTATCTACTAGCGGATAGGCCGTAATTCACGGATTTCGGGCAACACATTCTTTTCAGGGGATAGTTGAATCCCTTTGAACGATGCCAGATAATCTGAATTCATGGCTGTTTATGAATTGTTTGAACATAATAATAATAATTGTAGTGGTTTTATTGAGGTCACGAGGACCAACACTTTCAGCAGGGTATTATTTATGTAATCGTGTAAATCCTACGGGTTCGCGAATATTGCTAAAAAAAGGTAGATTGTAGCCATTGGCAGCGTGACACACGGGAGAGTAGCCAATGTGTCTGCCAATGCGTTTCCCTTACCTTTCTGCCTGCTTACTATGCGTGCGTGCGCGCATGCATTGCGCGCGTGCTCCCATGCGAGTCCCTGTTTGCACGTGTGGCGTGAAGATGACACCTCCCCTGCTTTTTAGCTTCAACTAAAAGCACAGGCGGTTTTATCGATTATTTTCTAGTACTCCCAGGCCTGGCCGTAGAAGGGGCGAATGCTAGTCTTATGTTTACCAATAATAAGGTACTTTGCGAAGAGATCTTTTTCTTTATTTGGCGGCTAGCTCCCGCAAGAGGATGAGCCGGTAGCTTCATGGATGTCACGAATCCTAGCCGTCCACGCACGGCGATCGGATGTCAGTTTGGAACAGATGGTTATCCAGTTCTGTTTCCAGCGACGCGTCACCCCGTCGACATTCTGTAGATCTAAGCGCTCCACATCCGCTTTGATGGTGCCGATCCAATTTTTTTAGTTGTTTAAGGAATGGGAATAAATGAGCCAGCGTTTTCTCAGCCGTGGTTAGAAAGTCTCATCAATAATCCTCCATGGTCCGATTTATTAAAATGTCATCCATCAAGTCGTATCATACCCTGTCTGCTAAAAAATAAAATTCCATTCAACGGCCAGCTGGATTTGGGACCGCGTGTTCAGATGGCCTTGGGCTAGTGTTTACGATACTATTAAAAGGACTTGACCTCGGAAAGTTCAATGTAATCAAAGAAAAGACAAATTCTTCTCGCAATCATCGTAGTGTAACATGGGTAGCCAAACGACCCAACTAGCAGACCAAAATGGAAAATAAATATGGTATATGAAAGTAGATGTCGCTAAGCATATGAAAGCCTGTGGTGACCTCAAATCCACATCGCTCACCTCATAGTATTCTGTCGCCTCGTTGTTTTCCATGGAAACCAATGTTCTGGCTGTTAACCCTTCTTGATTTTGTTTAAATATTCTCCTTTTCCTATGGATTATCTACCGTAATTAATGAATTTTAAGCGCACCTGAATCTAAGCCGCAGCCATTGCATTTTTAAGAGATTATTATTTTGAACATAAATGAGTCGCAGATAATTAAACAGAGGAAACGCTGGTTATAAATAAAATACAAAATAGCAGTAAAATGTAACCAAACTGAAATGCATTGGTCGCTGTGGAGCTAAATAAAGTAGTTTAAGCTCCTAAGCTTAAGATAGAATCGCCAGTCTGAATTAATAAACAAATCATCTGCAAAGAGAAGTTTTTATTTGCGATCATAATTAAGATCTTACTAACGCAGGTGATCACTGCCACTGTCCTCCTGCGCTCTAAAACATCATTGAAGTCGTCTCCTTCGGTGTCGGAGTTGAATCGTCTTCGAAATGCTTCATCCGATGTAAAATCGCTCTCGTCACTTTCATTAGACACAGTTCATGCTGCCCTCTTCAACACAGATATCCAGCATTTCGAAACCCATCCATGATAGTGGACTTTTTGACGATGCCCCATGCTTCTAGGACCAACAGGCAAATTGGACCATAAGTTGCTTTTCACATGCAGCCCGTTTTAGTGTTGTAGTATTTCTCGCTGCTTGTCGTCCAAGCCACCCACTAAACACTGGGTTTCAGAGCTGGAATTGAACTTGTCGACTTAATGGTTTCTTTCACAGAATCTGTTATGTGGTTCCCAAAACAAGCAATGTCCTTTTTGTTGTAAAAGACACCTCCCGGTTGCTTCTGTGATACCACGTATGCCATTCGTGCATTAGGCTTTCCGTCATCAATCCTTCCTGTCATGTAGGCCAATAAAATTCTCCGCTATCTGTGCATAAGTGAATTTATGGAAGTTTGACATCCCCCCCCGTAATCGGAAGGGAGCTGGTCGTTCGTACCCCGATGGCCAGGTCTTCATGTCTCATAAATCGGAGAAACCACGATGGTCCACCTTTAAATACTCAGATTGCATTGCGGTGGCACTTGTTGTGGTCAGTTATGCACACTTGTGTTATGACCCAGTCTTCGAGCTCATTTTCTTGTTCGGCCATGCCTTTTCCTTCCTATGAAGGCTTCGGTTATCTTTTGCTATCGCGTCAATCCCTCGCGCATCTGTTTCCAACGTCTTAGCATTGACTCTTCAGCAGCCAGATCGATCGTCTTCAACTTGGAGGCGTCGTTGCATGCATTCCCACGTGAGGGTGACCAAATGATGGGAATTTAGAACGCGTCCGATTTAATCTAAACAGTAAACTGAAACGCGACATTGTTTCACCCTACCCTTATGGCCAATTTCATTGCTATTATGCAAGTTGTGTGGCTCCAAAAAAACTGAAAACCTTCATAGAATGTGTTTTTTGGCGTCATGAAGCTTGTGGACACGGAAAAATCCAAAAAATTATCCGTATAATTGGTTCAGCTTACAATGGTCAACGAATGGGGAAAAAAAGTAGTTCGGGAATTACGTTATCACTCCACACAATCTTCACGTTTTCTTGTTGTCCCTTTATCCTCGCGTCACGTATCTTAAGCGATCTCTCCCATCGCATCTATTGTAGTCTGTCTCAAAGTAAATCTCGTCGACCAATGGGAAGACTCCATCCTTAACCGCCCCCCCCCCACAAGAACGGACACACCGCAATTCCATCCTTCTCTATTTGTCCTGATTTTTAGTCTCCCCGAAATTAGTTAGGCAGGAAATAAGCGTTGTTGCTACGATTTATTGGTGAACGAAAAATGAAAAAAACAAAACAAAGTTCGTCATTATTTTACATGGATGCATATCCCTGAATTTGTGCGCGCCCCCCTAGGTTATCGAGCAGGCCAACACGATGCTCAACCGAATGGAACACCGTGGAGCCTGCGCCTGTGACGAGGAGACTGGCGACGGCGCCGGTGTGATGACGGGTATCCCCTACGAGCTCTACCAGCGATTTGCTACCGAGGCTGGCTACACCCTGCCCCCGCTGGGCGAGTTCGCCGTTGGCATGTTCTTCCTGAACGACCACGACCAGGTCGACTCAATCATGCTGTCTTTTGCGGAATACGCCCGAGAATGTGGCCTAAAGGTAGGTGTGGAGGGGTGGAGGAGGGGTTTGAGGGCACCAATTGACTAAATTATCAAACGAAATATGCTCCCATTTAGGTCTTACGGTTGCCAGGGACGGGGGGGGGGTTTTGTTAACTATCGATTAATCGTTCTCGTGAAGCAATCTTCTTTATTGTCCTTGACGTTGTAGACCCTGTTCTGGCGAAGGGCTGATGTTAACAACAAGGGAATCGGCCCGATCGCGGCAGCAGCTGAACCTGTCACCGTTCAGGTGAGTCTTTCTTGTGGCGAAGCATGTGACGAACAACGTGGGATTATGGTTATTTTATTCAACGTTATTTTGTGATTTTAGGTTTTCGTTGTTGCGAACGAATCGGAGGAGTCGGACGACTTTAAGGGAATGAAATTCGTTTGTCAGGTTTGTAAATGTCTCTCTTTATACATTCGCACCTATCTGTATACTGGTGTTGATTAAAAATCAATTGCTTTGCGAATGACAGCCGCTATAATTGAATGTTAAACCGATATTTTGCAAATGACCTGTGGGCTGGTGAGTTTTTTGTATTTGATAAGCTAGACACGGCCGTCTGTCTGCATTGACCCCGTTTCAAGACAACCAGGTGCTAAAATCTAATTTCCAATGTGTGTGCTCCCCAATGCAACTAGTTTGAGATAGATGTGACTACTACTACTCTCTTCGTGGATGACCTGGCAGGTTGAGATGGTGGCACGGGAGTAGAATGATCATCAGACATGACCTATGTTGGCACGACGGAGACTGTGGCTTGGAGGGTGTCGTGTCTGAACGAGTTAAATTTAAAGGAAGACCACGCCTGACCGCTTTGTTTAGAATATTTGCGGTTATTCACCCAGTTTTAAGCTGTCTAGAATTGAGAAATCCAATTGTGAAAGCAGGAAGATCGTTTCTAAGTCTGGATAACGCGAGAATTGCCTAGTGGATTTGCCTGCTTATTTAGTCATGCATGCATTTTTGTTCCCTACGTGATCCCTAAGGCAGTTTCTTTCAACCATCCAGGTCTTCTTTTTGCGCAAGTACGCCTCTCACAAATTCGAGTCGAATGACGTCGCCTACATCTGCAGTCTCTCGCCAAACACGGTTGTGTACAAGGTTGGTTTCACGATCATTCACCCCACCCCCCTCCTGTTTCGATTTTCTAAATTCACCCAATTCTGCTTGCAAACCCCGCAGGGCATGTTCACCAGCCGTCATCTCTGGGACTACTTCGAGGATTTGCAGTCGCCGGACTTCAAGACACACTTCGCCATCGTCCACAATCGATTTTCAACCAACACGTTCCCCTCGTGGTCCCGCGCCCATCCCCAGCGTATGCTGGCGCACAACGGAGAAATCAATACCGTTAGGGTGAGTCTGCGCAAAAATTAAAGTCCCCGCTGGGCCTAGATTAAGCGTGGTGGTTGAGCGCAGCGGCGGCTGCTTCCTGTGCGTCCTGGATGCAGCTGTACACCGCAGACAGACTGCAGACTTGGAGATTTTCAGGTGCCTGGAGGTTCGACAACTCGAACCCACGTGGTTTAAAAGCCCCGCGGCTGACGGCGTTGTAGAACTGTTTATCGATTCTCGGTGTCTAGATGGCCGAATCCTCTTTCGCAAGTCCGCTTCTTGTAGGTTCTAACTTACCTATCTTCGACGTGTTGTGGCCACGTTTTGGAACCGTAGGATAGGATGGGAGGGATTGCACAACGTTCGACGATAACCTTTGTACGGCGGCTGATCTCAGTGTGCCCCCAGATGGTTGCATGCACCTTTCTTTGTATAAATGGTTTTGGATCTTAACGTTTTTTTTCTAGGGAAATGTTAACTACGCGAGAGCCCGGCAGGCTCTAATGCAAAGTAGGCGTTTTGGGCGTCGTCTTCAAGAGCTTTTCCCCATTATCGAAGCTGGCATGTCGGACTCGGGGAGTTTTGACAACCTCCTCGAGTTTCTCTGCTACTCCAGCACTCGCTCCCTGCCCGAGGTCGTCATTTCGATGATTCCGGAGGCCTGGCACGAAGACACCACAATGCCGGAGCACAAACACTGCTTCTACAAATGGGCCGCCAGTCTCTTGGAGCCGTGGGATGGACCTGGTAAGTGCGACAGACTAGCATAGGATACGCGTACACAGCCTGATCTCACCGCGGCCCCCCAGGAACCAATTAGAGTTGTGTTTTTTTACTTATCGCATCCGCTTTTGTTTCTAGCCCTCGTGGTGTTCGCGGACGGTCGTTACATCGGCGCCATCCTGGACAGAAATGGGCTGCGGCCGGCGCGCTACTATTCAACGACAGACGGCATGATCTACATGTCCTCTGAAGTTGGCGTTGTCGATCTACCCGACGTGGTCGGCGTCAAAGCAAAGGGTCGTCTCAAGCCTGGACGCCTCCTCATCGTGGACACCCAGGAGGGGGATCTTCTTGATGACGAGCACCTCAAACAGGAGATTGCCTCTCGCTATCCCTTTGCTGAATGGGTTCGAGAAGGGGTGGGTCCTAGTAATCCCCGCTATCTGCTATGCTACCCCCATGTCTGCTTTCTGACAAAATCGTCGCGTCTTGGGCCGTTTGTTGCAGGCTTTCCGTGGTGCGTGCGGGTTTGCGCTAGACAGCGGACACAGGGCTGCCAACCGGTGGTGTCCACTACTGTCCGGAAACGGGGACGACCTTCAAATGCTTCCACTAGTGGATGTGCCGTCTCCTTCTTAGATTGCATTTTCTTGAGAATTCGTCGGAATATGTTTCAGGTGACGGCGTACCCAGCGACGGAGAATTCCCTCTGAACTAGAAACCGCCGCCATATAAATAAACGATCTCCTTCGAGAGGATGAACCGGCTTCATTTCTGTCTGAAATTTCGGCCACCCACCCACGTACGGCGATCGGTCGGTGGAGTTTGAGGATCCATTCTGGTTCGAGTGAGGCCCTCCGTAGACCGCCAGAAAGGCCCAAGCGCTCCACGATGACCGCTACCATGTCCGGAGAAAAACTGATTATTGAGCTCTGTCTGACCGGTGTAGAACGTGGCCGAACCCCTAAAGCCAATGACATGTTAGAAGGGTGTGTGGGTTGAACCATCGTCGGTGCAGCGAAATGCGGATTGCAGAAACCCAACGCTAGCGTCGCCGCCCTTCATTCCATCCACTGAAGTCGTTGATTCTATTTTGGGAAAGTGGAGAAAACGACGTGAATTTCAAATATTGCATATTCGGATTTTCACTTAGCGCTTGGCACTGCACCGCGTGTTTCAAAAACCCGTACCTTACGGTTATACAGGCGCCTGCTCACGCACACCTCAACGCCCCCCCCCCCCACCACAACCATCACCTTCCCTCACCTGGCAGCCTCTGATGCGGGTAGGTGGGGTGTTGGGGTCGGGCGTGAGTTGGGTGGCGTGACAGCGGAGAGATTTCCATAACACCTTCCTCGCCCGGGTGATTGCCTCACCTGCAAACAGCCAACCCGCTTATCGGTTTTAGCAATCAAGAGAGTGGGGAGCGCAGGCGTACACACAGCCTCGTGCGCCTGCGACCTGGAGGCTGGCAGGGGCGGCGGAAACCGGTTTGCGCTCAACGGAACAGCGCAAATCCCCCCTCGGTTTTGTTAAGGGGGGTATGAAGCCGCCTCGTTCTCTGTTGGTAGATGCCAACAAATGATTTCTGCCCATTCGCCTATTCGCTTTACCATGCTGCTTACAATTTGTTACAGGCAGTTGATTTGGATCAACTCCGGCAGGCGTTTCCAGTGGAGCCTTCAGAGGTGTCGGCCTTCTTGGAGGCGTCGGAGGAATCACGCAATAACGGGTTCAACAGGCAGGTCTGGAACACCGGCGGTCTGGCGAACGATCCGCGACTCGTTCTGTTCGGATTCACGTCGGAGAACATCAACATGCTTCTCGTACCAATGCTGACCAATCAGTAAGGTTTTTTTGTTGCCGTTCGACGTGCTAATACCCGAGGCGCTCTGGTTGTGTTTATCGATTCTAATTTGGTGGACTAGTTTATTACGGGGACAAATTCACACTGAGCCCATCCTGGCGTTGCGTGGCGCCGTGGTGCTGACGTGTGTGCACATTTGGTGGGTGGGTGGTGGATGGTGGATTTGCTGCTTCAGGCTGTTGACACAAGCAAAATGGCGTCTGTAAATTAAGCGCATTTTCGGCCAATTTGTCTGTTTAGGAGACCGGGGAACGATCAATCGATATGTGTTTATAGAGACACTGGTACGACCGCGGTAGAACCCTAATTGCCGTTTTACCTTCATAGACGTGGTTGAAGACAAACCAACTTTCCTGTTAATTCGGAATTGTAGCGCCAATTATATACACTTACAAACGCGATCGGTCAATAAAATTAATTAATTCGACCAACGATACTCTAACATGCCGGTTATCAATTATTTGGTCTAGGACAGTGTTTCTCAATCTGTGTGTCTCCTAGACTCTAGGAGGTCGAACGCAGGTCGAACGCCCTTTTTTGCATCTGTGTACTTTAGAAAGGAGGCCCTCGGATCGATGGGAAACGATGCTCCCCTCGCCTGCATCTCCAACTTCGATCCACTGCTTTATGAATACTTCAAGCAACTGTTTGCCCAAGTGACGAATCCGCCCATCGATCCGTTTCGGGAGCGCATAGTCATGTCTTTGGTAAGTGAAGTCAGCCCGGTTGGTTGGTTGGTTACACACACGTAAAGGTCTCGACCACCCTGCATCGCTCACTTGGTAGCGATGCAGGAAAAATGAATGCACAGTTGATAATTTTAAATATTGATTTTATTCCCTAACATCCCGTTTGCTGGTTATAAATGTCGGGACCCATACGCGAGCAACGTTTTGACAAAGAGACAGCAGCAGCAGCAATTTGATCCAGGGTCTTTGGCATTTCGACCCCCGAAGATACATTGGCGTAATCCGAGCCTTTTTAGAGCTCAGATACGTTTCTCCGTTTCAGTGGACGCGGAGTAAGAATTCAATTATGACCATTGCTTAACATTTAGAATAGTAGCTTCAAGTGCATATTTGCACACAAGAATCAGTAGTAGTTGGTACAACGGCACTGTTGTCAATTTCAGGATAAATGTGTTTTGTCGTTTATATTGTGATTGGTTGATCTCAAATGCTGCCGAGATGGGTTTTCCCGTTTCGGTAAGAACTTGGATTGCACGAAAAATTAAATTTTTAATTTTAAAGCTCACTTCAACTGGTTTAATGGGACATTTTAATGCAGGCCTGCGGTAGGTGAGCAGAACTGTTTATACAGCGAGGAGTAAGTGGTAAAGCATCGCGGCCTTCACTAGATTAATTAATTAGGTACGGACGATAGTGGGCGAGAATAAACCATTTAGTGAGTAAGTGATGCTCGCCACGTCGGTTGTTACTAACCAATCGCGTATGGGACAGGGAGTTGGTAATCGGCGCAGCTTGAATTGTTCCCATCGGTGATTATATGTCTTAATGTATTATGCCATGTAACATACACTCCGGGGGTTGGCTAATGTACGTAGAAAACAGGAGAAGATCGATATAGTCGATACAATCCATCATCCGTTTAGTGTTCCTTTGTCCGTCCCCCGTTTGGTTAATTTGTTTCAATGGTAGCTAACAAATCTAGAGGAATTCTGTGAGCACAACGTTCCCCAACTGTCTGCATGTTCGAGGCGGCTATCGAACACCATATCCGCACCGCCAAATATGTTATCTCCACTGATGTTTTCTCTGACTTGAATAATGAATCGATTGAATGGGTCCTACAAGTGGCTAACTTTTGCTGTCAGAAGTGTCTCCCAATTGTGTCTCTCATCCACCTTACCAGGCCTGCCCAATTGGTCCCGAGGCCAACATGCTCGACCCAAGTCCGGCCCAAACGCATCGTCTCTGGCTACAGCAACCAATCCTGTCGTTATCCGACATGCTGTTGTTCCGCCGAATGGGCGAAGACGAAGACGAAGACCTTCGCACCACCGCCCACGAGTCGCGCACGAGTCGCGTCTACGGCTGGCGTTCGCGTCTCCTCGAGGCCTACTTCCGGATCGAAGATGCCGCCACCAACCCGCCCACTCGAGAACGCCTTGGTGACCTACTGCGCGCCAGCCTGGACGACCTCTGTCTTCGGGCCGAGGTGGCGGTCCGCGACGAAGGCGTCAGTCTGCTCATAGTGAGCGACCGCTTTCTTGGCAAGACTGCCGTTCCAGTGCCCTCGCTAATGGCTGTCGGCGCTGTTCATCAACACCTGCTTCGTCGGGACCTCCGCATGCGATGTGGACTAATCGTGGAGTCGGGCGATGCCAGGTAGCCTTGATTTGCCTTGATTGCATTGGGGGTCAGGGATAGTAAACCGCTTGACAGGCGAGTAAGTCATGGCGTGCGTAGTCGCTGGGAAGTAAATCTCCCGGTTCAGGCGCGAGGGAAAATGCCGGCGCACTCGACAGAGGAGATCTATAACAGGATCAAACGGCCAGATCCCAATCAAAAAAACTCGACTCTCATGAAGCCGGCTTATACTATAACAGGAGATAACTTTACTGAAATTAATTAAGTAGAATGTTGTGTCTTGTGTGTAAGTTTTTTGTCTGGTGGGGACAGAAATGATGCCATGGGGCCACATCAGGAGAAAGACCACTATTAATTTCTCATGTCCATCAGCCGCTGTGAATGCCCGAAGACGACCAACGCGTCAATATCTAGCCCACTTTCAAGCTCCTTTTCACAAAGGAGCTATCACGCATTACCCCCTTTGGGCTCTGTTTTTCTAGGGAGGTGCACCACTTCTGCGCCCTCTTGGGCTACGGCGCCGACGCCATCTGTCCCTACATGGTGTTCGAATCCCTACGAGGTCTGCGGCAGGAAGGACTGCTGCCGCCCGTTGGAACTGCCACCGTCAAATCGAGTGATGAAGAATTTTTCAAAAGTTTCGTCATAGCCGTCGAAAACGGCATTCTCAAGGCACGTAGGCTCCAATTTAATTCTCGAATATTGATTTTATTAGGCATGTGATTTGACATGAGTTGGGGCGTCGTGTGGTGGAAAACGGCTGCTGCTGCTGCATCATCACCCATCACCGATCCGAGTTCCACGTGTGTGTTCGTTAAGTGCAGCACCGATCACTCTCGTTACCTTGAAGTAGAGGCTCTGTGTATCCGCGCCAAAGTGGACTTATTTATAACTTGAATAACTTCCCTGCTTCCCTGTAGGTGATGGCAAAGATGGGCATATCGACGCTGCACTCGTATAAGGCAGGCCAGATATTCGAGGCGGTTGGTTTGGCACCCGAAGTTATCGATCGTTGCTTCACGGGAACCTCTTCGCGCATTCGTGGAGCGGATTTCAGCATCCTTGCCACCGAGCTGGTCTCTCGCCACAACAAAGCGTTCGTGGACGTTTTCTCGAACGCTCCGGCTGAGCACAGTGGCCCAGCTGGGGACACAAACGGCGTCTCACATCTCTCGCATCCACCAGAGAGGGGTCTGCTCTCGCACAACCCGGGGCTCTTGCACTGGCGCCTCAGTGGTGAAAGTCACATGAACGACCCCATGTCAATCGCCAAGTTGCAGGTAACGTTGATGCGCACCAAAAAGGAAAAACCGGTGTTTTCTTCGACAGACTAACGAGACTTACCTACTTATTAACTGCACATCACCATCATAGGAGGCTGCGCGCACGAACAGCCGCGACGCCTTTCGTGACTTCTCGGAGTCGTCGGATGCCAGCGCGCGCGCCTGCACTTTGCGTGGACAACTGGATTTCAACTTCGCGAAAAAGGCCGTTTCCATGGACCTGGTCGAGTCGGCGGCCGACATCGTTAAGAAATTCGCCACGGGCGCAATGTCTCTGGGTTCCATCTCGGCGGAGACGCACATGACCATCGCGAAGGCCATGAACTCCATCGGGGCGCGTTCAAACACCGGCGAGGGTGGAGAGCTTTCCGAGCGCTACCTCAATCCCAGCATTTGTTCCTCCATCAAGCAGGTGAGTGACTTTGTGCCATTGTGGGGTTGGAGGCATGGTGAATGGCGTTTCTTGGGAATTCGGACATGGCGCCAGGATTGAGTCGAATTGCGTCTCGACAGAGCCAGGAGGACGTTTCACCAATTAAACACAACCCCACTTAGATCTGCCCCAGGACGAAGGTCCGTAAATACCAGACAGTTTGCGGCCGCTCTCCAAGGCAGACTGGCGCGACATGAACAAATATGGATATTTTATCGTGCATTTGTCTTCTCTCTCTCTCTCTCTCCACGATAAGGTCGCATCGGCGCGCTTCGGTGTCAACAGTTCGTATTTGGCCCACGCCGAGATGCTGCAGATCAAGATGGCCCAGGGGGCGAAGCCCGGTGAGGGTGGTGAATTGCCCGGCTACAAGGTGACCGCTGAGATCGCGCGTCTGCGTCACGCCATCCCCGGCGTCGGTCTCATCTCACCCCCGCCACACCACGACATCTACTCCATCGAAGACCTCGCCCAGGTAACCCCCCACCCCCCCACACTCCCCAATTATCAATTTTCTCCTCGAACCTCGGTGCCTTTGGGCTTTAATGAGTCCGTGTGCTGCGTCAATCGATGCCATTTGACTGCCCCTCGGATAATAGTTTCTCTTACCTCAATTCCAGCTGATTTACGATCTCAAGGCGGCCAACCCGATGGCCGTGGTCAGCGTCAAACTCGTCTCAGAGGTCGGTGTGGGCGTCATCGCGTCTGGCGTTGCCAAGGCAAGTTTCTGGCCATTTGTCATTCTCCCCTTCTCTCGGCGTTGTAAATGCACGCCGGTAACCCAGCAATTTGGAGGCCATTCAGCGGGAATCAGCAGGGCGATTTCGCCGCACGCGCATTGGCAGATCGCGTCAGATCGCGTCAGATTCCACTAAACCGCCAAAGTTTAAACCAACCCATTCAAAATCACGAAACCAAAGTAACCTACTAGCACCAATTGTTAAGTTGCCTTGATCTTAATTCGTCTCTTCCTTGATCTTATTCATCTCTTCCTCTAGGCCTACGGATCAAAGGTTCCGGATCATTGAATTGTTTAATTGTTTATGGTTTATCTACGTCCGTTTGTATTAAATGTCGTTGATTGATGTTTTCGTGTTCAACAACGACCACCAACACAACAACAACCACCACCACCACCAGCAAATGTTATTGTTTTCGTATTTGCCCTGTGCTCATGTGTAGTGCAGGTGTAGTCGACAGGTGATCATCATCCCCTCCGCCTAATGTCTGCTGTCTCTTGTCTAGGCCCACGCTGCTCACATCATCGTCTCGGGCCACGACGGCGGAACCGGAGCAAGCTCCTGGACGGGCATCAAGTGCGCTGGACTGCCCTGGGAACTCGGGATTGCCGAAACCCACCAGGTTCTCATGCAAAACCACATTCGTTCCAAGGTTATTCTCCAGGCCGACGGTCAGATACGCACAGGTAGGCAGTGTAGGCTGACTAATGTACAAACCAAACCCTGCGTCTGTACCACCCTTTACCACCCTATACCACCGTTCGGACGCTTGTCGCCTTGACGACCACCTTAATGCCTGCCGGTAGTTCCGGATAACCTGAATGCAGCCTAAACATCTGGTCACTCGATTTATGTAGATATCTCCGCTTAGTGTATTTGCAAGGCGTTTTATCCGGCACATTGGTTAGCAACGCCACAGTGGGCCAGTAACACAGAAAACAGGAGAAACTGTAGTCCATCGGGGAAGAGGGTTGAAGAGAGACAGACTAAACAGTGTGAATATGATTGGAGTGGCCGGATCCTTGCAGCCACCGGACTGATCACTTGTGCGTGAGATAGGTGATGTGGATGGAAATGGAGTTTGGTGAAAGCTTTTGGTCACCGGTTGTTGTGTGGCACGAAGAGCATCCTCCATGTGGCAGAGAGTAAGTTGGCCATCATAAGCGAGTCTGTGCCATCGAAAGAAGGGGGAAGGAAGGAAGTTGTCGCTCGCCGGCTGCCGCAATCCGTGACGCACACAAAGCAGCAGCAGCAGCAGCAGGCCGTTCATCCTCCGACGACCCCAAGTAAGCGGGCCATCACAGGTGACCCGTGGTGTCGTTTGTGCCTCCTAAAATGGCTCCCGTGGTGTGGGCCGTCCAGCATTCACTTGATTCATTTCCGCGACCATCTACTCCTCCTCCTCCTCCTCCTCCTCCTCCTCCTCCTCTTCCTCCTGGTAACCGACTGATTCATGCGGCTGTTGCCCATGCACGCCGATCGGAGGTCGGCTCAGAGCAGACGGAGACCCGACTCTGTGCCCAGCTCAAATAGACGCTACTTGAGAATGCAGAGTAGAAGGTGGCAAACTTGGTCATTTAATTCCTCCCAAATGCCTTTGATTCGCGCAGCCCACGATGTGGTGGTCGCGTCGCTGCTGGGCGCCGATGAGTTCGCGATGTCGACGGCGCCGCTGATCGTGCTCGGTTGCACAATGATGCGCAAGTGTCACCTCAACACTTGTCCCGTGGGCATCTGCACGCAGGATCCGGTGTTGCGGAAGAAGTTTGCCGGCCTTCCCGAACACCTCGTCAACTACCTGTTTCTGCTGGCTGAAGACGTGCGCAAGTTGATTGGCCGCCTGGGCTTCACTCGCCTCAACGACCTCACCGGACGCGTTGACCTTCTAAAGGTATGGCCCATTTGAGATTCGATCTGCCTCGCTAAGTCTAATTGCGTGTCTGAGTGTAGCGGCGTGGGCGAATCATCAACACCCCCAGTTTCACGGACATCCCCTCGGCGTTGTCTATTGGTTTGTCATCAACGTCTAGGAGCCTGAGTTTCAGGTATGGTGTCCCTGGGTTGGATTGTTCAGCGTCCACTTCCCCACCCTATTCGTGGGGCTCTTTGGACGCAAAGAGTCTCTTTGAAAATGTAATCCGTGAAGCAGCGGCTGACTTATTATCTACCAGGAGGAGATAGCTGAACGAGTGCGATCTAGTCATTCCCACTAGTCGACCCGCTCCGCCAAAATCTAATTTGGCTTAGCTCACACCAAGCCACAAGCATTGCACTTTATATATGTTCGTGTCTCCTGCAGCAACTGGACGTGCCGACCAGTTACAAGGCGAGCAAGTTGGATCTGTCGCCCCTTCTGGCACTGCCCGTGCCCGCCTTCAGCGATCTCATACGCGATCAGCGGCCGACGGGTCGCCTTGTGTGGGATTCCATGGCCTCCATCGACATGATCGACCTGCCTCAGGGGGCCATGGAGGTGTCATCGACGCTGCGTCTGGCACGCTCGCTCCCACCGGATCGCTACTGGGACCGGCGTCTGCTGGTGTCCGCGGCGCCACTAATTGACACCCCTGGCGATGAAGTCCTCCCCGTCGTCCGCGTCTCGGGGGCCATCTCCAACGAGGACAGGGCCTTCGGGTCCTCGGTCAGCTACGCCATCTCGATGAAGTTCCAAGAGGCCGGGTTGCCCAAGACGAGGCGTCTTGAGGTGAGTGAGTTCGAGGCCTCGAGTATTGGTCGGTGGTAATAGACGCCCAATTCTTGGTGTGGGGGTCACTCATTCTCGTCACTCACAGAGATTGAATCCGATAGCACTTTCGGGGTCGTAGCGGGGACTGGAGATGGTGTCGGAGAGGAGAGGAGCATGTCATCAAGCCCATTGCAGAAAATGGCTTCAACAAATACCCCAATATGGGACCGAAATCAATAAAATGAAAATAGGCGGAAACACAGGCGGTTGATGAGGTCGCTTTGAAGCACACGTACTTCATTGTATTGTTTTATTAAGTATAATTGTAACATAATTAATATTTATGTGTGATTGACTCACGGAGGCGGGCAGAAATGACCGTCGCAGGCATACAAGCCTGTTATGGCGCACCAATGACTGCGTCGTCAAACATAAACCGAACGCAGGAAAAAGCTCCACTGTTGATTGGAATTCATGGTTATGGCCAATGAAAAATTGGGCCAATGAGGCCGTGTGCCTGACTCATACCGCGGCATGGGAGGAAATCCCGGAACAACGTCGAACAGTAGACAATGACGGATTTATGTAGTAGAAAACATGTTTTTTTATTGGAGGAATCTATCATGTTGCTCCCTCCCTCCACCATTACCGTTACCCCGTTTTTCTGTCTTAGGTGAATCTGCGAGGTCACGCCGGTCAGTCATTCTGTGCCTTCCTCGCCACGGGGGTTCACGTGAATCTGGCCGGAGACGCAAACGACTACGTTGCCAAGGGTCTCTCGGGGGGTCAGGTCACCGTGGTGCCCGCCAACCGGTTGCTCACGCAGGCCTTCCACTCGGAGGACCACATCATCGTTGGCAACGCCTGTCTCTATGGAGCAATCGAGGGGCGTTGCTTCGTGCGCGGACAGGCGGCAGAGCGCTTCTGCGTTCGCAATTCAGGCGCCGTCGTTGTTGCCGAAGGTAGGACACTCGCTGCTCTCTCTCTCTCTCTCGGTGGGAGACATGACTCATTACATATGTGCGGGGTTCGACTCCTGGTCAGGGAGCTGCCTCCCTCACCCCAGAACCCCCCCCCATCCCATCCCTTCTCATCCAGAATCGGTTGCCATTGAGTGACGGCCGACATCGATTGTGCCACACGCGGCACTCGTCATGGGCATCCCGGTTTTATCTCTTCTGCAACGAAGCGACAGAGTGTTAAGCGGACTTATTCGCTCGCATGAGACGGCCGTCTGGTTGGCCATACGCTGCCGTGCGTACACTCCCCCACAAAGACCACTGTGAAGACCATTTTGGGCGGGGCACATCTGTCCGAGTTTTTTGTTTGCTCCAGTCCTGTGTAAGCAACTGGGGTATAAACCGGCTTTTAGGGGTGTTTGCCATTAAGGTTCTTGGAAATGTGTTTACAGGTGGCCTGACCAATGAAATCGAACCAATGAGAGGGAGGCTGCCGGGCGCTACACGAAAACCTCCTTTGTTGATGCCTCTTGGCTAAACCGTTGTATAGGAGGTACAAATACCACATATTATCAATTGATTATAAACGTTAAGCGTTAAAGGGTAGCTTTAAGTGACTTTATGCCACAGCTGCAAGACGAATGGTGATTCTCAACAGCTATGACAGGCTGTGGACTCCTCGCTGCTACAGATATTAGATGACCCCTCCCATCCCCTCTATTCATGTTTGTCTGAATGTAAATCTCTTCGACCAATCCGTAGGCAATACCGTTCAATACCTACAAGAACGGCGGCATATCGCAATTCGGTCATTCATTATTTGTCCCGTTTTTTTTCGAAGGTTAAGGAGGCACTGAACTACCGCATTCATAGATTAATTTATTTAATTCTGGTGCTTATTTTAAAAACGCATTGGATACCAGTTAAAACAACGTGGAACCGCATCAAGGCTTTCGTGGATTTCATTTCGTGGCCAGCCCAAGGCCTCCGAACGATCCCTCCACATGATAATGGACTGTTGTACACAACACAACCCAGGAATTAGGATGTTGCGCTAGAGAATGAGACATCGGTGATGGCGTCGGGCATCTCCACAGGTCTCGCCGAACTGCCCAATTTCGATTCCAATGAGTTCCTCAACCATTCCTTTCCCATTTTTCAGGCTGCGGCGACCACGGATGCGAGTACATGACGGGCGGTCGGGTGGTGCTGTTGGGTCGCCCGGGCCGCAACTTCGCCGCCGGCATGTCTGGTGGCCTGGCTTTTGTCTATGACGTCGACAAGGTGTTTGATGCCCGTTGCAATAAGCAGCTCGTATCCCTCGAGAACATGAAACCTGAAAACGAGTTTGCACCCTGGTTGCGCCTCACCATCACCTCTTTCTTCGACGAGACGGGCTCTCTGGTGCGTTAATGATTTTTGTGTGCTTCCCCCCAACCCGTTTAGCAGAAGCTCAGAGGCTCTGGGGTTATGTGCCACATTCAGGGATCCGATTTGCATGTAACAATAGTGCGCTGGGCGTGCCTATAATATTAAAAGCCAGCTGTGCTCCACAAAGGGGCTACTCTGAGGCCTCGTCACTTAAGGCTATTCGAAATCCTTTTCTCAGAATGCGTACATTGACAGACCTTGAGAGAGTTGGTCATAAAAACCATCAACCGCAACGGGCACTGGGTGCTGGAAAGGTGCTGGATTCGGCACACGGATACCACACCTTTCGGGGGCGTATCGAGGTGTCGTGTGTAACTTTTTTGTCGAAAATTCCAGTTTATTTTCATGTCAATTGTCTTCATTGCCGGCTTATCTAAAATCTCCGTCCAAATTATAGGTGGCGCGCAATATCATCAGACGGTGGGAAGCCGAACTGCCCAATTTCGTGCTGGTCTTCCCAAACGACTATCGGCGTGTGTTGCTGCTTCAGGCGACCGAATCAGCTGAGGAGGAGGAGGAGAAAGCAGCGGAAGCCGTCGATCCAACTCCGCCGATGTCAAACTCCAGTCCGGTGCGTTCGGGGCTGCTTAGTTTGGTGCCGTCGTTTCCACCACGTGATCAATATAGGATTCAAAATAGCAGTAGTAGTAGTTTGTAGTGAGTCTAGTTGATCGCGAAGGTGATCTGCGATATCTCGATGGGTAGGGTGGGGTAAATCTAGGCTGTAAATTGAGGGAATATCGATTAGGTGGACCAATGACCAATTTCATGTGACCCGTGACAACTGTATAACATTGTAGAAGGGGGTGGTTGTCGAGTTCTAGGATTATATCTTCATGTATTCGTCCCCGAATAGATTTAGTCCAGTGGATCTCCTCAGATATCTCGATGGGGTGGTGCCAATTTTAGACCGTTAATTGAGGAAACCATCGGTTAACTCTCCAGAGATTGTTGGACAGGAGTGACAGGTGATCACTTGATTGTAGAAGGGCGTTGACATCGAGGAGGCGGCGGCGGCTGTGGCGGCGGAAGAGGCGGTGCCGGACAAGTTGCGCGGTTTCGTCAAGTACCCGCGCACCAAGTTGAAGTACCGCCCTACCGAGGAGCGCCTGCGCGATTGGTCCGAGGTCTACGCCCACAAGGCCGTCCAGCGCACCATCAAGACCCAGGCGGCCCGTTGCATGGACTGCGGCGTCCCCTTCTGCCAATCCTCATTCGGCTGTCCTCTCGGTAACCTCATTCCCAACTGGAATGACCTCGTCCACAAGGTAATCCACAGATGACTCTTGAACATTTTCAATGCTCCCACAGGGCAAACCGTGTGTGTGTGTGGGTAATATACGAGAAATGGTGAGATCGCCGCGAATACGGGTGTCTTGGATTGAGTACCTGGATAAGCCACGGGAATGGGAAAAGCCCGCGTGGGATAAAACATGTCGCAAAATCGGAGGCGAGATGAAAAATCTGTGAACAGTCCATGTATCCACCACCCAATTTGCCGTACTTCACGAAGGCGCCATTTGCATTATCACTCCTGGAGATCCGACTGTTTTTGCTTGCAGCGACATAACAGTAGCATGCAATTGGCAAGAACTTCTCTCAAAGATGGGGGGTGGGGGTGATACGAATCAGACAGAGAGAAGGAGAAAATAAAGGAAGAAGGCTTGGATATGAGTTGAGCGCTGAATAGGGCTGAACTGTGTTGACCCCGGAGGCTCTCCACTTTTAGGACCAATGGGAGGCGGCCCACCACGCCATGTCCCAGACCAACAACTTCCCGGAATTCACCGGTCGTGTCTGCCCGGCCCCCTGCGAGGGCTCCTGCGTCCTCGGCATCATCGACCAGCCGGTGACAATCAAGAATATCGAAAGTGCCATCGGCGAAGTCGCCTGGGAGCGCGGTCTCAACGTGCCCAGACCCGTCGAGGCCGCCCGTCTAACCGGCAAGCACGTGGCCGTCGTGGGTTCCGGACCAGCCGGACTCGCCTGCGCCGCGCAGCTCATCAAGGCAAGCCATAAAGCCCCCACACCCACCCACCCACCATTACCCCTTCTTGTGATTGGCCGGGTGCGTGCAGAGCGGCCATGTCCTCTTTGTCGTTGATGACCAACCGGGAATATTGTGAGGGTGACGGTGTCTCAAAGAGGAGCGGGTGGAATAAGTGGCCGCTCCTGTGCCATCCAACGCGGACGCCACACGCGGGATTCGGGCTTGCTAAATTCCTCCGGATCACGCTGTATTCGGTTTGCGCCACGCCCGGCTTCATTTGGGTGGCTTGATCTATGAGTCGAAACCTGTGTACCTCGCTAACTGCAATGACAACTACATCGGGCTGATAAATGACGTTTCCCCCTCACCCTCAACTCCTCACCTCAACTTCTCTTCGATTTTTGCCAGGTGGGACACCACGTTGACGTCCTGGAGCGTCGAGATGCCCCGGGGGGTCTCCTTCGATACGGCATTCCAACAATGAAATTGGACCGCCGCATCCTTGACCGCCGATTGGACCTCATGCGCGCCGATGGAGTGAAATTTCTCTGCAACGTGGAGGTGTCTGGCAGTGGACATATGTCGGCGCGGCGACTCCTTGAAGACTACGACGCCGTCGTCCTTTGCTTGGGGTCCACGTGGCCACGTGACCTGCACATCCCGGGTTCGTCTTGTCCCTGGTCCCTGGACACCCCGGAAAGCCGCTCTTATTTTACCATCCAATTTGCCCCTTTTCAGGTCGTCAACTGGAGGGCATTCACTTTGCCACCAGCTTCCTCGAACAATGGCAGCGTAAACAACACCAGCAAAGCCAACCGACCGAGGACGTCCACCTGAACAAGCTGGCCGCGGGAAAGCGAGTGGTCGTCCTGGGCGGTGGAGACACCGGTGTCGATTGCATCGCCACGTCGACGCGACAGGTCAGTTGCGTCGGGCACTCTTTTCGGGGGATATTATGAGAGGCTGGGCAACTTCAGGTCCTCATCGACCCTGTTGGAGGCTCCTCCATACTTTCGGTTTTTTCCGAGACGCCGAGACCACTCAATACCTCGGCTTTCCTAATGTCAAAAGTCAGCTGTGCTGGACAAGGCATTGGAACACTCTGTGGCCACGCAACTTAAGGCTGGCGGAAACCGGCTGCTGCTGATGCATCATCCGGAATTCGTCACCAGCCTCCCTGGGTGCTGGTTGAGTGTTGTCGGATGACGAATCAGCGGCGGCCACGGCGACGGGCATTCTTCCACCTCTTCTTGGGAGGCACTGCCTGGGTTGCCGCCACCCTTACGATATTCCCAGGAGTCTTCCATGAAGCAGCAACCGGCTCATCCTCGAGCAGCACTGAACCGCTCATCGATGCTCCAACTTGGGATCTTCCGTCCAGAGACCAACCATAGAAACTCTCACACCACCAAACGCAGCTACCTCTCTATACCCCCTTGTTTTCTTTGTCCTTTTGCGCGGTTTAGGGAGCGAAGTCGGTGGAGACGCTGGAGATAATGCCGCGTCCGCCGGGTCTCCGAAACCCCAACACGAACCCCTGGCCCCAGTGGCCCCTCATCTTTCGCACCGACTACGGCCACGAGGAGGTCACTCTGCACTACGGCCGCGATCCCCGGAACTTTAACATCTCCACGAAGGAGTTCGTGGCGACCGCGGACGGCACGGCGGTCGCCGGTCTGCGCGTCGTCTCGATTCGTTGGGAGAAAAAGGCGGACGGTCGCATGGAGATGGTGGAAGTGCAGGGTAAGTGGTGCGAGGCGGTGGTGATCGATTTGTCTTATTTAATCTACGAGGCCCCCACTCCCTAATTGCTTGCTGTGTGCGGCCATCTCCGCCTTCACAGATGCCCCTGATTGCGGCTGCTGCCAATCCACACCGATCGGTTTCCCAGTTGCTCGCTCCCGCAGGAGACCTTCGGCCGTCCACACGCGACGCCCGTGCCTGCCTGCCTCTGTTTGATAGGATTGACAGCTTCTCGGTTGCCAGGCAACAGCGACGTCTTATTTCTTAATCGCCGGAGAGCTGGTCACGCCAGTCCGCTTTAAAGCTCCGTTACAGCCACCAGAAAGGCGGGAGTATTCCACCACCACCAGCGGGTTGTACGGAACTGGAAGGCTAATTCGGAGACAGGGGAAGAGTGGAGCCAAGGAATAACCTGCGGTCGTTCTTGTGGGCATCAAACGAACTTGCCTAGAGTGTTGAGACGTAAAGTGTTGTTGTTCCCTTTTCAGGCACGGAGCGCCTCATCGAGTGCGACCTGGTGCTCATCGCCATGGGATTTTTGGGTCCCGAGAAAGGGATTCTGGAGGAGCTCTCGCTTGAGGCCGACGCTCGCTCAAACGTCAAGACACCTCCTGGAAAATACATCACATCGGCACATTCTGTCTATGCTGCTGGGGGTGTGTAACTAGGCCTTTTCTTTGTGGTTTTTTTATATTTCGCGACAACAACGGAAATTAATTGCAATAAGACAATCAATTGTGTGGGGGCCATCGCGACCTGCTAGCGGATGAGCCGGCCGCTTCGTGGAGACTCTTGGGAATGTTGTTGAGGTGGCGGGGTCCCAGGCGCCACCGGAAATTCCAGCAACGCCCCGCCGACTGCCCTCGTGCAGACTGGCCTCGTGCGTCGTCCGCAATCGGAGGAGTGGTTGATTTACGTTGAATGTACGCTGTCCCACTGTATAGGATGACGTGTACGCGGATGTGTTAACTGTTTAAACCCAGTTTTTATGAGCCAATCGGGCGCTCAGAATACACTCAACGTGTAGAATTGGACATCTATTTGGTATTGGTTAGCGTTGTCACACAAATAATAATTGTAGTGGCTTTATTGGGGTCACTAAAATACGAGCAGCGATTAGTGAACAACTATTGAAGTGGCGTTGAACGATGATCTCTTGGGTGGAGAGCATAGGCAGGCCACTAGAAATGCAGTGTGTCTGTGTGTACTTATCGATTTACCTTTTTTGTGTCGCAGACTGTCGACGTGGACAATCCCTCGTCGTTCACGCCATCAACGAGGGTCGTCAGGCTGCTCGGCAGGTCGATATGGACTTGATGGGCAACACGATACTCCCCGGACCCGGTGGAGTCACCCTCCCCGAAAACACCCAGGTTCAAGCCTAGTTGGTCTTCAGCCCATTTACCCCCCCCCCCAGCCCTCCCCCATCCCCATCTACCCCGTCTCGTCTCGTCAGCTGAACCCGTCTATTTGCACTCTTGTCTCGTCCGCGCCGACTAGATGCTTTAGAAGAAGAAGAATGCTTGACATGGCCTCCCTGTTGCTAAACACGCCCGTCTAAATTATGCTGCTCTTGACACCGTCTACATTTATCGATCGGTTAAAACAGAGTCTTTGTGTGTCTTGTTATGTTCTGTCCCCCTCACCCCCTGACCTACTGACCCCATTTCCTCCCCCCACCGATAGTTAGACGTTGCATTTTTATATGTAGAAAAGAAGACGCGTTTGATGTTGTCTCAATTTGTTGGTCTTCTCAATTCCACCAGGACTTACAGGATGAATTACAGGCGCGCACGCCTCTAAGCTCGGCTAATAATGACCAATCAAGTTGAGTAAACGATTGATTTGTGGGGAAAATTAAACAGCCACCTTGATTGGTGGGGTGAAACCGCGGTGCTCGTTCATTGGGCAGGGGTTTTGTCAGGACAGGCCAAGAGTTGCACGAAAGTCGTGTCGCCTTCTTTCGTGGCAGTGGTCGAACCGAGGCAATGGCGTCGTGTGTCGCCTGCAGCCGAAAACGAAGCCGGGCGCCCTGGTGTGAGCACCTGCAATCCGGCGATTCATCGACCGGGGTTGCGTGTTTATCGCGTCGCTATCCCACCCTGGAGATTGAAAGTATTCGTTCACTGGCGTTGGCTACGAATCCTGAAAGTGGACTGCCTGCAACGATGAAATACGACGTCCGCAGACCCGGAGAAGCTGTGGTCCCTAGGGCAACGACGTGGACGGCTGTGGTGGTTCGGTTAGGTTGCCCGAAGGTCAGAGCTCACAAACCGCTGCCACTGGTTGGCGCTGTCGGACGGGTGGACGACTGAACATTTGGATCACAAGTAAAATATTCAAACAAGTCACCGATAAAAACCCCATGAAGCAGCCGGTTCATCCTCGACCGGGAGAAAAAATGATGCAAAAAAAATGCCTGATTTGGCGTAGGTTGTACAAGCTATGATTTGCCAAGTAACTCGATTGATTAGCACGGGAAATTGCACTTTGTTGCGGAACACGTACAACGCGTTGGAGATACTACTTATGGTAGTTGGCATACGGCGCCCACTGAGGCCGTTAGAGATTTCGGGAGAGCAGAACTCATCGTTAATTGCAATATCCTCTATTTTAGATAGCACAATTATGGCATTTCACCGGCAGCTAGTGTCGCACTGTAATTGCACTTCCGGTTTCCATTTGTACAGGAGGGAGGGGGTTGCGACTGAAAGTAGCGCCGTGATGCTGCATGTAAGAATCAAATAATCATTAACGTGGGTTATGCAGCGGCCACCCCATCCTTGTGGAGATAAAGGAAGCAACCTTTGCGGTACAAGTCGAATAAGGGAGTTTCCGCGAAGCCAGTGAGGGTGAGGTTCGGATAAGGTGGAGGGCGTTCACTGCTTCGTTTTCACTGTGTTTCGAAATTTTTGTTTTTTTAAACCGGTGACTCCCTTTTACGCTAAGTTCCCCGGGGCGGAAGGCTATTTCAGTGTTATTCGGGCGATTTGTGATTGGTTAAGATAACCGCCGCCGCATATAATTAAATCCTCAGCGGAGTTCAACATGGCTGGGGCCGCCTTACATTCTTTCGACTGCTGGTATTAGGATGTTTTAAAGCTAATAGGCCTACCCGTCCGGGCGAATCAAGTGAAGAAAACACAAGAAATATGAGCGATGACAAATCTATATGTACACATAAACTGTATATCGGACCGTGGGGGATAATTGGTAAGACTTTCTACCAACTGACGAGAAAACTTTGGCTCATTTATCGCCATCGTTTCGACACGAACCAAATTAAAGTTTTATCATACTTGGAAGACTAGTAAATCGCCACTTTCAACAGCGTTTCTTCTTCTTTGAAGGATACAAAATCGTTCCAAAAACCATTTTTAGTGGCGCTCAAATCGCTCCGATCTGCAGATTCTGGAGAAGATCATCATTTGCGCCTGTGGGGACCGTCCGCCAATCACAGTGTACCCAAACATTTATCGTTTCATAATTGGCTTCTTACTGTGCCCTTTAGTTTTTTCAAAGACGAAATTCCTCCCATTGTGAATTTTTAGAAAAATTAACATTTCCCAGCGGGATAAAATGAAATGAATACATTTTTTTTTGTTGACAATGAATGTTTCTCCAAATATTCATCGGAGACCCTCTCTACTCTCGTTACACGCATGTCAATAATAATGGTTTTGAATGTAACAATTTAGAAACATATCAAATATTCGTCGTCGTTATCTTTTGGGCTTGCAAGATAACATAATACATCCTGAAACGCGAAATCCCGTCTACCATATTCCCAGGAAAAAGAACTTCGTTTTTTCACAGGCAAATGTGTTGGCGATATATGCATAGTTTGGTTGATTGCTCAAATTATCTAGGTTTGTGTACATCTGACTGGTTGATAGAGGAGGAATATAATGAAGAAGGCGATGGGTCGTGGGTAGGATAGCATCGCCGTCTGGCTAATTCACTGGTCTCAGTCTCACTATCCAGCCTGCCTGTTACTGGTGCGGTAGCGTTGGCGGCTTCACGGTGGAATTCTGTTTAGAGCGCGTCTCGAAGTCCTTGAAGGGCGACTGGCTGTGGATGATGTCTCTGTTGGTGTCGAGGATCTCGAGAATTTGCTCGGCAGCCGGGTGCACCAGGTCGCACCAGGTCTCCCACAGAGGGCGCACCACAAAATCGATGAAGCTCACCTTAAAAAACAGGGCGGAAAATTCGCGTTATTGCCCAAGACAAACCTCTTTTTTTCATACAGGCACAATTGTAGTAATTTGTGAACCAATGCCACGTCGAACGTAACACCCTTCTCTGATTCGTTATCCACCATGTTCACTCGATTCGGATTTGTCCGTATAATCCTCAAATGTCATGTATCTGTTTTCTTATTGTTGCACAAAATGCGTCACGCACACGCCATGTTGGTCTTCTGATTGGTTACAGTTTTATATTTTGGCCCAGTTTTTTTGCAATTATTGGCCCAATTTTGACCCAAGGATTATAGGTTTTAATAACAATTTGGGGGGTTCCGTTGAATACCCCGTGTCATGTTGCCGTGTTCCGACAAGTCGGTATTTCGTCTAAGCATAGATTGTGGGATAATCCGACCGTCGTGGAGCGGTCTCAATCCGGTACACTCAACTCTCCTCACAATTAGCTGCTCCAATTAGCTGCCTGTTTGACGACAGCGGCGACAGATATCTTCCTGGAATGCCGTGATGTTCCACCACACAGATGCCTGGAAATGCTCAAGATGCACTCAGACCATAGCCTGTAGACCATATGTGGAGACGCCACCTGCACAATAATCCCACGATTCTTCTTCTTCATGAAACATGTCAGCTCTGATATTGGCGAACCAAATAACTTTCGCCCGAACACACCCACCTGTGTCTTGTCGACGACAACGGAGTCTCGGTCGCACATGGCACTGACTTCGATTCCAAGAGCCTTCTCCTTGTCTCCCTGCCTGAAGAACTCCTCCATCACTCGGATGGTCCACTGTTTGTAGAGGTCAAACGGCTGGGCTGGACTGCCCAGGTCAGCACAATGCAACATGCACTGCAAAACCTACAATTTGTCCAAACAAAAACATTAGTGAAGCAGCATCCTGGCGTTCTCGGTCCTTTCGTTTCTATTTTAGAATCGATTGTTTATTCCCAACCACCAGTGTGTTTCTAGCCACACGGCACCTTTTCACCACTGGGCATATTTCGGTTGCTATAAAACATTAGGGATACCAAAAGAAAGCGCGCGTTATAAAAATGGATTTGGACACAGCCATTGTTTCCATCCGGAATAGCGTCATCGTCTCCAGTAGCAAATTGGTGTAAAAGGGACGAATTATTTGTCTTGACAACGAAGAATTGCTCGTCTTTCTCAACACCCAAAAGCGATCCAATTTTAACGACGTGCTTCACGTGAAAGTACATCGTCGACCATAGACGCGCAATCGCGACTATTCCTCGACAGTTCACCGAAGATTTGATTCAACCCGAGATTTTAATACGTCATTATCAAAATTAGTAGGTCGTCCTGATTTTTGCGCATCATTCAAATTCCAATTGCCCTATTTATATCGTTTAAACCGAAATCGACATCGGCGGACTGTAAAAACTTGACCATACATTTCAGAAATGCCTTTGTGACCTTGATGGCGTTCAAGGCCCAATCAAAGAAAAGCAGCATCCCCATTACAATAAACTCCAGTGTATTGCTCATAATTGTTTTATTGAGTAGAGCCCTTACAGAGATGCGTCCCTCTCAGCGCCTGGACACACACACTGCATACGAAAATACGATTTATTATTTGTAAACCTAATAGCTTCCAATACATTTACTTCATTTAAATTTGGGATGCATTAATTTATACAATGACCGTTGCAATTATCTTTCGAACCAATCACGTGATCTGATTATTTATCCCCTTTGTCGACCACGACATTGACCTTGAGTTGCTTGTGTACTTAGATCCAATAAAACGTACTTCCTGTTTTGAAAATCCGCCAATAGGGCGGTTGAATAGAACAAGAAGATTCTAACGCCGCACAAAGAAAAACAATTATAAAACTATTGTTGGAAACAGTTATATTTAAACGATAGTAGGCAGTCTAAAGAAACTCGAAGCGAACAAATTATTTTTTTCGCTTATCTATGAAATGTTTTTCTTGTTGTGGACAATCCGGTTTTACTGATTAACTTTCTGTGGAGACTCTTGGGATTATTGGACAGGTGGCGGCGTCTCCGGCTGTGCTGCCACCCGACGAGGAGGTGGAGGAGGAGGAGGAGGAGGAGGAGGTGGAGGAGGAGGAGGAGGAGGAGGAGGAGGGAGGAGGAAGTGGCCGCCGCCGTTGAAACACCATCCACCACTTAACCAGCCCACGGGGGCTGCTACACATGGAACTCGGGCTGGCCGCTAAATCTCTCCCGACGCACGCCACCACGCCCGGCTTATTTAAATAATAAAATTACCTGGCAAATGCCGACACAGAATCCGGGAAATCCTGATGCATCGAAAGCCTTATTTTGCCCCCTTTCAAAGAACAGGCAAATCACCCATATCTGCTTATTCCAACCAATTCAAGTGCATTTTGAACAGTATGAAGGAATTCCATTGGATGTGCAACATTATTATTATAATGATGTCTGCCCCGCGATAGGGACAGTAAGTGCTTCTTCAAATATGCCAAAGGGTGAATGTCAATGAATCTGTTAACTGCAGTCGAAGCCGTGGGTGTGTTTGCAACATCTATGAGATTTCCGACATTCCAGTACAATAAAATGATGCATACGATATTTAGGTTCTACAGACCGGTGAAGACCGGTGAAACACTTGCGGCTTTGGTGTTGAGCGGCAGTTTTAATCAAAGGGAATTGTGGAATTAATTACCCAAGAGTGAGACTGGATTAATGCTTGTGTCAACAACTAACAAGACTCTAACCCGGCTAGAGTGGTAGAGGCATGAAAAACATTCAATGCATTCATTATGCATGTGACGGGATGCAGTTACCGTGCATCCTGTCATACTTGGCCATCTAAGTGCCGAATAGTTGTACTCGCTGTTGTTGGTATCTCATTGGCCAACATTCATACAGTTTGAGAGACCCTTATTGAGCCTACTTTGGCGATTAAAATTCTAGGTTTTCGTCCGTCTTTTTTCCTGTATTCGGGTTCGTGGAGGTGATTGGCTCTGTGGTATTCGTATGAAGAGCAAAAAACAATAAAAGGATGCAACATGTGGTAAGTCCTACCAGGCTTCGATCACTGTGATCATCAAGATTCAAGAAACCAGTGCCAGCCAGCTCCTTGGTCTCCACCATGGTGCGAAGTTCAGCCAGGAGATTCATGTGCTTCGACATGTCCGTCGCCAGAACCTAAAAGTAGCATGAGTAGTGGTAGTAGCGGTAGTAGAAGTCGTCGTAGAAGTAGTAGTAACAATAGAAGTAGTAGTAGTCGTCGTCGTCGTCGTCGTCGTCGTCGGAATTTAGCAAACCTGGGTTACTTGAGCGTTGGATGATGCTGTGTCCGAGGACAATATCCCCAAGAGTTGTCATGGAAACCCCCAGTTCACCAGTTTATCATCCAGCAGGAGGAGATAGACGCAAACCTATCAATAAGTGTCACTTTCCCATCCAAACTTGAAACGAAGTCGTAATCGTTGCGGCAATTGCGTTTGTGGTGATTCAAAGCGAGTTACGAGGAAACAGAACACAAGAAGCCTTTCGATTAACCTTTAAATAACGATTCTACAGATTATTTAAATGAAAATATAAAAACATTGCAAAGCCCTTTTCCAATTCCCTCAAGAGTAGATGCGCCACGTAAACCGTCGATGCCAGAAACCTCTAAACATCCACTAATATCCAATAATAAAGATAAGATTGGATCGATATCAAAGGTTTTCGATCCTATTATTGATGATCTCGAGCGTAGCGTCGCGTGCGCAACACAAACCCCACCCACGCACGCACGCACGCACGCACGCACGCACGCACGCACGCACGCACGCACGACGTCACTCACAACTGCACGCAGGCCAACTGCTATTCGTTCCCCACCCTTCTTCACTCCAGAAAAAAGGTATTCACACTTTCGCCCTAAGATTGCGCTCTTAGCCATAGCAAATGCAAGATAGATTGCTAATTCTGACCTTAGGAAACTGTTTCAAATCCAGTGAATGTGAGCTTGTTACCGCGTAAAAGCGAGCGAAAATCACTAATAATAAATCATTGAAACCAACTTCTCCTTCATGGTAATGGTATTGGCGCCGTCTTTCTCCGATGTTCAAGAAGGGATGCTTAAACGCAAGCCCAGAAGCACATTTAGTGGGGCTGAATTCACCACTGATCCAAACGAACAAAAAATGGTTACCTCGGTCGGATAGCCCTTTCAACTGCATCAATGACACACCTAGGGTCATTCTACGCAATCTCTCTTGATGGATTCATCAAGTGCTTTGACATTTCCAGATGAATTGCAGTCACCGATTTAATTATTCTAGTCTACTGTCGTCCGTACTTGAAAAGCCAACCTCATGAATTCCTTATTTCTATGTCAATACACAAGACAAAACACAGCCGCTTCCCACAATTCATCTCGTATCTTATTCATGTCGCATTCCATAATTGACAGGATTGAGGTTGTCCTCCTATTACTGATCGCCACTCTGTTTTGTCTATCCAGCGAGGTCCTGCATTAAAAGTAATTCGCGTAATAATTCCATCATTCACGCAACCCCTACACCGGATAGATATCATCATACACTTTCCAATATGTGATTTGGTTCAGTACAGTATGAAGAAGAAAAGAAAGGCCAGTAAAAGAACGAACCAGTTCAATGACGAGCCGTCGAAGATGTTGCCTCTGTTTGGTGGACAAATTGACGAAGATATCACAGGCTTGTTCGGTCATAAGCTTGAAGGCCACAGAAAGGTGGTGGTTCTCCAGAACCGATGAATCGTTGTAGAGTAGTGCCAGTTTGTGACCTATGACGTGATATGTTTACAACTTGATTATAGTGCTGATATTAACATTAATTGTTATTGCGACCATTTGTCATTTTCAACGACGCCGCGACCACACTATGCATAAACACCGATTCACACCCGATCAGCGGGGTTTATCTACTTCTTCGGATTAACGGATTAGTACCGGCATAGGTGGCCGGCGACTCATCATTCCATATTGATGCTCTGAGTGCATAATCGATGGACGGGGCACAGGGACTTGAATACATTTCGCGGCCTAACCATCTTAACTACAAGCACCTGGAAACGGTCGCCCGAGTGTGTCCATTTAAGCATCTTCAGTCTGCTCGTTCACCTGTAATCCAACGACTTGGAGGCTGTCGGGTGGCGGCGGAATCTTGCTGCTGCTGCGGCATCTTCCGGAATCTAATGTACAGCCTGTCTGAGTTCCACGTGACCGGGAACCCCCTGTGTGTGTTGGTTAAGTGTCGGATGATGACGACGATGATGATGATGATGCCGCGGCTACGGATGCGGCCACCACCACCTCCACCTCTTCGGGTGGTGACGAGGACGCCGCCGCGTATTCCACACTACCAGGAGTCTCCATGGAAATGTCATCCAAGAAGCAACAACCGAGTCATCCTCTAGCAGGTAGAGATCGTCCTACCAATTTGATTTTTGATTTGCTGTTAACAATACTTTGCCTGTTGTTAATATGACGACAGTGGAGGAGAATAGTAGGAGACATGCAATTTAATCTTAATTGGGAATTTAGAATTTACCTATTTAGGTCATTGTCGAATTCCCAAATATTTAATGGTGGCGTAAACGGACAATTTATAGCCCCGTGTAGAACCAGGTTTGATGGTGTGTTTACGTTGAACAGCAAGTCTGAACGACAATTAATTTAAAAGTTGGCAAAGGATTCAGGCCACCCATCTATGGTCCTTATTAATTTTGCGAAACTGCTTTTACAGCCAGCCGGACGTTTGGGGATATCTCCGGTGCCGTCGTAGCCTTTTGCATACAAACCAACACACGCGCACGTACGCCTACGCGCACGCACGCACGCACACGCACGTACGCATACACGCACGCAACAATCCGACCGGAAAGCTAATTTGCCAGCTTTGTGGACGTGATGGGGTGAAATGTGTTCAGAGGTTTATGGACTTCTTCCACCATGGTGATCCATCATCATCGCAACATGTTCGCCGTGATTAACAGCCATTGCGCGTTTACCGTCGGGATGTATATGCGCAGGCGTATTATATGCGTGCTTCATATAAAAAATATGAAATACCTGTGTTGATGAGGAATTGGTTGGTTAGACCCGGGTGGTGGACGTCGTGGATGGCGGAAGCGAAGAGCGACGAAAGGATTTCAAGGTCACTAAAAACTCCCTTTTAGGGAGAATTGAACGGTGATAGAGGGTGATGCTTAAACGCAACATGGCTTAACAGCTTCAATGATACTAAAATATCATCGCGGTGGCTAATTTAAATAATATATATAGAGATGGGTATCGTTTTCTTAACGATAATGTTTTAAAGGCTCTCCTCTAGCCGTCTGAAACTAGAATAACGATAAAAAATCCCCACAACGACGAGGAAATTCGTTGACTTTGGGACTGCGGTGCTGAAAACAACGCCACCGACAACCGCCAGCTCGTACGCCTCTGCACCCGAATTATTTTGTCATCGGTCTGTCATAGGACTCGAACCCAGGGTCTCTCATAAATTGAAGCGCGGATGCTGACCGCGGCACCAGCTGTTGGCGGAGTTCACCAAAGTTCCCGAAGGCCTCGAGAAACCCGCTTGATTCGCGGCCACAATTGATTTTTATTTTTTTGTGAATCTCACCTCAAGAGTCTCCGCTTTGAGAAGAACGTGGACCGACTGTAGCACATCAGCCCCATGGACGTGGTTGTGATAGGGATTTGAGGTCTGGTAGGTGGCTTCCAGTCGCAAGATAAATCGAACAAATGTCAGTGGCTCAATATTGAAGCTGGCGAAAAGGTCACGGGACTGTGTGGAAGGGAGAGGAGGTGGGGGGTATGTTTAGTAGAACACACACACACACACAGGTAGCAAATGAGGTCAATCGATCACCTCAGATTTGCGCAAATATTTATACAAATCGAGTAACACTCTCTGTGGTAACATCACCTTTAGTATTTTCATCATTTAATCATTTGGAAATGTTAATTTTTCCCACGACTGTCAAGTGTCCAAGAGGCAGAATGGGCTAAATAGAGAGAAATCGTTTCGCGTCTTCGCAAATTCATTTCACACCCAACGCTTCTACCGGATTGAGCAGCAGTTAGGCAGCCACTTGATGCTGTCTCCATCATTTTCCTATTTTTACCAGAACGTTGCGTTGGGTGACCTTTCGACTGAATAGATGACCCCGATTGAAACACCTTTGCATCCATTGTGGAAGTGGTGAACTAAACTGTAAATAAACGGCTTCTTGGGCTGTTATTTGGAGTGCGGTGATAACATGGAATGGCGGTTAATTCGTTGCCAGGCGGTATTTGATGTATTTGATTGCGGTTTCAACTGCCAAACCAAGTGAAAAGAACATCTGGAATTTGAGCCACGACTAACTAAAATATATGTATATATCGACCTGTGTGGAAGAACTGGCGAGAGAGAACATTTCCACAGGCGAGAAGAATCGGACTAATTTCTGCCTACTCCTTCGAAAAGTGCGTCAAAGTTCAGCAAAAACTCACCATCACTAGCTATTCAGAAGGTAACCAATCGCCGCCACCTTATACTGTGGTGAGAGCGTCGGGCTATCCTTCTGCCATAGAAACGAAGTTTTCGCAAAAAAATAATAATTTGGTTTTTATTACGTTTAGGCAACCCGATTCTTAATATGTGCTCCTGTTACGTTATGCCGCTCCCACGAGAAATATGAAATACATCTGGTTAGCTGTTTTGGATAACATATTTTTTGATACACTTAACGCTGGAAAGGAGAAGACGAGGAGAGGGCGGTTAATTAGAAGCTGGTAAGGGCGAAGAGATGAGAAGGAGGCCGAGGAGACGGCTAGGAGAAGAGGAAGGGCGAAGAGATGAGAGGGGGGACAAAGAGGGGAGAGAAGGAGACGAGAAGGAGATAGGGAGGTCGAAGATTATGTTGGTCACCTATACAGCGAGAATATAGCTGGATGGGATAAGACACGCAATGCCAACCGGTAGCCAACCGCTTCCCGCGAGAGGGGGAGAAAGACACGCTGGGGTTTCGTGACATTTCCCGATAGTTTACGGATAAGGCAGACTTTAGTTGCAGGGGGTAGGGGAATGGCTCACTTACGGAAAAAATGCGATATGCAATCACAGTTAGCGAGTGGCCTCCCGATAAGCTGTCGATATTGAACATACAAAGAGACCATGAATTTAGCGATTCGTCTAATACCTGAAACACAAAACAACAAGGCAACGTGCCTTAGTATTTGAGACGACAACAGATTCATTTCCAAATTTTACCAAAGCCATAAAATGCCCGCTCAACCAGCTTTCAAATGCCCGAGCTCGACAATGCTCCCAAATAGTCAAGAACGCGGAGAACGAGGTTGAGCCGCGTTCTGACAGCACCAGGAACGAGTTCAACCACTCTGGGGTGGCACGGAGAGAGGACTCTAGACAAATGTTCCTGTCTATATCGCGACAAGGCCCCTCCCCTCCCACTCAAACCTCCAATAACATCGACAGCAGTCGATTGGACAAATTTTACGACCGCAAGACACGGAGCTTCAAAATGCCCGTCTTTTGCCGCCACTGTTCGCGCGCGATCGGAGGGGTGGCTATTTGAAGCCAATGATCGGTAGCGTCAAAGCGCCCGGGCCGGCTGTCGTCTGTCTTAGGAGTGCGCCATGGAAACCAAAAAGCCGCCCCTCTGGCGCGCGATAGCAACGCCAATTCGGGGCATCAGGTGAGTGCACAAAGCACAAGCAACCCGGTTATGAAATGCCGTTAACGTATGCAGCGGGTTAGCCATTGCCGGTGTGATTTGTAGCAGTACCGTTCGCAGCTGGTCGTCGTTGGCAGTCTTGATGCCGAGGTAGGGGGGCTCGGCCACATTGCCGTCGGAGGATTTTTTCTCTTTTGAGCCGGACGAATCGTGGTTATTTCGGACGTTTTTCTTTCCACCGGAGGAGTTAGTCTGGAAGAGATAGCCGCCCTCGATGCCGTACGATGCCGAGGACTCCAGGGAGATGCGAGTGATGTCGGTGCGCGAAGTTCCCGTGACGGTCTCGTCGTCAATGTCGTCGTGTTCTGAAAACTCGTCTGAAGAAGAAGAAGATAAAGGTTGGGCAAGGAGAATAAGAGGAAAAGCAATCAAAACTCATATGGAGGTATTTCACATGCTTCTATTTATCAAGACCGATTCAAATAGCTGAGGCTACCTCCGCTAGAGCATTCGGTGGTTTTCTGGATGACGTTTCCATGCCAGTAACACGAGGTATTCCAAGACAGTATCAGCCCGACGGAGGCGTTGCTTGAGTTCGGTTATCGGATAAGAATTAGTGTTTATTCAAGTAGAGGCAAATCTAGACCTTGCTTCTAACCTTAAGGTTTCATGAAACCATCACCTAAGAAAAATTATGTTTGGTTAGCGATCACAATCGATTGGTAAATAAATTAGAATATAATTGTATTTAAGACTCACCGCCTGTAAAAATACGTAGAAGTACCCATTGGCATATAAAAATAGTCCAAAAGCATTAATTCCGCTGAGCGTGGAGGCCAAATTGCTTCAGAATAGCGTCATTAAAAATATTATGATTTCCCATTCAAAATGGGTGCTTAATTATAAATTGAAAACAGAAACTCGAACTTTCACGACAAAACTGCACAAAACTGGAGTCGCCGTATCGATTTAAATCGTTCAATTAAATTCAAATTGATATCCCACTAGAGAATAAATCGGTTTCATGGATTCTGGAGAATATTTTGCAGGCGGCCTCATCCCCAGTGCCACCCTAAGAGGTGGCCTGGCACGGGGGTCGAACCCAGGAATCACACAAACAAAACGAATACGCGCAGTCAATAAATAACATACCCATAAATGTCTTGGAGATGTACTCGGAGATTTGGTTGTGCGTTTTATCCGAATTAAAACTTCCCAGTTTTTGACTAAGTATGCGTTTAAACTAAAAAAAGATAAAACCTTATAAGGCGGCTCGAACAACAATAGGTAAAGTAGCCATGTTGTCAATGTAAACTGTCCAGCCGTGTCCATCACTCATATCCGGCTGACGGGTTGGCAGAAACAAAAAAAACCCGTTGCCACCCCCTCAACCTACCTTATTCGACGCCATGTCGGAGACTGGTCGTTTCGTCTGGATGGTTTCCAACTGCTGCAAACACCACTCCAGCTCTTTCGTCGTTGCTGATGCAATATTACAGTATTCTTTGCCTGTTTAGGGGGAATAAAAGAGCAAATCTCTGGGTTAGTGAAACACGTAAATCCCTTAATGGGCGCTTACATAACGCGTTTTTGCCTAAAAGTCTAAACAATATAGGAGTGACAGAAGGTACGCCACGATTTGTCGCTTCATGCAAATTTAGACCTCGAGTCTGGAAACTTAGATCACAGCGACTGATGCCACAACCATATAAAAACAGCAACCTACTTTGTAAGGTATTTCAAACATGTGGGCGCATAGTATATAGAACAGTTTTTAATCGCCAATGTGAACTTTGAAGCAGCATCCCCCACACCCCGGCAGTTGTGGTGATGTGACAACTTAACGTCGCAACCAGCTGTTCGATTCCTCGCACCCGTTTGGACGCAATAAACACACGAGATCACAAATGATTATGGCAAATAATTTCGAGGAAAATCCGTTTTAGTTGTTCCCTGTTACACTTACCATTTAATTACGTCCAAAATTGCGTCTGAATTCAAAGTCATCACTCAACTTTGACACCCCAAACTCCGATAACAACTTTGATCACTGCAATCTCGGTTTATGCACTATCGCGATGTCAACAGTTGTGTTAATCAGTAAAAAAGCCTACCTTGAGGCGGTGCTGAAGTTTCTGAACCAGAATTTCTGTGATCTGGACTAAAAGAGTAAAAAAGGCGCTAATTATAATCAAAGGAGTGGTTATATACGTCTACATCTCACACCATGGATCAGAATCCCAAATCTACCCACATCTTTGATTGCAAATCGTACCAGCCAACTAGGACCTCTAGTTACGTATTTACGAAAGTGGTCCAACCGAGGTTGATAGTAGCAACACACTATTGTTGTGTTGTGCTAAACGAAGTACGGCTCAGATTGCCAAACAAAGCCATTTTTATTTAATAATAATAATACTTATATTGACCTTTATTTGCTTTGTTCGGGTGATCTTTATTTCCGCAGTTCAGCATTAAGGGCGGGTGGGGGTTTTGAGGTGTTGGAAGCAGCGTTGAAAATGGTGCGGATGACAGTCCAGACGACCTGGGGAACGCTCAAACCTTCTCAAGACCTGCATAATTTCCCTATCGGTAAACCCATCTCCTGCTCTACTCACTGACCTCAAATGTTCACGATTCATGACAGTCCGTGGGCTTGTCAAAATAATCTCGCATAGTGGTTCCTTATCTACGTAGTCAATCCAAGACATCATCAAGACACTTCAAATCTCCTCCATTCAAGTTTATCTAAATGTTAATCTCTTCGACCAATGCGAAGTCTGCGCCATTTAATTCCCACAAGAACGGCTACTGCATATCGCCATTTGAGTCGAAGGGGAAAGGAACACACGTTGTATGCGTCGAGTGTTTATTTTGCATTTCTTGCTAATTGTTATTTCATTTATTCCTGTCAACTTATTTTACACCTGCTATGTACAATCGCCTTTTCGGGTGTCATTTTTGTTTGCTGTAACTTTTAATGCTGAAGGTTCTGGTCTTCGTGACCTTAATAAAGCGAATACCATTATTATTATTATTAGTATTATTATCAGGTATATTTTTTATGGTACTCCCAGAGTTTAAAAACAACAAATTTGTTCTGGATTCAACTTTGGCAAAACAATTTATTTCTTTTTTATCAACAGCATAAAAAGGATTTAGTGTTTTTCTTTATTATAAACTCTTTTAATAACTCCAAAATTGAAAATCAATAAAGTCTTCCCGATGGGCGTTGACACGATGATTCTCGGAATACTTCTAGAAGTGACGGCGTCCCCAGTAACACCCGAACGGTTGGCCTCACCCAGGGGTCGAACCCAGGTGCTTCATGATCAGTGCTGACTCCCGCACCACCGGGCCATGCGAACTCAACTGAGTAAGCCAAATTATCTCACCCATGTAACAATAGGTTAGAACACGAGAACAGGATAGATTTGTCGACACAACCTGCTGCCTTCTTCAGAGCGTTCTCAGGGAAAAATACCAACCCCATTGATCCCAGTAGGCCCCCTGTAATCAATAGTGCAAAGCGTAATGTTTTAACTGCCGGCGCGCGCTAATGCACGGCTGCCAGCTTCCACGACGCAGTTACATTTTATGGTGGTATTAATTAATTGCCATCTGGTCTTTCTAGACGAAGGCAACTTGCTCTCCCCTCCAAACAAGATGCTTGTCGCTCACCTAGCCTCCAATACCACACAGCCAGCAATCCATTGCCCCAACAGTCGAATCCCCGCCCTGTCTCCTTCCAAAACATGGACCAGCACGCTAGTTACCCGTTGTAAGAGTCCACACAATTTTTATCCAAAAGACTCCCGTGTTTTTCAATTCATGCACCGTTCATTATTATATACCCTTGTCGACAACCATACACGAATTTTCTCCCTTGAACGCGCGTTCCACCAATGATAACAGCCGTTTTTCGGGCGACGAGTGACTATTCCTTAGGTTAGAAACCCCCCGGTCCGTGTTTCACACAATTTTCATAACAATCGGGGGGGGGGGCGCTGATTGGCGCATTAATCGATCCAAAAGGCCATACGTGCCCCACACTGAATTCACTGGGAGTCATCAATGTACGCGCACACACGCACCTTAGCGTGCGCCAATAGGAAGCGTTATTGAATGCGGTCAAGTCGGCCCTGTGCTGGGCACTACGCTGCGCTTGTAGTCCCAAGGTCACTTATTTTCTCGCCTGGTTATATGGACTGGGCGCAGTTTTCCCCCCAATTTGGACGCAATAGTCAATTTGGTCAGCCGACGTACGTTCGGTGTTGTTAATTTTAACTTTGCGACACAACTGGGGAAGTAATCGTTTGATGACGCTAAACATCATTGAGCGTGATGTTCGGGAAGACGGAAAACAAGAAAGTGTTCTTCCAATTAGCAGAACACACCATTTGTTAGTTGAGCCAATGAGTAAATCTTTCGGTTGTGCTTAACAAAACCCACGACCTTCAATTTACTAACTGGGAGAAAACGTTTTTTCCCCATTTTTAATTGATGGGAAAGATCTTTTGCTGCCGTGGAAGGTATTGTAGTCTAAGGGTGGTCCGATAGTGAAGTAGTGAGCATCCTCAGTCCGTTGGTGAGGTACCCGGGTTCGACTCCCAGGTCAGACCCACCCAGGATGACACCGAGGAACGCCAACTGTCCCGAGAATCGTCACTGCAAACCCCCATGAAGCAGTCGGTTTATCCTCTAGTAGGAGATAGCCGCGCAAATTAGCATTTTTTTCGTAGTCTAAAGCACGCACAAAGAATATACCGCGACACCTGTAGCGGCATTATTCAACAATGGCAAACTATGACCTTCGACTGCCTGGGTGTGACAAATGGCTGACCTTACTGGAACGCAAGATACCTCAAACAGGTCATAAAAGTCGGGCTCATTAAGACGCGGCATGCTTTTCCGTAGAACCATAGAGAGGTGTCTGCTGTTATCAGTTGTCTATCTGTATCTATTTGTTGTTTGGTTTCGGTAATTAAGATTATAGAAACGTTTTTTTATCGCCAGGGTGTTGGTGGCCCAATTAGGTACAGTCTAGTTAAAAATATTAAAAAAAATCCATTTTCTCGATTTGACTACAAGCGAGGTTTCGATTTCCGCTGATAATAATATTGGAAAGACATTATGAAATAGAATCGATTGCAAACCTACGGCGCCATTTATGAAGCACAACCGCTTACCCACAAGTGGACACTGTCATCAGGCAGTTGCAACTCTGTTCACTCGTCAGCCGGGCAATGTTCTTTTGAATCGACCGCAGACTTGCCAAGATCTGGGCGAAAGGAGTTACGATTACCGATTCATCGAGGAACCGCTCGACGACCTCGTGAGCCACTGCGTCGCCGTCACCGTGCTCCAGCGTCTCCCCAAGGGTGTCTAGACCGGATGTTGCGCAGGTACCGACGGCAGCCGCAGTTTGGTTGGACAGCGTCCTACCAGAACGCGTAATGAGGGAGCCACGGCGTTTGGGGATTGGATTGTGGCTGGGATAGAGACGAGTCGACGCCCTACTTCCACTGCCAATTTTTGATTTGGTGAAAAGGTTCGGGAAGGTGCGATTGGCAGCCGTGTCCTGACACGCGGACCCTCCTCCTTCTCCCTCTCGTAAAAGACTTCCGTCGCAAATATCGAGAGAGTGATTACGCATGGTCGGGGGATTTCCCATGTAATGCTCCTGATTAGCTGACTGTGACGGGTTGAGATCAAACGAAACAGGAGGACGTGCATGTGATATCGAAACGTCCAAAGCATTTTTTGTCGAATCACTGTTGTCGTCTTCGGGTTCGGCCAACACTGGGGTCTGGAAGACCTCGGAGTCGTCCACGGTTTCACACATCGATTGCGTCAGAATGTGGACAACCTGTTTGGGATGACGCTGTTTGGGCCAGGGCCAACGAATGGCCCAGCGCCCTGAATTGGAATCTCCAGCGCACCCGCAAAGTTTTGGCATGGGTAAGGGAACTTCCTAAATTATGTCAGAAAAGGCATCGAACACTTTCAGCAGTACCGGCGCTCGAGATCGTATCACACCAATACGGCGCACATAGTATAGCTAAAGCTCGTCGAAAATACACGCTCTCCGCGACTCGTACCGCAACAGGAATTAGAAAAGTGTGCTGTATTGGTGTTTGCTTAAGTGTGTGTGTGTATGTGTAAAGTGATCACGCCAGACAGGAAGGTGACGCGGTAAGCAAATGCAAAAGTTTTACCGCCCTTTACATGCACGCACTCGTAGGCACGCGTAACCAGCCAGTTGTGAACGGGCAGTGGCCTGCGTACGGCATTGGCTACCAAGATTAAACCAATCGGTTCTAGGTATCTGTTTACGCGAAGCCCCATGCCTTTTAGTTATGAAAACGTTGAGAAGACAGCCTCATGTACTATTGGAGATTACATAGAGCACGAACATTTAAGTGAATCACCAAATGTCCCCCCCCCTCGAATCCGATAATTCTCATATAGGCTTATTGATTCCACACATTCAAAAGTAACCTCCGATATTGCTATTTAGGCTTGATGCACTTTTAACTGACTATCGGTGACAATGACTGTGTCACTCCGTATGTGAACCGCCAGGGTTCAAAAACGTTTGTTTGGCGGGGCTATCTCCCGCAAGATAGCCAACTGGCATGATGAAGTCGCGAATAGTTGACGACCACGCACGAGAAAGTGATTCGAAATATATTCACAACATTTGGCCCAGGTGACATTCCCGGCACCACGCGGTGAAATGCGGTCTTAAAATAGTGGTGTACACAAAAAAACAATTGTGGTTTTTATTTCGCCGCTATTGATTCCATGTGTTAATGGAAACAATTCCCCATTTAACAAAAACAATCTAATTTTAAGTCTAATTTATTAATTGTCAAGTTACTCTTTGTTTATGAAAATAACATTCGTCTGTAAAGGAATACCGAATTAAATTTACGTGGTCACGTTTTACTGTGAAAACCAGCATTTAGAATTGGAATTCTTATTAAACTGTTGGGGAACCACAACGGTTCCGAAAGAAACCCTTATTGAATTAATTCCTTTAAATTAAAGACATCTACAACGTCGCTAGTCCCCCCATGTCAATATTCTGTCGTGTCCCAATCGAATCGACAGAGTAAATCATTCCTCACATTCTCTCTTTGCTCACAGGCCTTACTATCCGTAACCCCAGTATAAATACCAAACCACACCTGCTAATCAATTAGGTTGTTCGGGGGAGGCTCTTCATGCTAACTCGCTAGAACTCCTCCGGCGTCTTCTCTTTCTGTCTTTCGGTTGGTGGAGCTAAGTTTGTGGGTCATAACATAAACATATAAGACAAGTATGCAACGGCCGGGATGACGAGGACGGGAGCTGCGAAATGTGGTAGGTATTCAGGGCATCACTCGTGTTCCTACTTCATACAAAAGTATATCTTTTCACTATTTTGTTTATCTTCCCAAAAACTGCACGATGCGACTACGTCATCTGGGTGCCATGGACATTTCTTTCAAGCTATTCATGTGTTCGGCTGCTCAATTATGCTTTGATATAAGGCAACGAATTGGAGAAATGCTGTGGATACATTCTCATTATTCATGTAACGCGAGAATTCTTGCCTTCGATAAAACTATATTGTTTTATACACCGATCACGCCTGCGAGGCGAACCCATACATCGGATTTAAGGAAGGCGTTCTTTTTCATTTAATCCTTGCAAATGGGGGCCCATAATATACAAAAAATTGAACTGCTGATGTCCAACAGAACATTTAAAATTACACGAAATTCCACAAAATAAGTGTTACATATTACGATCCGACACAATGCTTTTATAATTGTACTCGTCCAGCGTTCGGAACTAAATTTTAGTTGACCTATCACTATTGGCACATGAAGTGGACACTTTTCTTCGTTATCTGTAATTAACGTGGATAAAAATGTTCAAGCTATGCATTCAGAGGACTCTGCTAAATTTTTAAACCCCGACAACCCCTACATACTAATTAGAAAAAAATGCATCACCATAGAGTTTGCGATAAGCAAAACAACGTCCCAGTTTTGTCTTGTCCAATGTAAAAAAAGAACCGTTTTGTAGAATGTATCGACAATTGCAAGTAACCGCAAATCATATTAACGCACGGAAGTTCGAAAATATGTGCTTACTACTTTAAATATCCTCTGACAGATATCAATTTTAAACGCAATATATTACTTTTGTAAATTTTGCTAGTCAAATTGTTGATGTTCGATTTCTCTTTTACAAGTAGGCATATGTTTTAGGTCGACTATCAAACGATTATTTCATAATGCAAACTGCATATTGTTTATTCATATGTTCGTGTTGACTATTGTTTATATACTTTTTTAATATTACATGATATGGTTGATCGCTGGAAAGGAATTTGTTTTAAGCGACTAATAAATGAGATACCCAATTCAACGCCCCAGTGAATGGTGTGCACAACATTGCTGTGCCATGTAAGTAATTTCGTTACTCGTTGCCGGACAAGTACGTGAATAAATTATGTTGTGTTTCAACTCTTTAGATTTGTAATTGTATTTATTTATCTGTTTTAAAACTATATTTTTTGCTTGAAGCTTTGGTTTTTACAAATACGAATCATAACTAGGATTTTTTGGCACTGGTTTGCCTTAATTATATGCTGGGGGTAAAGTGGCTGTAATATGATGCCCAATTTGTTTTTGCGATTTGCTTTAGGTTAATAAACTAATAAAATATTATTTTTAGGAATGCTGCTGTTGAAAATGATGCTTCTGATGACAAAGAAATGAATAAAGATGTTATATACTGCCCGAGGTGTCCCAGTGTGATATTTCGAGAGAACACGGCCTATTTAACAAGACATGAAGTAGGTTGAACATCACATATGTTTTATTCTTTTTAAAACAGACTCCGGGAGCATAAATTTAATGGAACCTCCCATTCCCGTGTTGTAAACTAACTATATAAGCCACGATGCTTTTCTAGTTCTTTTGGAGATTTCATCAACTGTGCGAATTACCTTTTATAATTCGATTGATAAACAAAATGCTAGCATCTGCATCCTCTAATCGGTATTTTACACAGCGTATACCCTAGGACCGTCTCTAGTGACGCCTAAATTATTCCCCACATCGGATAAATTTACTGATTTATTTCTGATTTTCGGCTTGTTTAATGTTCTTCTTTAAAAAACCACCGTCTTCCAGTCATGGGAATCCCTTGTTCGAGATTTCCGCAGTCAACAGCATTGAAACCGGACGCCATTTCCGGCATTCTTACTAATCCTATGAAGCCGTCCCATTCGTTAATGCGAGCTAGCTAACGATTAGATTAAACCGTCTGAATGATTGACCAATATTATCGAAAAAAATGATGACTGATCTAATTCGAAACCCAATCCAAATTTGCGCGACTACCTTCTACTAGACGATAAACCGGCTGCTTCATGGGGGTTTGCCGTGAGATTCTCGGGAATATTTTGACAGTTGGCTTTCACCAGTGCCACCGTTGTGGCCTTACCTGGGAATTGAACACATGGCCTTCACCACCAGAGCGAGGATACCAACCGATTTGTGTTTATGGCGAAGAATCTGAAGCATTTGCCTTAAACGCTGCCGTCATATAAGTTTGTCCTCTTTCACTGGTGCTGTGTTCGGAGATGAATCAACTGCCCCATAACTTGTGCTCGGTCAAATAAACGAATTTGCAATGAAAGCCGCTCTGTAAATCAACGCATCGAAAATAAAATACATTTTCACATGGTCCGATCATCAGCAACGTTAACCGTGGATTTGTATCTTTTGTGTCCGCCTAAAGTCAAACGGCGTGTTGATAACACCAGGAAGGCATTGTACCAGTTGCGCACCACGCGTTTGATCCGCAGTTGGATAAACCTGCGGACAATTTGTCTTACGGTTGCGAAACGTGGCCGTTGGTGTCCGTCGTGACCGAATTTGTCCATCTTACAACGTTTAGTTGTTTGGCGCGATTTAGTACATGTTGTGCACCTTCCATCGTGTCCTCGATTCGTTCATAGCGTTTGTAGTGGGTGGTTCTACTTAAATAATAGAGTAGTGAGTTATATTCGGCGATTGTTTTTCATGTAAAACTTCAATTATATATCAAAACAACGTTAAATAAAACGAAGTACGATTGGCAGCATGACAGCATTCGATTTTAGTAAAATAGACACCATATACATTATTGATTATCAAATTTTTAAATTTCTGTTATTTGCATTTGAGAATTGCATTGCTGCTTTTTATAAAACTGGCTACTTCCGCCGGTGTGCTTAGAAGCCGGGCGGTGGTGTGTTATAGTAATTTTCTGTCCTGATGCTCCGCAAATGCTGTTCCTGGGTGGCGGAAACCGGCTACTGCTGCGTCATCCGGATTTTAACAAATCCAGAAAAAATATGAATAGCTTTTTCCCTACGTTCTACCGTCTATTCAATCCATGCTTTTCCACAAACGCCTCATAATCCGTTTTTCGACAAGCCTCTTTCAAGTGGTCTGGCGTAAGAGTATTTGATGATTCCAGAATACTATTTTACAGTCCGGAAACGGTTAGGACCCGTGGTAAAATTCCTTTGAATACCTTTATCTCTTTGAATCTGAAGTAAACTTTCTGCATTAAAATGGGCATTGTTAAATACAATCGATTGTTTAAACTTACAATCTGGAACCGATAGGCGGCGATCTAATTGTGATGAAACGTTATAGCTTTTGAATAGACGAAAGGGATTTACTTTGATATACATTGATAGGGGTCACATAATATAATTGGGTTGTTGGCGTAAATACAAAATAATCGATGTTATGAATTCGCAGTGTGAACCTCTGATTTGAACTAAAACGTTCTTTAGGCGCGCATTATCGACACAACCAACAACCTGACTCATTTTCTTTTCGTGCAATGCCATTGTGTTGAGTTTTTATTGATCACCGAAGGAAAGAATTTAACTACGCATAATACAAATATTATTGTATAGTGAATATGGGCAAGTAAACCGATTTTTGCATACTTGTTAGGACCCGTGGGACAATAGAATTTTTCTCTAATTTCTGTCACCTCGATAGGCAATCCCAACATGTTGAGGACCAGTCCTTCCAATTGCGCTGCAAAAGGGTTTGTTCGGGCATACGACGTAGTCTGTTGTGACTCGGGATTACGGCGATAATTATATGCCGTTACGATTGTGATCGATCCATTTGCAAATGGCTAGACCAATAGGAGCCCAGCGACGAATGACACATCTCTGTGTAAAAAATGATTGGACCGTAAAGATGCGTAAGCAGGTGGTCATGAATTTAAAGTTCGCCAAATATGGGGAGTCTTTAAGGAATTATAGGGAATTTAAGACGCTTTCGGGTGGGGAAATAAGCCAATATTCCCCACCATCGGAAATGCCAGCCGCATTACACATTTTTACCCGCGAGCACTTCACAAAACAAACCCCTTTCTTTCCCCCTGCCTAATGAATGCCCCGTTTTCTTGGCAATAATATTTACGAGAGCTGCGGTTATGCGGTCGGAAAGTGTTTATGATGATATTGTCCAGATTTTATCTCTGTTAGTTGTTTGGGCTGAGATTGTGACACGCAAAACATTTTTTTCGAAATTGCTTAGTTGGCCCATTATTCTTTTCCCTATCCCAGAAATAGCATCTTCTCGGATCGTCGATAAAATACCACCAACATCCTGCAATCTAGAATTTCGCTGTGTTGCCACTTAACGAATGTTTCCAGTTGTATATGGGACGAGTTTGGGGAAGCCTTTTTCGTGCGACGCCTTTGCTTGGATGATAATTGTATTCGTTCGAGGCGGTTAGAGCCTGATTTTAACTGAATCTTTCGCACAGATCGAGGTTGTCTACAATGTTGAGACAAACCAGAGTAAAGTGGACGGGGTGGTTGGGGGGAAATATGCGTGAAGTTAGAGGAGCACAGCCAGTAAAATAGAGATGAATGATGATACTGTCTTGGATTGAAGACATCGATAACGCACCAGCAAATTAAATTATTTTAAAAAGCTCAAGATGTCACCCGACATCGGAGGCCTGGGAGAAAACGACGGAGACAGCACTCAACTATTAGGAGAAGAGTAGCCGGTGTCAACGAGATCCTTGATATTATTTGGACCATCCACAGTACAGGGGACTGTTTAACGCAGCCTTTTTGGAGATTCCTTTTTCAGTAGTTGACTGTTCTCGGAATACCACTCGACCATCTGAGTGATGGTCCGGTCCAGAAATTGGGGATTTTCGTCCGTTGTACTGACCTTGTTGGGGGATAAAATAAGAGGGAGTTGCGCCTTGTAGGAGGACATTGTAGATTTCTGGGTGGATAGGAGGAGGTTAGTTTGTCTAACCCTTATAGATGACGGTGGGATATGTAATTTTAAAGCCCGTGCCTCTATCCAAACTTGACGCAATTTGGGTAGTATTCAGTACTGTGAGGTGGTAGAATGTAGCAACTACTGATTTGGCTTATGAGCACTCTTGACGGGCATAGAAGGTGTCTCTGGATCCGTTTCAACCGTACAGGCAAGTGACGACCGTGCCATCCAGTTAATGGTAACTTGTCCCTGTGGGCGCCGCCACCTGTAAACACATTTTCTAAACTCAACAGGCCTCGAAGTAGATATGGTTTTGGAATCGGCGTGCTGACACTGCACTTCTCATCTCTCTCTCTCGCTCCCCAATTTAGTTTCTTCTGCCCACGATAACCAAGAGCAAGGCCGACCTGCAGACAGGCCCCTCTGTCCCCTTTCCGCGCGAGACCGAAACCAGCTTCTGGACAGTGGACAAGATGCACGAGTTTGAAAATGTCGGCTTCTGCAACACCGTGGACGGTATCAAGTATTTGATCTGCGCCGACTGTGAACTTGGCCCTCTGGGGTACAACGAGAACTCTGCCACGGCGAACACGGACAATCTCCCGCGGTTCCACATTGCGGCCTCCAGAGTGCGTAACAACGTCGATGCCGCAATTGCCTCCCAACCGCAATAGCATTTTGTGATTTTGGCCTTCTTTCCTGGCTTTTCCATGGTTGTTATTTTCGCGCCATCTAACCGAACGATCACAATGTGCACTCATTGGTCAACAGCCACTATAGACCACTTTTGTAACTAACCAGCGTTCCTAGGGGTTCAAGGCGCCACAGCGTGTTGGTTGGGCAATTGAAGGACCTAGGCGCCCTGGACCAATTAGCATTGGTGTGACCCTGGGTTCAATGGCGCGCGCCTGTCATCCAGAGCCTGGGTGGCGGTGATGATGATGATGATGGCGACGCTAGAAACCGGCTCCTCCGCTAGCCCGAGTTTTTTACGTGTGAAGGGGCCGCCGCCGTTTAGTTGGAGGATACAGCATCTTCTGGAGACCGGCTTCCTGGGGGCTGGCCATGAAGTGTCGGGAAGATTCTTACAGGTGGGGAGGCTATGTTCCCTCGGCACTACGAACCGTCATCCATGAAGCCGGTTCATCTAGCACGGCAAAACGTTTACGACCGAGCAAATATCATTTTTTCCGATTAGGTGAAAGTGGACCAAATTGTACTAAGGCCTTTATGAACGTTCTCTAAGCCGTTAATTGGTGTTTTTAACTACTATAGTAATTATTTTCCGGGATTCATTCATCCAAAGAAATCCTGTGGGACGCCTGCTCTAATAAGAAGGAAATTATTTAAGGAATCATCGGATTGTAATTACCTGCTGCATTCGTTGAGCAGACTACCCAACTAGAGGAGTTTCGACCAATGGGGTGTCCATAATGGAGGAGAGGGTTGCAATCACATTAAATTATCCCGAGGAGCCTGAAAAGTTGCTTCCAAATAAACGGGATAAAATATTAGAGATAAAAAAGGTTATTCACTCCTGTCTAACGCAAACGGCCATTTTGGATTCGGAATTATTCTGATGTGCTTTATCACATGACGGATACCAAGTGGGTTGCTGCCAGCCAATCACCAAGGAGGAATGTCGGACTTTCTGTTTGACAGGAAACGCGTAATCATGCTTAGTTGAGTCTTTATTACACAATTAAAAAGTTAATAATAACATTCTTCAATTTCCTTCTGCAACGGAAGCATTAAAGTTTTTAGGTGGAATAATTATTAACATACCGTTTAGAAGCAAGGAATTGTTACATTTAATTAAGTGACCCCTGTTTAGTCAGTAATATATAGTTGAATCAATTCAGTGTTTAAGTGGTTTCTGTGATTGTGCATACAGAATAGGTCTCTTATTAACTATGTAGATGGATTAAACGCCACCGCGTCACGGTATTTCGTGCGAACGCCAAGTCAGTACCGTGTAGTAACCACAAAACAGCCCCCCCCATCTCAAATTCGGTCGTTTCATATTTCCCCCCAGGCCATGTGATGCGTAAATACATATACGGTTTTCCTATGTAGCAATGTAACCGTTTAATGGCGATCTTAGTAAATCGACTGGCATTAACCATTGATACCGAATTTATAATTCGTGAAGGAATTGAATACTGGTAAGACGATGATTAAATGAGTTCACTTTGCTTGAAGCCATCGTATCGGAAATTCAAATCGGTTGTTTTCGAGTTTTTGGAAATGCTGCTGCAATGAACTGTTGTGATTTCAAAGCGAAACTGCGAACGCCAACGAAAGATACTCGTGATGATTTGGAATGGTTTTGGACCGCCACTTTTGCCGCCGCTAATTAAATTATTATCTTGGCAAAAGCAAAACTGTCCTCTATTTAATTGGAAAGCAAAACGGATTAGTTTTCTCCCATTCCATATAACCTTTTACTTGTCGTTTACAATTAGGCACAATACCAGGCATCTAAGTACTGACAGACGACGCATTAGCATGGACAAGAACTCAATTTTTCATTTTTCCATTAGGAGAGCCGGGAACGGCTTGGTTCTCTGGCACGTGGCTAAAAACCATTTGGGTATGGAGGCTGTAAACGGGTAAGAAGAATCCAACTAGCCGGACCCGTTTCTCAAGGGAATCATTTTCTTCAAGCATCACCAGAAGCCGGATAAAAGGAATATGTGATGAGAAGCCGAACAACGTGGCGACAGCGACAAATCGAAGTAGGGAGATCAAAAAATGCAGAAAAACAATTCGCCACAAGTCATGCGAGTTCTTGAAAGGGTCCTATATCTGAGTCGCATTCGGCGAACGTGCAAACAACGCGTAAAGCCAAACACGAGGGTGTCCCTGGGTAACGGTGATTGCATTTTCAGGTCGCGAGAACCAAAACCTTTCTGCATTAGAAAGGAAAAGTCCTATGCACGAGAAGCATCTCTGTGTGTTCCTCCCACTGAAAATAGGAACGATCAGGGAATCATTGAGTTGCGAAGAGTGGCCGTTCTTGTGGGGCATAGGCAGTTTAGACCTAACATAAGTCGTTGAAGACAGACTAGTGAAGATCCGTTTACGAATAGCGTCTCTGTGAATGGATAGTCCTCTAGAAAATGATAATATTTTAAGCACCTATGAGGTGTAAAAGGTCAGTATGTTTGGGTAGAATAAAAACATCTCCGCAGAATATGTCCAAATCTGATGAATAGATTTAAGAAAAAAACAACTTTAAATACTACTCACTCGGGACACCATTTATTCGCCCGTTGTGATAATCACTGTGGCTTTAAAAATAATTCCACGGTTAACATTGGGGCGTAGAAACAGCTAGAGTCCACATCTTGGTTAATTTTGAGTATACATTGTCATAGCAGTAATTTATAACATCTAAATCGCGCAAATAGTTTAGAAAACATGTTTTTGTTCCACATTTTTCCATATCGAGAATATATATATGGGGGGGGGGGGTCGGGGCACTTGAAAATCCATCAATTATTGATCAGTTTTGGAAATTCCCATAGGAAAACGTGAGGCAGTCAGATGCTGGTGGCGGATGATCCCATTGTTTTAATGATCCAAGCAATGAAATTGAGAATTGGAGCATGTAAACTATCATTCTTTTGTTATCATTCCTTTTCTTTGTCTGTGTGTGTAACCTTTTGGAGTAAAGGAATTATTCATGAACACGGCCTGGAAAACCGCTTGAATGCTGTTGTTCTATTAAGCCCACAGTTTCACGGTAATTCTCACCATAATAACAATTCCACACAGATCGCTCATCCCTCTGTCCATAAGAGGACTTCTTAACCAAATTCCTCATTCTAAAACAATTGCAATACCTCCACGCTTATTCCCCACTTAAAGGCATTCAGCATCGCTGTGGCGACTGACAAATCAGGATACTCTATTTCGGGGGCGTAATTCAAAACCCATTCAGGTCACGGAGACTAAACTGTTTAGCCTTAAAAGGGTTCAGTACTATGTACATCAACCGTATCTTAGTTTTCGATTCACCTCATCTGAGGAAGCTAAAAAAATGGGATAATTACGGAATGACGCAATTGCGTTATGCAGCTGTTATTGTGGGAATTAAACGGTTTAGCCTTCGTATTGGTCAGAGATTTGTTAGTCTCGAGAAGATGGGAGGGTCACCTAATGAATGAGAAGTGGAAAGCGTGCGACTAGTTAAATGAAAATGGATGATTAAGTCTTGCATTGAGTTCATCCATAATCCACCAGAATACGAGATTATTTAAAAAAAACCAATTATCCAGAACATCGAAGGTACGACAATGCTGAACAGTAGAACGAAGGCCTTGATAGGTTTCGACGTCACAATTGAACACAAAGAGGGCGAGGACTGAGCCTCGTCGCAAACCACAGTTATTGGGCAAGGAGGAGGGGGAGGAGGAGGTGGGGTCTCCGGCTGTTGTGTGCTGATGCCGGCGAGGGAAGCATTTTTGGAGCCAGTTTATCAACCATCATTCAAACAGCTGGTATACGATGTGGTTCCGCCAACGATTCGACCGCTTAGATGAGACAAGACCTTGGATGGGGGCATTTCTTCATTAAGGAAGACGTTTGAACTTTCGCAACACGGCATTGGTCGACCCTGAATTGGCCCAGAATGACCTTGTGGCTATCTGGAGGGTACGAAATTACAGAGTGAAGCAGTCGAAGGTGTGTCGGCATCTGCTCTCAGGGATAACGTGATGGAGACGCATTTGTAGCGTACCGTTCTCAGAACACCACCACAATGGTGGCCTGGCCACGCAATTGGGAATCCACGCAATTAATAGCTAAATCGGATGCCATTTGTTTTCGTTTTAAAATAGAAATCGCTTTATTAAGGCCAGGAGGATAGAAACCATCAACATTGTTCCTGTTTTGTATATTCCGGTGAAACTAAAAATCGGGAAAAATATGGAATGACCGAATTGCGATAGGCGGCCGTTCTCATGTGGGAATTAAACGGTGGAGCTCTCTAATTGCTCGAAGAGAACCACTCGCACAGACGGGAGGGGAGGGTTCTGCTAAGAAACGAGAAACGTTGATGGACAAACTAGTGAAATGACGACAAACGATGGTGTCTTGGAGAGAGAATGTCCAGAAAGGTCTTGATACCCTTTTAGTTCACTAAAAAACTAAGAAGCGGAGACGACGGCATCCACATGATACCCGACAGTTGAACTTAGCGCCCAGGAAATTTGATTTAAGCTTAGTTGGGGGCGAAATTACGGAGTGAAGAAGTGGGCAACGGTGTGTGAACATCTGCTCTCGGGTAAAACGCGATTGTGACGCAAATGGATGCGTTCAACAGAGCTCGACCAGAGCAATGGTGGCCTGGCAACGCAATTGCGGATCAACGCTCCCCGTGCATCGGGCATGGCATCGGACCAGGTCGTCCGCGCATTTGCTGAGAGCCCCGCCATTGGTGGACGTCTTGTAGTTGAGTAAAAAAGTGATAATGCACTGCCCTTTGTGGCACACCACAGTTATTAGGGAAAGGAAAATTCGAGTTTTCGCTTAGAAGATGCATATTCCACAGCATTATTTATTCTACAGACTGGAAAGTGAGGGCTGTCAGGAATGGGAAATAAAGTTGCTTTCGTGAGCATAACTAATCCAATTATACAGAGTGTCCGCGGCTATTGCTCCTTGCTGGGTATAAAACCAAAGTTGTTTCAAGCACACAAACACTCGCCGATATGTTTTTCTAATTTTCCCCATTCGAATGGGGAAGTGTGACGAGTGTTCGTGATCCATCATTTGGCAGGCAGGGTGTGGCGTATACAGTTGAATATGAATGAATCCATCATGGAGAATCTAATTGAATTTCTTCTCGAAGCCGAGGTACCGTAAGACGTCAACCACGGGTCTACTAACCGCTACCCCCATAAAAGTTAACTGCTACACCTAGACAGAAGAAAATGATGCAATCGAACGACTGGCTGTCACCAGATGTGCAAGGCATGTAGGTGTTTTCTACCCCTCCCAAAATATACCGATAAGTTCGAAACCCCTAGCGAGTCCCGGTGGTGGTGGTGGTGGTGTTCGGTCTCAGGAACGGTGACGTCAGCTGGGACATGACTCGCTGTCTATCGACGGCGGTGCAAGAGGTCAACAGCTCGGCGTTTTACCAATACCCTAACCTGGACAAAGAGAAATTGCTTAATTTGGAAAATACAACCGATTTTTTATTCAAGGCACGCCGGCGTTGCATTTTAAAAGTTCACTAACACCGGCAACACCAGTCTTGGCAATCGTGAGGGGACCAAAACGGAGGTTGATCCGATTAAAACGACTCCACAGACGGCGTTGGCTTGCGGCACCAACTGCCGAGATAGACAGGAAAGCAGACAGACAAGGAGACGGGCACAGAGAGACTCACGTGGTCGAGACAGGTCACTGAGCCAACGTAGCGCACCGTGGGTCGCACATTTTCCTGGATACTTTGCCGCCCACGCCGTACGGTGAACCTCCACCTCCACCTCCACCTCCAGCCACCGCCTGGGAGGTTCCGGCGCCGCCCCGCGCTACCACGAAGACCGCCTCGTGGTCGGCGAAGTCGCGTCTTTGGGGACAGAGACCGCGGAGGCGCATCGATAAGAGCTCCATCTGGTCACGCTGGATGGGTTTCAGAGCAGAATGATACCCATTTCTGGTTTCAGTGACGAAAGCGCTCAACATCCACCCTGACGTTTCCGATGCGCCGAACAGACAGAGAAGACTGCGGTTTTGAAGCTGCCTGCGTGGCAGGCGTAGGACTTGGCCAAACGACTGCAGCCGACGTCATTGTAGGAGGGTCGGCGGTTTCTCGGTGTCTAGACCACGACGTCTTATTTCATCGTTGACAGTTGGTCCAGCCAATGTGCTGGAGAAATTTGTCGCAGAAATCCGAGGTCAAATACTTCCAAGGTTCCGGTATCTTCGACGCGAAGTGACCATGTTTCTGAAACGTATGTTAGGATTGAGCTAATTGCAGACTAGAGCAAACCGGCCCGTCCCAGGCAGTCGTACTCAGTAGAAGACCCATCGAAGGCGGCACAATGTATCGAGTAAAGCCATCGATATAATTAACAACGCCAGGCTGGGCCCGCTGACGGCGAAAGAGATGGGGGGTTTGAAGCTGCCCGTGTGGGCGGCGTACGACGTTTTGCGTCGCCAAACGACGGCAGACGACGGCCTTTTCGACAGCTTCAGGGTGTCTGGACCGCGGGTTCCTATTAGCTGTTTCTACTGCCCATGCATTTGATCCATCACTCTTTTTTTCGAATTCCGTTCAATCAATCCGCACGAATATAACAAAATTATTAGAATTTGAAGATCTGAGCAGAAGAATAGGAAGCAAGGCTTTACTTTTTTCATGTAGTTTCCCTTCACACCATCGGGTTTTTCGATAAAATCAATGGCAATTGAAGTCCTGGGATGCAATAACCTTCATGTGAAGCAAACCCTCCAATTATGGATTCACTAAAACCGGTTTTTGATTGGTAAGACCGCGTTGGCCCGAAAAGCGGAACTAGGAATTGGTTGGCGGTGAATTCTATTCAAAAAGGACGCGGTGGGCAGAAGAAAGACTAGTATCGCCTATTGTTGAAACCATGGCGATTTAGCGCCACTTTTTTCTTTTTTTAAACTTTGTGAGCATAAAAACAACGTTTTGTTTTGCTCTTAGGAATTTGACTTTCTTTATCTGTGTGATTTGACTAAACACGGGAAGAAAATGCATTCTGCGGATCAAAGGGACGTAATATTTCCCGGTGGTCTGGTGAAATTTTAACCGTCAACCAAGTTTCCGAGGCGTTCATATTGCACTTTATATATATTTGTGAATAAAACATTTTTTTTCATCAAGCCACTATCGACTCCCACGCGGCATCTGTGTCGATTTGAGAGTTCAGGTTTTGGTCCCAGGGTACGTTTTGATTAATAGCCATCAATTTTTCATCACAGTGACGTGCACACATCGGATCCGGTAACTTGGAGTCCGTCGGTGATTGGTGGGTTGCGGAAATATGGTCCTGATCAGAGTTCTGCGTGTGATGACTTCTTTGTGTTGGTTCAGTGTTATGTAATGCAGCAGCGTGTGTTGTAAGCCATATTCAATGATTTAAAAAGCGTTCGGGAGCCATTTTGCGAATAAACGTTCAAATAAAAAAAATCGCTTGGTTTTTGGAAAATCGAAATCCCGCCCAATATGCCTCCATTAAAGGGTAAGACTGGTCCTGTTTCCGCGCACCTCTGGAGCTGCTGTCAATGCTGAGTATAAAGTGCTTTTGAGCAGCTTTTAATTAATAGGCCAAACAGAATTGAATTCTGTCACATAACCTAGATTCTTCCTCCTCATTCCTTTATTTGATTGGATTTTGCCTATCAGCGTCACCCAACGTAAATAGACGTGTCTGGTCTCGAACGCTGTTCAAAGGCATCCGAAGATGTTGTAAATATGAAATTTATTCAGCCCTTTGCCACCTCCCCCAGTGATAAATTAGCAAGATGGGGTATAAAACAACACTCTAATTGAGATCCAATTTAAAGGATTTTATTTATGACCGGTAGTAAACTTTTGCTAACACAATACATGGGCTAGCTATCTATAGAGAGGACGCATAATTATTATTCCATCTTGGAGTTATTTTGTAACAGAACAAGGTGTCGCCTCTAAAATGTTCTTCATCAACTTTGAATACCATCATCTTTCGTCTAACCGCAAACCAAAAAATGGGTTTTAAAAATTCTGGTAAATCAGCTGACTGAATATTGTAGTCTCCCGCTTCACTTGATCAACAGAGTTCACAAAGAATAATCCTATAAAATATAATACATTGTTCATTGAGCGATAACTTATGACGGTTTGCATTTTGGATTTAAATAATTGCGAGCCTCAAACTCGTTTATTGATGACAAATTTGCAGGAAATTTTAGCAAATGGAGGTGGAAATTTTGGGCTAAATGAAGAAGAGCGCAGAGAGAGAAAGAGAGAAACACACACGGAGAGGAGGTGAATGGAGAGGGGGGGGCTGGCGGGGTGGGTGGGTGGGTGGAGCAGATAAAGTGGTAGCGCTGCGCAGGCAAAACGTCCTCTCCAAATAGGTGTCTATTGCCTGGATGTGCGCGGCGAAGGTAGGTGTGTGTGCGTATGTGCGTGTGTGCGAGCGTGCCTGCGTGCTAACCAATGCCCACTTAATTGGCGGCTGGAAGGGCTTTGGCTGCTACTGCGATGGAGCAAGCAGTGTTCTCGAGCAAAGCTCCTGCTACTCCCGCGTGATGTTATTGTGCACATTGACGCCGATGGTCACTCACTCCTTGGCCAATCAGAAATCGCACACACGTACACCGATTAAGGAAGATAGTCCAATGGTTGTTGAGTTTGCCCACGGTTATCGCTTACATATTGAAGTCACCACTAAACGGGCAATAGGGCAAAAATATTGGCGATGGCACGTAAGTAAATGTTGTCTTTAGTTTCTATAGACTGTTAATTTATGAAGCCAGTACGTATACGCAAACATATTTTTTCGAGAACATAGTCTTTGAGCATCATATCAACGCGTCGTTTGGACGATATTCACTTGATACGCCAACCTAATCAACCAATAATTTCCCAAATAAACGTCATATTTATATTCATGCAATATGTTATACACCCGTTACATTTAGAATGTGCTTAACATGTACGGCGTAATAAACATGTGCACACACATATCACAAATAAAAATCAATTCGCTTTTATTTTTTAGCAGGCTATCGATTTGAGTGCTCTGATTTTTACGTCGTATTTAGGCGCCAAATCCCGTTTAAGCATTTAAAACACTAGCTTTTAAAAAAAACGATTTAATTGGTTGAATTTACAAATAATTTTAAATGACATCAGCTGAAAACAAACATGGCGTCAACGGTTTCCCTTAAATAAAATAACGCCATCGTAAGCGTCCTTCGTCTGAAAACGGTTTATGACAGCAAAATGGTCACGATAGGTATCCAATTTACATAGATTAGTATGTCATTTGCCGTCATTCATCAAGTGAAAATATTTGAATAAAAATAGCAATGATGAAAGTCTTGGTGATCACACAATTATTTGTAATGTCAAATCATTCTATGGGGTGTTAATCAGATTAAACCCGAATAATGTCTACAATAAACGGAACAATTTAGGAAGGGAAATACATTTTTCTAAAATTTACGAAGATCGCCCAATTTGACCTACCATTTATAGACCCATTTATAAACTAAACTTATTATACTTGGATTTAATGTGCGTGTTTAGGCGTCGATTTGTATTTGAACCAGAAATAACCATTATTTGTGGGCTCTTATTTGTTTCCGATCAATATTAATTCGATTGCCTTTCGCTTTCAGAAAAGATGCCATAAACCGATTAGACAGCCACCAGCTCACTCCAATGATGCAACTTTGGCCAGTGGCTACCCTTGCCAACACCCTGTTGATACACGTTCTCCTCTTATACCGAGAGGGCGTGGCTGTTGATATGCCCCAACTATCGTCCCAATCAGACAATGGAGTCTGGGGAGGATCGGCATCAACGGACCACAACAACACCGACGCCCACAACTACCACCAGAATCCTCAGCAACGCGGAATGGCTAAATCGAGGAGAAATCCGACCGAGATGCAACACGACTGTGAGGAGGGTGGATTGCCACGCGTGGGAATGCCAAACATTCCGACAACACCGACGTCAAACAGGAATGCGACGACAACGACAACGCCGCCGCGGACACAAGGTCGCCTGCGGTCGAGATTGCCGTGCTTTTGGGGCAGTGTTAAAACCGGCTTGGCTGTTTATGAAGGTGATTCTGCGGAGTTTATGTGTTTCATACACAATGTCAACTTCAAAACAACTCTTGTGAGTTGCATTAAATTGGTTTGGTGGGCATTTGTAAGCAAGTTTTTCATGTTTGGCAGTTGCTCTTGTTGGTGAAGTGGTTTTTATACTTGATGAGTGCCTCGAAGCTAAAGGTATTCATACCAATATCTGTCCTGTGTCGGTTATTTAAGGCGTTTCAATTTCTTCAAGTGGAATTACTGATAGACGACTTCAAGAATAAAATAAAATTCCTCCTTATTAGATTACCATAATAAACAATTCCGATAAAATGCTTTGGATTGTGTGTGATTTTGAGGGTAGCGATTGATCACCTGCCGTAAAACCTATAAAAGCGGTACGTTTTCACGGACCTTTTGCCCTTTTCGGTGAGGAAGAGTCAACAGTGGATAGAAATGCTTTTATATATATATTCTCCCTCAAGGTTCGAAATCTATATTGTTATGTCGTGGCTCAAATTCCTAGTGGTTTCTCCACTTAATTCAGAATTGAACTAAATCGCCTTTGGATTACAAACCAAACGCCATTCGCTATTATTAACTTTCTAAAAATACACCGGCAATACGGAAAAGTTAAGACGCTTATTTTAAGGTTTTAATTTACTACTTACTTGCACCTGTAATTTCACGCTGAAATAGTTATAACGTGGTTATATTATGAGTTTCTCATGAAAAAAACACTCTGAGGGCGTATTTTTGGATACACTCAGATATCCAACTTAAAAATAGTTGATTTCTATTGTTTATATTTGCTATATTTCGCCTCGAGAAGTAGCTTGTCCTTTTCAGACTCATAATTTCAACGTCAATTATATGCATTTAAGTCGACTCGCGATCAATAAAATCGATTAATTTGAATCGGCAAAAAATAGCCTCGCGGGCTCTAACAACAATGACCTTAAAAGACGCGAACACTTTTCCCAAAGAATCACAACTGTAAAAACGCCCATGGAGAACGTCTGGTGAAATAGTCTGACGTCTCACCAGAATTTCATCAAAATAATGTTTTATGGGATAAAACAAATCCTTATTCTTGCAAACACGTCAAGATTAGAGGCCCGCCAAGCAGTTGTCGGAGAGGATTGCTGGCAGTTTGTACGGCTCTGTGGGAGCCAATCGGATGCATGTTTTAGGCGAAAGTAGCGTTCATGTGGATTATCAAATAGGTTTGGATGAAATAAAGATATTTTAAAACAACATTTTCTTCGATCTTGTTTTTTTCGATGAGGAACATTTAAATATATTAGATGGGAAACATGGAAGAGCTTCATGTTTGCAAATGTTTGTAAAAAGCACTGAATAAAATCAAAGTATACGCGATTTCAAAATGTACCTTAAAACAATTCGACCAATCAGATAGGCTTTGTTAAATTACATCTTTTAAAATTATTGATGTCGTTGTTTCGCAGGTATCATGGTGGAAAGATAGTGAACTACAAGAAGCGTCACTTGGTCATTACACCCAGAATCCTCGTTTCCAACTTCCACGAAGATTTAAAGAAGACTGGACCCTGATAATAACCAATGTCCGGCTAGGTGATGCCGGCAGCTACTCCTGTCAAATTAACGGAGACACTTTGATTGAAAAACGGTTCAATTTGCAAGTCTTGGGTGAGTTAAGCTATCTTAAATAGAAACTAAATCTCGTATATCTTTTGAGTTACCACTTGATGCATCATAGATATTATATGATCGACAAGGAAATTTTCAGATCCTACGAAATACGAAATCTATCAGCTAGATTATTAATCTAAAATTATAAAATTGTGGATCACGAACATGTGTGCTTTTATGGGAGCGGAATTGTGGCTCGTCTTTGTGCGTAAATAGTTCGGCATTAAAGTAATGTCATAACTTTATCGCAATGATACAATGTGGTCAGCATCGTCATCGTGTTAGGTTTTATAACACTCCAGGTAGCTTGACCATAGGAAGAAGGACTGCGGTTGTTGGAAACCATTACTCCCCATAAACCTGATAACATGGTCTCCCAAGGCTTCGAATTCACATTGAAAGTTATCGTTTCAACTGAAATCGGCTCCTTTAATTATTTGTCATGTACTTGGAAATGTATCGCCGTGTCTCGTTTTACATTGCTTCGGATTTTAATATATAAAAAATATGACTTATTTTTGAGTTTGCATAATGCTCGAGTGCATTTCTCAAAATTGCCTCAGACTATTTCGTTGGGTGAAAACTGGATTTGTTTGTAATTTTTCCTCGAATTCTTCTGACAATTGTCATAAAACTGGTCGACCTAATGTGAGTGTAGGCTTATGCAAAAAAATTAATCAAATTTAATGTTTTGTACGAAATTCTTAATCTTCCAAACAGCCGCGTTTAGGCTTCCAATAGCATTAAAACCAGACGTACTAAGGCTACCAATAGCACTCAATTGCCCCGTCTTCCAGGAAACCCAAAGCATAGCATTAATGCTCAACCAAAATCCTCGCGAACAGCAGTGATAGGTCCACAGCAGCCTTACGCTCTTATTATCCAAAATTTGGGTTTGTTGTAGCAATAGTTCCCGTGCCCGCCACCCCAAAGCCGGTGGCTTACTCCATTTCCGCTCAACCCCCTCCACCCAGATCATTCTCCGGACCCCTCAACGATGAGCGCTTCCACAGGCGTCCGCTCGAAATACAGACGAAGAGGTTTCCAATGACAAAAAAGGACTTTGGTAGCTCTGTCCTCCAGACAGTGTCAGACACGTGTCTATGTATGTGCTTATTTGCGGCGACAGCGTCCCCGTGATCCTCATTTATGCGACTTACTGCATTGCTTAACCTTGTCTAATCTATCTCCACCCACATCCCATCCAATCCCGAACTTCCTCAAGCCGGGCATTTCATTGTATACGTACAAGCAGCTTGATTTGTGTACCTCGTGAGCAAATTGAGTGTCAATCGACGGCATATCATTAGATGTTGAGGCTTTGAGGCCGTTCATGCTCCGTGGGACAGTGACCCTCGATCTCTGGTATGCAGGATTGTGTCTAGCAGTTCCGGTTGTTGTAAATAAAAAGGCTATCGGTTTCGTGTGGAAAAGCGACTTATGACGTCTAACGAGGGGGGGGGTGTCTGATAGGACGTACCTTACAAGAGGATTCAATGGACCGTTTATCGTGCGACTAGAATATCACCGGAAGCTCAACAGAAGCCTCCATAGAGATTCTTTGAAATATTTTACAGGTGGCACCATCCACAGCTCTTTCCGAAGAGGTGGGGGAAGTGGCCGATGCTGTTCCATCATTTAGCACTTAACCTACCCACAAGGTGGCACCACGTGGAACTCCGACAAGCCGTCCCTTAAATTCCGGATACATGAGCAGCAGCAGTCGGTTTCAGCCGCCTGGTCCAGAGACGAGCGCGTGAACATTTGATGTTTTTGGTTACGATCTTGGCTCCACCCCGTCTGAAACCATGTAATTCGCATACATCATTGTTGGGCACGAGAATGATTGGTCTTTCTGTTATGACCCATTAAAGCAGCACATAATTGATGCAAAGACGAATTACACAAAAAAGCAATCGGAAGACAGCAAATGGGGCGAGGTATTCCAGCGAAAACCTAAATTGTTAATTGGTTAATGGGTGTCGTTTTATACAGGGAAAGGACCAATTAGAACATTGGGTAAATAATAGATATGGCTAATAATAATAATGTTGTTCACTTTATGAAGGTCACGAGGACCAAACTTCTCAGCATTAAACAGGAAACACACAACGCACGAAAAGCATCCCTCGGTGTTCCTGTTGCCACTTCTTTGTGGGAATTAAACGATAAAGCCTTCGCATTGGTCGAAGTTATTTACTAGAATAGAGTGCGTCGTAGGGGTCACCTTGTACACGAGATGTCAGAAGGGGTCACTAGTAAACATGACGACGAATACTGATGTCTCGGATTGAGTCAGCTGGAAAATTGGGTTATTGTAAACAGCTTTTAGGGGGCCAATAAGTCAGAAATGCAATGGGGCGTTGCGTGTTCATTTTATTCACGTACTTATAATAATGATGATGATAGTATTTGCAGTATTAAGGTCACGAGGAACTTACAGCATTACAATTGAAAACAAACAAAGAAGACACAGAAGTGCCGATTATAGATCGAACGGCAGGGACTGTCTCTGAGTTTTTGATTCACATATTCTGGTGAAACTAAGGGTCGGGACAACAACAAGGTAATAATGGAATTACAGCGACATGCCGCCGTTCTTGTGGGAATTAATCGGTAATGTCTTCGTATTGGTCGAATGGGTTGGGGGAAATGGCGATGAATGATTGTTTCTTGGATTGAGTGCATAGAGAATCCAGTGGAAAAACGAAAGTGCCTACGGAAGGTCAATTATTCAGAACATCGGAGGCCAGTTACAACAACATGGAACCGTATGCTTTCATCGAAATGATACAGGTATCCACAAACACCTTGATGCGGTTCGAGCCAAGGACGGAATTGCCTTTAGACGGCATCCTCCAGGTGATGACTGACTGTTGAACACGACACCCAGGAATTTGGATGTTGCGTTGGAGGCCAAATGGTGGGGTGAAGCAATCGGCGGTGCATCGACATCTTCCACGCATTTGGAAGCGGAGCCATTTCGTAGCGACGACCACTCCAGCTCCCCAGTCTGGTCAAGCCGTCGGACAACCTCGGTTCGTGTCGCCGGCCCAAATGTCGGTTCGCTGATGACACAGATTCTGGATTATTTATTTACAATAAAGACCAATAAGACCCTCAATAAAGCTGCTACAATTATTAAATTATTATTATTATTATCAGATTCAACAACGTCGGCAAGTCTGGATGAGTCCCTTTCGCCTGCCTATACTTCTACGGCATCAGAGGACAGTCTTAAACAATGGCGAATGGTAATAAGTGACGAGTGTATCTGCACAACGCGAGATAATGATGGAATGGTGTCAGATATCAAAATGAAAAAATGTGGATTTTCTGGTGGAAATTGGCTGTACAACATCAGATTCGCACTATATTGCGTGCAGAGCTTCGGCTCTTTTCTTCGGCGATAGAATATGCAACCCCATTTTTTAGTTGTCTTTGACGGTTCTTGGACTGTTCTTGGACTGATCACACACATCTGGCTGTGTTGTCACTGTATGGATATCGTAAAGATGGTTCCGATTTTGTTTTTGCATATTTTCATGAATTTCTTAAATAAAAACGCTACTTTCTCAACTGTCCTATCGTAGATGAGGTAATTCGGATTTTTGTTCAGACGCTGCGATCTTTATAACCACTGCTGTCTCAGTCACTCAACGGGAACAGAACTAAACTCGAACGGCGTTTTGAAAATTTAAAGTAACGATTTTATCAACCTTTTCTCCCAATTTAACGATACAGTTGGAAGCTATCTACCAGTTGAATCATTATTCTCACCTATTTATGCTTCTGAACTGACCGCAGAGGCCTGCTTCGAACGCACACTTAACATGAAAACGTCATTTCAAGATAAAGTTGAAATTAATCATACTAACGCGGTCAAATGTTGGATGGTGACGCAGCAGCGGTCACTTCAACCTGAAGAGGTGGAAGAAACTTCATGGAAATGTCACCCCCTAGCAGGAGATAGCCGCACGAAAAACACTCACTGGTCAAATCGGCTCCAGTCGTTTCCTAGTTGTGATAGAGGGTTCTGGGGAGAAGTAGCAGCTGTGGTCGTCACGGGGCCTGTCATGCATCGGGCACCTTTATATTTTCATTATTGTTAATAAAACATTTGTTTTGCTCCGACAAAAAATCACTCCTGTTTTGAACACTACTTTACAGAAATTCCTCTGTGATTGAATGCTGGTAACGGAGAAACCGTTTGTGGTCTCCGAAAGAGCCCAGACCGTCATGTGACGCTGCACGACACGAACCGACACGAGCCCATTGATTCGTATCTCCGTGTGATTATGGGGCTGGGCTGGAAGACGTGACTCCTACAGACGCCCTCCTCAACCCGCAATGGAACTTCCTACCTGGGAACAATTGCAATGGCAGGTTTCCCCCGACCTCTTAAGCGAGGCAAGGCGGATGAATGCGCTTAAATTACAAAATGGATTCAAGGGTTTCATGGATGCTTTGTGCAGTGGCAGCACAAATCCACTCCTCAACTCTTTAGTTAGCGTGTCGGGTTGCGCGCGGGACATCTTCCTCCATCGACTGACGTCCATTCCCGGCTTTGTGCATTCTGACGGCACGCAAATCGCCCGCACCATTGACAGAACCGTGCGTGAGCTCATAAGGAGGACCACGGTTACTGCGGAAAGCTGCGATTCATCCGCAGAGGAAACATCAACGGTTTCTAACTCTCGGAAATACGAATTGCTGAGAAAGTTGTGTGAGCTAGCAGAATCCAGGGACTGCCTACCAACTCTGGTGGAATGGTGTGACTTAAAGTCAGGCGATCTTTGTGACATGATCTGTCATAATCTCACTCTGGAAAATCCGAGCCTCGCTATTGAGGCGTGCGTGTGCATTGCATTTCTTGCTCGTAAATTACGATTGCATCTGTTCAAAGGAATCCAGTTAGTCATTGCAACAATGGTTCGAGTTATTGCCATTGCAATGCTTCCGTTAGATAGTCACACCAAGAGGTTCCGTGTGGCTCAGGAGGAATTCGCCGATGCCCAACTTGTAAGCGTCAAACCACTGACCTTCCATTTTGCTTCCATGTCAGGTAAATTTCACGAATGTCGACACCGACTGGTTGGATTTTGCTACTATGCAATCGCTGATCTTACGTGGAGCATCCCCCACCCCAAACTCATCCACTGCTTCCTATGCCGTATTCTTCATCGAAAAGAGATGACTCGACTCTATCTCTTCCAGATCCTTGCCTCAATTGTTGAATGTATACCGGAGCTTAGATGTGAGGCGGAGAAGTTGGCGAAAACGTTCCAGCTACTTCGCCAAGAAAATAGTTTCTCTGATGCAGACCACTTCTTCAACCAGGACACGTGGAACGAACTCCCGGAAACCATGCACTCAAAGCTGCTTCTAGCATGCAAGGACTCCAATCATCGAAATGAACACCTTATTAAAGGCATGCTTCAAGTTTTGAAGTATTGCGGTGGCACAAACTCGGCCGTTTCCGATGTCGATCTGTCGAAGTCCCCCAGAGCCCCCAGCATCCGAGAAAGGAAGCCACACAAGAACAGAGGGAGGGCTGCGACACCTTCAAACCCCATGACAGGAAAGACCCTTGTCATCTCATTTGGGATAGGTTCCTCCCACCTGATCGAGATGGACTCTGCGAAAGAGAGCGATGCCGAAAATACACCGAGCCACAGGGAGAGGGACTCAAGTCTGGAGGGAGATGTCGGCGAGAACTGCGGATATTGTGATAGTCGCGACAGCCTGGAGTCGGCTACCAATGGGCGACTGCGTCGGTCCACCTTGGAACCAGACGCATTGTCAAAGTACTTGTCTTTCCCGTACAGTAGGACAAATGCTGTCGAGAAACAAAAGTAAACCGTGGCCGTATCGTAAAGGGGGGAAGTTGTGTCAACGTTGTGTAATTATTTTAGACTGGTCGCTAAATTTGTGGAATGGTTTAATGTTATTGTAGAAAATTAAAAGTTTAATATATCTTCGTATGGGTCCATCAACTATTAGATTTCTCTTTTATATTCACCAAATGCATGGAAAACATCTTACTCCATCTGATTCCATAATTTGACGAACGCTCTCATTCTTTTCACAAATCTGAACGCTACTAACACTTGTTAGTAGTTGTAGTCAGAAGAAGCTTGCACATTCTCCACTGGCATTGAGCCGATCGAAAAATAATGATCGCTAAAACATGAACAAGTTGTGTTTTGTCATTTGTTAGCATTCAGGCGATTCTCGAGATTGCCATTGTGGTATTTTTGTGTCATTTATAAATAAGCGGACTAAAACCTCCAAATTACCGTCCCAGGCGAATGTGTCAATTAGCGAACTAAAACCTCCCAATGCTCCTTGACCAAAGAATATCCACCTCGGACTGTGGCGAACTAAAGACTGGGAGTTCTCTCCACGGTTGAAATGACTGCGGGTGGGAAATTCCTGCGCGCAGACATGCTTAGCGATGCGCTGAAATGTTCATTTCTGCGACCCACATGTCCCGAGGAGAGAAAGTGGTGGAAAACGGGTGATGGGAGACCCGCTTACCGTGGCAAAACTTGTGCCATTTTGTTGCACGCCGATTCTGATAGCAAGAAGGACCTGAAAATTTATCCCGAATGAACAAAGTGTTCAAGGTCAGTGTTTCAAGGTCTAGGCGACAACTGCACAGGGTCCGCGAGGCTGAACTGCTTTCAGCGGGGCATTTGATAAGGATGGAAAGAATCGGAATGGCCCTCGTGTCTATCGATGCGAGTCGTCTGCATCGTAGCAGGGTTGGCTTTCGGGTTTAAACACACCCGTCAGTCCACAGCAAAGAACATTGGCGTGCGTTGTGGGTAGGGCATTTCTATGGCCGAAATTATGCGTTCGTCGAGTTGTATAGACCTCAAGGATTTCATTTACGATTCTGATTAATTTAGCCGTGTATTTTCCGAAAATTATATTCCCGATAATTTCAAAATGAAAAAAAGACTGCATAAGTCATCGCTAGCAAATGCCTGCCTCCTGTATCGTCTTGTATCCCTTTTGTTTATTGTAAACTATAATTTTTGAAGTGCATTTGGTCCTTGTGACCTGAATAAAGCGGTTACTATTATAGTGGATATTTTCATCGCGTTGTTGTAGTACAGAGTTGAGAAATGCATATTCGTGTTCAGGATGTGCTGTGAATTTCACGAATCAAGATGGCTGGTGAAATACGTCGATGATCACCGTGGATCAGAAGAAATGCGTCTTTATGCGCCCCGAATAACATCCTTTGCTACCTCTATCTGTCCCAAGGACAGACGTTTTACGCACGTCGATTCAGATAGCAAGCACGAATTGAAAAGGACACGCGAATTAAAAATGTTTTCAAGGTCAGGTTTAAGAATCTGTTTATGCGCCGATAAATGTCCAGCCACCGACCACTTTGACAGACGCATATATTAAACTATGCTGTCAATGTCGGGATTTGTTGCAATCTAACGAGATTGTAGACTTTAACACTACAAAATTGATCTTGTACTTTCAAGGAATTTGTGAACTTTAAATTTATTATTATTACTAATACGGAACCTCACCAGTTGTTGGGGGGTCGCTTTGACACAGTAACGGAACTGCTGCTTAAGACCAACACGTTCGGCAATATCATGTGTAACAAGAGTGGACAATAAAAAAGGTACTAGATACGGAAATGGCCTTTTAGTTCCTGCTTCACCTGCTCCGGTGATACTTAAAATCTGGAAAAATAAGGGGTTGACCGAATCAATGGTGTCATGCAGGGTATAAGCGAATCCTCGTTGATTACAGTTAATAAATCCAGAAACATTATTATAATTTTAGCACTGGTTTAATTTCTATTAATTATGGCGATCCTCAGAAGTATTAGTCATAAATCCGAGTTAAAAATTGCGTGGATCATTACGAATAGCGCTTTTGTTGCAGAATTGACCATTTCTATTTTAAAATCGCAACTTTCCGGACCCGTTACGTGACTTGGTAAGTTCCAGACATGTCTACATGCTGTCTTTATGTCGGCTTGTTCTTCCGTTTGACATTCGTGCACTGGCACCATGATTTATCCATGATTTATCGCCCGCTAAAAGGCTTCATTGAGCCTACAGTACGGCTTGTTCCCTGAAACCTCCTGAGAATATGTTGGTGTTGCGAGGCCCGGACCGACTGGAATAGGTGGATGTGACCGCAGCATCGCCCAACACAGACAGAATATTTATGTAGCCACCCGACAGCCTCCGATTAGCAGAAGCCCAAGCGCACCCAACCGCCTGGGAGTCGAACCCAGGTTCATTCATCAACAGAGATGGCCTGCTGCATGCAGCCTAAAGGACACATCGTGAACGGACCACACGCGATGCAAGACAAATGGACTCGCCCGCCATGTCTATCAAGATTGTACTCAAGTTGGACCACTGACCTGCCGTATAAGCAGTGCACGGGGTGTGTGAAGTGCAATGAAAAAGAAACGACGGTTGAGCAGCATTTTGCCGGTGTTCGCGAATGATCTATAATATATGCTAATAAGTTGCTAATAGCAGTAGTGGTAGTGAGAGGAGTTGTGTGGGGGTCGAAATAAATGTCTACATGAAAGACGCTCTCAACTGACGTTACACATGATTCTGAGCTGGTCGTTGTAGAGAGATACGCGCACCGAGGCGGCACCTTGACTGCCCGCCGCGAACATATTGGGGTCGGTAATTCGGGGTCCGCCTGGGTAGACCGTTGACGGTGGCGCCGCCACACTCACGTCGTGCGACTGCTCCGACGTCTTGCCCCTCACGGCAGACAGATAATCGAGCTCGGCTAGAAGTTGGGCAGACCCATGGGTGGGTGGGTGGGGGAGGGGAAGGAAAGGGAACATGGAAATATCAATTTAAAATCTGCTGGCGTGATTTGTGGTCTCAAAGCAACTAAAATCAGGGGACAACATCTAAAATAACCCAACAGTAGTAACTAGGGAGGTTGGGGGGCGGGTCAATAACGAGCAACACGGGGAGTTCAACAGGAAGAACACTAGGTCGGCGGGAACGCCAAGCCCTGCATACGCGCATTCACGTGGAGAAGGTCGTAGACGGCCTCGATGGCGGTGCCGACGCTCCAGGCTTGGGACGGGCAGCTGCCGGGACAGAACTAAAGGAAAGAAGAAGAAGATGATGATGATGAGAGAATGACGCGCTTCGCTTCGAAAGCAACTCGGTGGGGCGGGGGTGAGCTGACCTCGCCGTTGGCCTGAGTGAGCTCGGGAAGTGAGCGCCAGGGGGAGTCGCGCAGGTGGTTGTTTAGACGCAACAGGATCTCTTGCGCCTCGTGGACAGCCTCTCCTCGAACATGCAGGTTCGCTTTGTCCAGGTCAACCAGGCGCTGGGCAAACATAAGGCGGGCGCGAATGTAGAATCCTGTCAACCAAAGCCATTCTGGCCCCTGAAAATGGCAATCAAACTGATGAGAGACACCGACCCGTCTCACCTACGCGCCAAAAGACAACCACTCACCTGGTGGTAATTGAAACCCTGTGCGAGGGAGAAATCGTTGGAGTCGTCACTGTTATTATACGCGCAGCGATAGTTCCTGTCACGCGGATCCAGTGTCTTTATGCCCAGGGGCCCAACAAGCTGTTTGCCGACAAGCTCAAGTGCCTTCCAGGCGTTCTGAGGATTAAACAGATCGGGGGCCTACAAAGGAAGAACACAATACAAAGCATCATTTTGGTGGTGTCTCGTAAACGGCAACAAAGAGACTCACCACGGCCATGGTGACCAGGAAATTGGGTCTGAGTTGGCTCTCGGCGTGGGCATCGGGGCAGTGCAAGACGTCCTTGTAGTAGCCCTGGCGGATGTCACCCGCAAACTCGTTGGGCTGTTCGGGCAGCCAGAAGTGTCCCTCGAAGTTGTTGCGGATCTTCGTGGCCCAGTCGGCCCAGGTCCAGACTGACCCGTTGGCGGTCTTGACGCCCTCGTGGGGGCAGTAGGCGGCATTGGCCTTGTGGGCGCGCTCCAGCCACGAGATGCAGGCGTAGGCAAGACCGGTGAGCTCGACAGCGCAGCCGTTGCGCGGAGTCGCCGGTTTACCGCGATTTCCCGCACGCTCCGAGCTCCCCATCTTGTCCATCCAGGTGCCGCAGTTGTGGGGATTGCCGCCGGAAATGAATCCTGTCTTCTCCTCGACAGAGGCGCCCACCTAGAAGGCACGCCATTCATCAAGTACGCCAACGACCTGAACGCGTCAACACCTTGAACAGGCAACAATGGTAGACGATCCGCTGTGGATTGGTTCTCTCTGTAATCCCGCTTCCAAATTCCAGAGTGTTCTCTTCGACCGTCGGTTATCTTGGAGTGATCATGCAGCTGCCAGCTTCGGGAGATGCCATCGGCTAGGTGGGACCAAACCGGATCACAACCGTCGTGGAGGCAAGTACGATTCCCCCACGTGTAAATTTGCCCCCCTGATATTTTTACATGGTGCATTGTAAAATAATTAATTTTCCAGCGCATTACCTATGCTCTTCTTCCATACAGGACATTCAACAGCATTCAACGTAATTTCACGAAGTGGTCCCTTCTACCTTCTTGTACATCAGGTGACCCCGCAGATACACCCCATTCTAGTTCGTCTCAATGCGAAGACCCACAAGAGCGGATGCTGCACATCGCTGCAATTCACCAGAAGAGATGAGGAAGCAGGAACACGCGGAGACGTGTATGCTGACCGTGTTGATCCTCGTGACATTAATTAAATGGTGAAAGTCGCAATGGGCTTACGTTGAAGCCCTCGGTGACCATTTGGCAGTCGAGTTGATGGCCGGCGTTTCGCTCGCGGAATTCGAAGCCCTTGACGTGGCGTTGGAGGGCCTCCTGGATGACGTCGTAGAGGGGCATGACGCGGTCGGCCGGTGGGCTCTTCATGTCGAAGGTGTCGCGTTCCTCGGGCCAGCCACCGGCGTCGTCGTTGGGGAACCAGCGGAAGACGGGCCGTCCGAGGATCGACTTCTTGGCGCCCCCCACCGGAGTGCCTTCGCTGGCGGCGATGGTGTCCTCGAAGCAGCAAATGGCGTAGAGCCACCACCAGACGGCATCGCGGGCGTTATAGCGAGGCGCCACACGCATACCATCCCCCATTAGGTTCGGGATTAGGCCATGTCGCATCAGGCCGGCAAACTGTAGGATCGCTGTAGCCGCTTCCTAGCAAGTGGGGGTAGGAGAGAGATCGATAAAAATGACGACTAGAAGACATGAAATAGACGGGTTTTGAAGGGGTGGCGGCGTACCTCGAAGCGGTCGGTAAGCAGGAGGCAACCGCGGATGGCAATGAAGGTGTCCCGGCCCCAGCCGCGCCACATGCCTTCCGCAAAGTGCGGCAGGCCGGCGGCGAGGCTGCATGCGTACCTGTCGGGATTGTCGTCGCGCCCGGTGAGCGCCGGGGCGGGCATTATATCAGGCAGACGCACACACGGCGCCTTGCCGTAGAGCTGCAGGCTGGCGGAGACGAGATTTCGAACCGTAGACGAGCCCAGCTGTGTCCATTTGCCCAGACGATTTGCGACCTGAAATAAGTGATGATGGTGATGATAATGATGATGTCATCAGCCTCGGGATCTGGGGACTCAAGACGCACCTCATCCATCACGGTCTGGTAAAGACAACCAACCAGCATGCCGAAGCTCGCGGGGACAAGGTATTTGGGCAAATTGTGTATGGGCTGGAAGAGCTCTTTGAGTGCGCGCGAGAGAGTGTCGAGTTGGCGTGAGGGCTTTGAGGCATCGTTGGCAGCAAGCCGATCATACAGGTAGGTGAGAAGCCAGAGACCGTGGCGCAGGTGTCCACAGATGGGATGCCCGAGGTCGTTGTACTCGGCGACCCGTCGCATCACCGAGACGACGCCCTGGAAGCCGCAGAAGACAAAATCACCGAAGCTGGGCACGTAGAAGGGCTTGCGTCCGATGCCCGGCACGTTCTCCTCGTGGTCGCAGCGGTACATGAGCCAGTTGATGTCGGTCAGAGAGAGCTCGGAGACGAGTCGCTTGATGAGACCGTGGTCCACCGAGTCGGGGTAGACGGGCAGTAGGGTGTCGGCGATGGCCACCGTTCCCGCCCCAGCTGCAATCGGGACTTTGCGGGCATCGAAGCTGCGAATTCGCCGGCCAAACTAGGCAGCAAACAAAATTAATTGCCTCCAACCCATGTGACGGCCTACAGACAGCAGACGCGTATAAGTGTCAACACAAAATGAACTGCGATTTAAGAGGGTCATAATTGACAAACGACGAGTGATTCCGACGAGGTTCCGGACGGATAGAACATGTGTAAACCACAACCAAATAATCGCAGTTTCGCAAATCTGCCAACACAAGACAAATGACACATTCACAGTTGAGCCATTCATTCGTCCATGGCCGCCATTACGCGTCTGCTGACTTTGCATAGTTCCGTCGAAAAAATCAATGGATGCATCGCTCACAAATGCAAGTCTCCCGTTCTATGTATTATTATTATTAAGACACAGCAGACCCAGGCACTCCTTTCCTGTTTGGTGTAAAACGTGCCCAAGCAGCATAAGTCGACGACCTTGTAGAAGGGTGGACAGCTTCTCGCTTTCGTCTTATCTGGTGTCTAGTAGCACCAGATAAGCGTCGTAGATATCAGTGGTCCAATACCCCCCTATTTTCCTTCCATCTCCAGTGGCAGCGAATCGCAATCGTAGGCTAGGATGGGACCGCTTGGCATGCACGCTCTTCACATCACCACCCACGGGCGCATCACCCATCGCGAAAAGGCGCGGAAAGGTGCGAAGCAGCTTTCCCAGGTTTGTTTTTCCTCATTCGGTTAGCCCAGGAGGAGTGTGATTTTAAAAAAATGGTAAAGGCGTTGTTGTGGAGGCCCGGCATGTCTGGAAATATTGAAGATGCGAAATATATAGTATTTGCACACTACCGGTCTGTTACCGCCTGGCATCACAGACACCGCGAATTCTCAATTATTCTCTGAGGCCTGACAACCATACACCAAAGACATATCTCTGAAGTACAGGTGCGCGATGCACTCTCATTAATCATGAAACCACGCAGGTTCGGCAAATAGCGCGCAAAAACTACGTCATCCCACGGACAGGGCGCTTGGCGATTCTGAACCGGGTTGGTCAGAGAGAGAGAGACCTTGTCTCATATCCAAATCACTCACTTGATGCAAGAGGGCACCGCGCACGCGACTAAGGGCCTCCGATTGCAAATCGTTGAGACAGACGCTGACGGCAACGATGCAGCCTGGAGGAAAATCGAAGAATTCGAGAACGTCGGTGCCACCGTTGTCTTCCAGGTGGATCACCTTGAACATCTTGCTCTTGGAAACCTCAAGGTCCTCCTTCATCTCGACAGTCACGTTCGTAAGGCCGTTTATAATCTGGAACGGAGGAGGATGTAATTGTTTAATTAAAGCGAATGGTTGCTGGCGAGTCCACAAGGGGGTGAGATAACAACGTATTGAACGAATCCGTCTTTTGGAGGTTAAATCTGATACCTACAAGAACTCCACGTGGCAGATATGGCAAGTTGGTATCCACAGGCAAACGTTTAGAACTTGGAGATAGGGATGTCGGAGAGGAGTGGCAGCTCTGGTCAAGTGGTCTGTCATGCCTTGGGATATCGTCCGGTCAATGGTCTCCACTTGATCGGCAGCGTCCACATCTCGGTGGAAGACCGCGACCGAATCTGGCGCGGTTAGTAGGCTGAAGGTCAATTTGACGGTCATCCATCAGAGGATCCAACGGCCAGGTCGGCAAGTCACGTTCTACCGCACAGATCCCTGTTGCCTTGCAGGACGATCTCGATTGTGTTCAAAGGCTAGAGTCACCTCTCGAACAAATCAAGGAGGCGCAGGTGACGCCACCGGAACCGGTAACTCTATGCCTCTTATCTCGACAATCATGAAGAAGAAGAAGATTGGTCAAGCCACACAGTCAACTCACGCAGTCGTCCCACTTGAAGTCCTCGATGGGGTTGCCGAGAGAATGGTTGGCAGTGCGAGCTTCGATGAGTATTCGACGGACGCGGCCGTTAAGAGTGATGCGTCGGAAACTGTGATGAACGGGATGAGGACTCTTGTCGAAGAAGCACGAATGAGTGACCATCACCACAGACTCGGCCGTATCGGAACTGCAACGCGTAACTGCAACCACGTTTGTGTCAACCTAAAAACACAGCAGCAGCAGCAGCAGCAGGTAAGACACGGCGAGGATTCTGCGCCAAAATGTAGCAAAAATGCCTGATCATACCTGATCAACAAACGTCTCGTGGAAATTGTTGGCGGCCATCCAACGGTGAAGTTTGTTGAGGGCGGCCTTGGCTCGGATCATACCGGTGGCGGAGGTTATCTCCTTGTCCCAAGACGCGTAGACGCGCTTCTCGGTGACCACGTCGATCTGGTAGGGCACCAGCTCGTCGTAGCCCCGCACGGAGGCCGTCGAGCAGGCGGCCATGGCGACCAGCGCCGCCGAGGGCAACTGGTCGAAGATGGTGCGCTTGGAGGCGGGCGCGGCGTTGTCGTGCGTCTGGTCGCAAAAGAGGGCGTGGGGCATGGTGGGGATCATGCGGCGCTTGAGGATGGCGTGCGGGAAACCACCGGCCGGGTGAAGGCCCCCGAATCGATGCACCATCCGACCTTGGTCGTGGCAGTCGTAGGCCGACAGAGCCTCTAGCGATTAAATGGCAATCAAATTACTCAATGAACGACACTTCAACAAGCCCGCGGTCAAGGTGAACTTGACAATGGAATGGTCCATGTTCAGCTCTCCCAGAGGCTGAAGTGTTTTAGAATCGTTAAGGCCATGGACACAGAAGGGGTGATATGAGGGAGGCGTACCTCTCACGAGAGAGCTGATGCCGAGCTTATTCAGGAAGATGTTGTCGGTGGCCTCGTTCCCAGTGAAGAGTTCGGCGAGGATGTAGATGCCGGGACGCACATCTCGACAGGCGTCCAACACCGCCTGGGCGACATTCAGGGGTGTACTGTGGCAGTTGTCCAATCGCACACCATGGAATATTTTGGCCGTCTTCTTGGCGTATTCGAGCATTCGATCCCACAAGTAGGGGCAGTCTTCAGCCCTCTCTCCATACCTGCAAGGCAACGAGTATCGCACGCGTTTGAAACCAATCGCGGTTGTTCAGACCAAACCGTATCAAGCCATTTGACCTCGAACTCGCCATTGCACTAGTTGCTCCCTCCTCGCGTCTCCTTTATTAGGCGACCCCCCCTCACCTTCAATTTATTCTAGTAAATTGATATTTTAGTCTGTCCCAATGTCAATCTCTTCGACCAGTGCGAAGTCTATACTGTTTAATTCAAACAAGAAGGGCTGCATATCGCAATTCGGGGATTCCTGATTTTTCTCGATTTCTAGTTTCACTAAAAGATGCGAGGCAGGAGATAATAGACACGGTTTTCATATCTGTGGTATTTTAACCGTTTAATTTGGACATGTTTGGTACCCCGAGCCACTTTATACAACGATTCGCATTTTTATACGGGAATTATTTTACGATTCGATCGCGAATATCTCGCCAGTGTGTGATCGGATCGCCACGAAACCACAGCGACGGACGCACTGGAAAACAAGTGCACCGAATTCGTTTACATTTGGCGGAACACAAATAACCCCAAATGCTTTTGGGCTGACGACGGGTGTTTATGCCGTAGTTGTAGATAATTGGAAATGTCAACAAAACATTTCGAGCACGGATAAGGAAAGGTAAACCGAACGCACCTCAGTTTGACCGAATCAGCCCACACAACAAGTTCACGCCGGAAATAAACGTTTGAGTCGACATCTGCAAAGTTTTTGAGCGGGTCTGCGTTCATAACCCAGCCATTGCAAGCCATAATAAACTTGGCCTGGTCGCTTAAAGCCAGCTTCTCTGCATCGGCGGCAGTTTCCAAATTATTCTCGGGACAGAGAAAATACCTTAATAGGAGAAAATAGATGAAACATTTCATCGGCCGATTTTCTACACGCGTCCGGAATTTAGTACTTTATGGTAGCATATTGTACATGGCAACCCAATTGGGAAGCCACTCGGTGCAAGAAGGGCACTGAGGAAATGCTTGCTGGTTGAGAAACCAACAAATCGAAGTCAATGTGCCAAAATATACATTTTAGCATTTCGAACTTTACTAAATTTGTGTACTATTTAAAAAATACACCTTTGTGTTTGTTAATGCTCATGGAGAACAACAGGATGACGGATCAATAATTTACCTGTCAACGAAAGGCGTTGCCTCGGAAACATTCTTAAGGAGAGGCCCATTCGGGTCGAAGAACCGGTAGCGAACTCCATTGGCGATACAATCAATAGCACACCACAAGTTGTGCATAACGACCTCCTCGATGTTGCGATTGAGATCGCCGAGCCGATTTCCCAGGTTATGGGCGGCAACATCGGGCGTGTCGTGACCGAATATTTCCTTGGCCATTTTGAAATCAACGGTTGCTCCAAAACGTCTTCCGGCGCGTGAACCAACTATGCGAAGAACAAGACAGTTGTCCTTCCCCGCATTAGGCGCTTGGTTAGATCCAGAGGCTTTAGGAAAGTAGAAAACAGGGGAAAATGAGTAAATTTGATTGCTATCGTATAAAAATATTATCGAGGTCAACTCGCAAAAAAAAGAAGAGGTCCTACCTAACCATTGTTTGAATTCTTCTTGAACTGCGGCGACATCTGCTTGGAAAAATTCGTGTAGCCTTAGATCCTTCAATTCTTCCAGGAGATAATTCCTTACTGCAGCCACATGCGTATCCGACTTGTTCAGGTTTGAGGGAATGTGCTTGTGTTGCAGCTTGTCCTGGGCGCATAGCTGTGTCATACGCCACACTGTGAAGTCTATAATGAAGGCTGGAACGAGATGCGGCGAGTTCTCTAAGTTGAATACACATTCGGGGTGTTCTTTGATCCACGGAGAGTTGATAGCCGTGTGATTCAGGACCAGGTCGGTCATACTTAGAACAGACCATTCCGTTTCCATATACCTTACGAGCTCATCTATGTCCTCCCATCCATACTTTTTAATGGCCGTCTTTTCCGAAAAGTTTGGATTTATTATCAATTGATCTTTTAAGGAGTATCCCGAAGTTGACACTCCCAATTCCTTTATGAATGAAACAAAAAAAAATTACAACGGTATTTTTCTACAAGCTCCAACGGATAACTCATAAAAGCGTGAAAAAATAAAATGCAGAATAAACATTGGACTTAACAATGTGTGAGATTAGATGGCGGTTACCTGAAGTGGAGAGAAGTGAATCATATTATATCCACTCTCGAAGGCGGTTCTGAGTCTATCTCTCCATTCACTGAAAACGCCAAGGTTCTTCGCCAAATAAGTCTGTACAAGCACGCCCTCCAAGTCCCACTGGGAGTGTCTTGCGGCGTTTTCGAGATCATCGGGATCCCCAACAGAGAAGTGTGATTCAACGACAAAATATCCTTGTCCACCAAATAATTGGTAATCCTTATTATCAGATAATTCCGGTTTAAAAGTGGAGTTGTCGGTTGTAAATCCGAAATGAAAAGCGCCGCTGTGCTGAATGGGGCCCAGTACAAAGTAGTCACAGAATCTATCCAGTTTTTGAAGCGTCGGCTTAGCTGGAGTGATTGATAATTCGTAATACTTCGATCTTTGAAATTTCTCTTCTTCGATGACTGGATAATTCGTAAAAAACCTAACCGGTTTCCCAATGAGGGAGTCGTTCAGCCTAAACCGAATTATATAATCTGAAACAAATATCGCGATGAATAAAAAGAAATTACCTTTTTTCATCCGGTAAAGTAGGGCCTCCGTATTCATCCCCATGAACAATTCAAAGTCAGCAACAGGATGTGTCATTTTCTAAGACAAGCAACTTGACAACAACCGTGACCGAGTAAGCCGCTTTTTATCGCTATCGCGAACTGTTACTAATTGATCTAGTAAAAGATGTAGAGCACGTCACGTTCATACCTGAAAAAAAATATTGAGTCAAACATGTTTCATAATTTTCTTCTTTTAGATTTTTGTATTTAAATACTGAGACAAAACGGCTAGAGTATCGTTGTAGCCTCCTCCTCCTTGCCCAATAACTGGGGTGTGCAGCACGGAGTAATTCTTTCTCCATTCATTTTTAAGTATTAAACATCGAACCTCCGGTCCCGTAATAGTGTTATACCCATCAAGCACACTGATGATCTGACGTCATTGCCTGCAAGACAAATGAGGATCTCAAAAGCTTAGGAAGGCTAAAACTAAGGTACTCAAGTAGTCATCAAAGATTGGCCTTCTGCAGAATGGATATAAATGCATCTTCATTGCATTTTCCTTGATAGCGGATTTTGACACTCCTAAAATCGCTTCACTTCATAATTTCGTCTGGAGCTCAAAAACAAAATTCGTCGGCGCTATTTGTAACAGTCGCTTATCGTTGAGTGATCGTGTGCACGCCGTCTTCGGTAAATATCGTCGCCTCTCCTTTTTTATTCGCCGGTTCAGGAGACCTGGATTGAGCTCTAGTCGCATAAAGTCTATTGTGCTCCGTGATTTTCATGTCTAAAATGTTCCGACTTTTAACCCTTCCATGGCTTCTTAAATTTATCTCGCATTCTAGTGGCCTGCTTATTAACTCAATCAAAGTTATTATCGTTTAACGCCACTTCGATAGTTGTTCACTCCTTGCTGCTCGTACATTAAATTGCGACTCCAATTCCCTCTATTAAAATTGATCCAAGCGTAAATCTCTTCGACAAATGCGAAGGCAATACCGTTAAGTAATTACAAAAACGGCGGCATGGCGCTATTCCGCCAATCCTTATTTTTCCCGATGATTGGTTTCGCCATAGAAGGTGAAGGAGAAACTAAAAGACGGTTTTCCAATGTAGCCTTGATATATTATAAAAGAATAGAATTGGTATCGAATGATTTGATGGAAATACTCCAGCAATACAAAAATTTAAAAAATGCGTTTTCTCGCATCGTATTTTTCGAAAAATCATCGTTTTAATAATTTGTTCAAATCGTCGCTTCTATAGCCAAATATTATGGGTTTATAATATTATGCAAGAAATTTTAATATGTTTTAACAATATAAATGCTTTACTTATGCATTTATTGATTTTTATGTGTTTTCCAGACAAAAGCCAGCAAGGCAATGCGTGTCTGTCTGTTAACTCTCACCCCATTTATTGATTATTTTGTGCACTGGAACAGGCACTCATGAAATATTTTTTATTTATAACGATTCTTTTGAATTATTGCAGATTAATTATCAATTTTTAATGGACCCTATCATTTTATATTGTATACCTACGTATGACGAACTTGGGTTTTGTTTTAATAGGGTGTTTATTCAATTTCCTTGCTACATTTGTTAAAATGGCTGGTCGTAATTGGAATCGCGCTGGTAAAGTTATTCGTTTTGTAATATAACCCATTTTTAAAGGTCCTAATTATGGCATGGGTGCTGGTTATATGGGCCCAAACTCGCCCACTATGGGTGCGGGCATGGGATACTATGTTAATCCAATGGACAGGCGGCCTGTCTATAATGCTGCCCCAATGGGGAAACCGTATGGCAGTGGCAGTGGCGCTGGTTATCGAGATGACAATTATCGTCGTCCAAGAGATGATTACAGGGGAGGCAAACGTCCTCGTGGCAGGAGTCCTGTTAACGATAAGAGACCACATGGGCACGAAAGCTACCCGCGGAAAGATGCCAGGTCCGGGAAAAAGCCCCTCTACGGTGGTCGTTATGAGGTAAAGCTTCCCAAGATGCCACTTGTTATGAAATCTGCAACAGTCCCAGAAATTCGATTAATGCATCACAACATTACCATGCCCGGTGACTTCTCGAAGGCGTGCTTCGCTTGGCAAGACGCTTTCCCGCTCTATGAACCCATGAAAGTTGCAACAAAAACTGATGTTTATGTAAGGATCACTTTCATGTGACTCGAATAATCTGATAGATCTTGCACAAAGATGTGGAGGCAAAGTTTGTCCATTCGGAAGATGTACTAGATGTGCCTGATGGTGATTACTCGTATTCCGTGCGCGTAATGCCTTTGGCATCGCCGGATCTCGGCGAACTCTACAAGAACACATTCCGAACCGCCGACGAGAAAGGTGATTCGGATAAGGTTGCTGCTATCAAAAATATGCATTTCGTCGTGGGTGGTAAATCGAAAAGCGAGACTATGGCCATTGGTGGCCCTTGGTCTCCTAGCCTCGATGGACCTAACCCCGACACTGATCCGCAAACTTTGATCAACACGGCGATTCGGACATTCAAGGGTTTTACTGGCGTGGACCTATCATCAGTTACCGAATGGTTAGGTTAAATGTAGTGTACTAACGTTTCTAGGGTTCGGTTTTTGGAAATCCGATATAATCGTGGCGCAAATACCAAGGCACCCACTCTTACCGAAACTGTGGAGGAAAGGGAGGTTTTGGAAGACAAACAAGAGGTCGTTGTTTTCTTCATTCCTAGTGTTTCGCATCTCGTGCCATCCGAGGAAGAATGGGAGAAAACAAAACAATCATACGCCGATACCCTGCAAAAGGTTTTGGAACCAGAAATGGAGAAAACGGAAGTACCCACAGCAAAAGAGGACAACCCTGATGTTCAGGAGCTAACGGAGACGCCCAAAATAGCTGACGTATCAATGAACGAAAGTGTTGATCTTTCACACGTTGAACCTGCAGATGGCGAGCCTACACATTACACCAAATTAGACGTTAATAGCATGAAGGTAATCACCATTTTCGGCGATTTTGACACTTAGGTGAATGAGCTACGTGCTGAACTCAGTGCCCGTAACCTTGACTCCAAAGGTGTCAAGGCCAATTTGATCTGCCGACTCCAGAATGCCCTCGAAGATGAGAAGAAGGCAGAGGTTGGCGAAGAAAAATTGGCTGATCTGGTGGTCAGTGAAGTAGCCGGAAAGACGGGTACGTTTAAAACAACTTCTGGTCAAATTTCCAACTGGGCCGTCGTTCGTGAGATCACAACAAACCAATGTTCTGCCGAGAGAATCCGCTCGTTAATGCCTCTTTTTGTTACTGCAGCCGAAGATGCGCCGTCAAAATCGGCTGAGGTCCCCTGTCAGTCAAAGGAAGACCTTTCACAACCTGCAAAGGACTTGTCAGAGAAAGATCGTCGCCGTTTGGAACGTCTCTATCGTTTGGGGGATAAGCCGGCAATCCTTATATACCCTAATAGGGCTGCTCGTGGTGGTCGTTTTGAATGCCACCGCGTCTCCCTGCATTCACTTCTGAATTACCAGGCTGATGAACAGAAAGAACTCAACTTTGAAGTTTGCTTGTTTGCGGAGCAGTTTCACACAATGTTGCAGCGTGACTGCGCATTCAATATCTTCAAGGCCATCTACTCTGCCCCTGAAAAGGATTCGAAAGACGTAAAGTACGAGGCCACTTTTCCGCCTTTGTGTCACTAAGGGTCGTTATGCCCATTCTTTCCACGTGGAGTGGACAGAGCTGCGTAGAGCCAGGGGGCGACGATTTTACAGCTGAACCTTAACGATGGTTCCAAGTTGCTTCCATTTTCTGCTATTTATAGGTCGGACCAGAACGGAGTTGATGAGCCGGACCCCAAACGTCGCCGCGAAAGCGAGTCCGATGATGCGCCTCAAGCAGACGATGACGTCAGCGGGAAGCCACGGAAGATGCGACGCACCGTTGATCTGGATCTGCTGTTTGCTTTCGCCTTCTTTGACCTTGGTCATGCAAGCTTCATTCGCGATTATGATCTTGCGGATATACTTCAGTTCCTTAATTTGGGCTACACGAAGTTACAGGTGGGTATTTCACTTGGTCTTCTATTGTGACTCTTATATAGATGAAGAAGATGATCGCCAAGGTGTGTACTCACAGAGATCACGTTCGCTACAGACTCATGACCGATCAAGATGTAGCTGAAGGCGACGAAAACGACGTAGCCACGCTAAAGTTGGAACCAAGCGATTCCGAATATGTGCGAGATCTTGCCGCTGGTAATGACCTATTATTCGGAGGGGAAAAAATGCCAGCTGCTTCCAGGTATGTTGTTTCTTTTGAAGTGTATTGTGTTTTTAGGACAATCATCGCCTCAGGTAGTTGCGACGAAGCACTGTTAAAGCGAATGGAGGTCGCTGAGGAGACGAAAAATTCGATGGAATTCAAATTTTTCCAGATCAAAGAGGAGTTGGAGAGGACTCGTGTTCGCTTAAATTCTTGCAAGGACTTTGAAGATAAGCTTAAGAAAGAAAACCGCGAACTCCAGGATAAACTGCGAAATGAGCAAAGAGACAGTCGGGACAACAAGGGTCTAGTTAGTACTTATAACTACCTGCTCAAGCACTCCCGTGAACTTATGGGAAATGCGACCACCGAGATTGACAAACAGTTTGAAAAGGAAAAGACCAAACGCGAGGCCGAGAAAGCCGCTGCCGCTGCTGAATCAGGTGAAAAGTCGAAGACTGAAGACGGTGATGGTTTTGACGACGCGGACACCAAGGTCGATGATGCTGGAGTTGCTTCTGGTGAGGTCGCCGGTAAAACTGAGGAAAAGGAGTGGGAAGTTGTTGATCAAGTGTAAATCGGGAACGTCATAATTTGTGTGTATCGTCGTCGTCTTTTATTAAAAAAACGCGAGAATGTGCATTTCGTATAGTCCCATGATATGTGCCCTGTCTCCTTTTTTATCTGTTTTCCCATAATAACATAGGATTCGAAACTGTGCTATTCTTTGCTGTGATGTTAGTGTGCTGTGGTTCACTGCCGTGACAATATTACTGGGCGATTAATATAATTACGGAATAAAATAGTACACATCGATATTTATAATTTAGGATTGGCGGCTAGAGAGCGTTCAGTTACAAATAGGGCAAGATTAAGAGGAAGACAAACTGTTTAAAAAGTGATCCGCAATAAGACAAAATTTGGATTTATCTATTGACAAGGCCCCAGACGCTTTTGCCTTTCCGGATGTTAATGTTTTCCTAGACCCTTGGCTTACAGTAAGCTGGAAAATCATTCGTTGGAAAAAGGAATTCGTGTAGCCGTGTCATGTAGGCCACATAGTTTATTTATTTCGTATACCGCCACCATCCGTGACCAAGATCCAAGTGTATGGCATCGCTCGTCTCTGGCGGTTGTTGGCGAATATTCATGTTTATGATTGACCCGTTTGAGGGAATCTGTCGATTATATTATACAAAAACCGAACTATAAGTATTCGTGGTTTTTCAAAATATCCCCATATGGTCGGACACATGGTTGATCGATTTTCGATAGGTCAGTGCATAGCCACGGAGCAACGTGATTGAACTTACATGTGGCAATGACTTGATTTGTCCATCGTCGATATACCCCATATGATGTAACCCTGGCACAGTTATTGAGGTCGTATCAGTTGGCACTAATGTCCAAAGCAGGACAATATGCAAATGGGGACGAAAATTCCAGGCGGACGCGACCAGAATCCGCAAGTAAATTTGGTATTTCGTCAAAAAACTTTAAAATAAGGATTAACAGCGCGAATATTCGTTGTTTTCATGCATTGATTCTCAAAAAAGCTTTTAGTGTCAGACTTGATTGGTAATCTTTCCTATCTTGTATGAAAGAAATCGGTTCTCTCCGCTTACCAAATGAACGGCCTTAACTTTGTATACACTCAACGATCTTTAAAAACGTTTTCAATAGACTGATATAATCCATTTTTCCAAGACACGATTGTTCAATAAAATCACGGACCGTGTTTGGGTACTTTAAACTCATAAGTAACGATTTGTAATTTTAATAATAAATATAAACCAGCGTATTTAGACCACCGCGTTACTCTCCTAGTTTGCTGTTGATCGGTATGTGTTTGTACGCTTTAAAATATCAAATTTCTCAACGGCTAAGACAATGTTTAATCGTTGATATTTTACTCCTATTAATCGCATTTAAAGTTTGGGATGATGCAACAACCATTAATTCAACACTATTTGCCACGCGATAGAGTTATCTTCCGTTGAAACCGAGCGATTTTCGAGGGAACGATCTAACCTTACAAGAGCATGAAGTATTAAAGGCCAATTTATTTTCCACCCAAACTTCTCTGCTATGGTCCAAGGTTCGCCAGACGATGTGGGCACCCACTCCTTGTGTTTTAAGAATGCGGGCGAAGAAACGGTGTGATCTGCAGGCGCTATGGAATGCACAAGCCAATTTTTTTGTGTGGGGGGGGCTGCGCGTTCGGGATAGAGCCGTTCAATGGCGCTATTACGCGTTTGCTTTCTTCCTAATTTACCTCGTGGTCATTTTGTTTATTTTCTGCTAACCTATTCTACATCCTCTGTGTACAATCGGCACTTCTGTGTCCTCTTTGTTTGTTTTCAATTGTAATGCTGTAAGTTCCTCGTGACCGTAATACAGCAAATACATTCATCATTATTATAAGTACGTGAATAAAATTAACACGCAACGCCCCATTGCATTTCTGACTTATTGGCCCCCTAAAAGCTGTTTACAATAACCCAATTTTCCAGCTGACTCAATCCGAGACATCAGTATTCGTCGTCATGTTTACTAGTGACCCCTTCTGACATCTCGTATACAAGGTGACCCCTACGACGCACTCTATTCTAGTAAATAACTTCGACCAATGCGAAGGCTTTATCGTTTAATTCCCACAAAGACGTGGCAACAGGAACACCGAGGGATGCTTTTCGTGCGTTGTGTGTTTCCTGTTTAATACTGAGAAGTTTGGTCCGCGCGACCTTAATAAAGTGAACAACATTATTATTATTAACAGTGTAGGTGGCCTGAGTGTGTAGCGATCAGCCTCTTCACTCTATTGATCAGAGTCTAAGAATAAGGGAACACTGCAGGGAAAGGAGAGTTAACGGGCGTGGTCGAGGGACGGATAGTTACGGGGTTGGATGGGAAGTACAGGGATGTCAGATATCGGCTCTTGTTCAAGAGCAGGGGCAGGGATGAGCGGCGGCGACTGGTCCTTGTTCAGCATCCTGTTCTGACGCTCAGCCTGTAGAATCGCTATGCACGTCGCCAATTCGTGGAGTTGCGCCGCCATCTGAGGTTAATACTCAGAGAAGTCGGCCGACGTTCGTCCGTCGATGTTTCCTTCGCAACGGCCTTTTTCGGCAGCAGCTTTTGCGTCTTAGGCGTAATTGGCTTCGTCATTTTCTCGATATAAAAATGAAAATATATTAGAGAGCTCACGTTAGCTTAATCGACGATCTCAAAAGTCCAGGTTTCAAACTGGCCCAGTCCCGGTAAAACAACGTATTAATCGAGACTCAAACTACAAAAGCTATTAGAATTTATTTGGAAGCTTAAATAAAAACGTTAGTTATAATAGAATTAAATTGTTTTCTTCTACGCAGAGACCCGGGTTCGATTCCCGGGTCAGGCAACCACCTCGGCTGGCACGTGGGACGCCTCCTGTAAACATACTCCCGAGAAAATTCAAGGCAAACTACCATGAAAGGGGTTTATCCTCAAGTAGGAGAAATCCGCACAAATTAAATTAAAATATAGTTTCACCACATTGCCAATAATAATATTTTTATTTTATTTTTTATGCACTTGCGGAAAATATCTGAAAACATTAACTAATCATATCTTGCTCCAAAAGCACGCAAAGTAGTTTCTACTTTATTATCAGTCTGGTGCAAATGAAATCGATTTTTTGTGTCAAATTAATTCATTCCTATCGTCAGCATGTGATGCTTGTCGGAGTTGCTTCCAGGGACCAATTTAACCCGAATCCTTGGTGTGTGTCTGTTGCCGTGTGAAATAGAAGCTTCGAAGTTTGCATACAATTACGATTGGCAACATTTTTTTAGGCCTGGAATCCGACGCATCCTCGACTACGAGTAGTACCGTCAAAGCAGTCGACGAGAACATCAGCGCAAGCTTCGACAGTCAAGACGACAACGATCGGGTATCCGTAACGGCAGCTGTAGACGCCGATGTTGGAGACAGTGACGAAAGAGTCGAGCATCCGTCCGGACGTTTGAGACGCATGATGGTTACGGCACTGCGTCCGCCGCCGATGGAATTTGTGTGCTCCGAACTCGCCACCTCCTATCGACTGATGTCCTCTGTGGTGGGAACCCTTGCCTCGTTGTCTTGTACCGTTTGTCTGACTCTTGGAGGCCTGATAAGTACCTGTTTGCCTAATAACCCTAAATACATAATCCACGAGTGCCATTTTGTCAAGATTAAATGGTCAGTTTGCTCTCTCAGTTACCGAGTGCCTATTCATTATCACTTGCTTTTTGTCGCGCGTTCTGGAAAGGGGTCTTGAGTGGCAGCCAATACGCGTTTTTCAAACTGTTAATTTTACCTTTCTGTCAAAGTTGCCTCGTTGTTATATCGTCTCAAATTATTGTGAATCTTCGTCGTCGTCGAAATATGCCTACAAAGTTTCACAAATTTGGAGATGGAAAAGAAGAATGCCGTAGCAATCAAGGGAGGAATCACGGTTTCTATGTCTAATCTCCGGTTTCTGCATCAATTTGGTTTTGTGTAAATTTTAATGCTAACAGTCTTGGACCCCGTGACCTTAATATAGCGAAAGCCATTATTATTACTATTCACGAGTACCGTCTTATGCGTTGCAGTGGATAATGCTTCTTGGAAATGCGTTGCTCTTCATCTCCTGCAATTTCATCTCAGGTCGGCGCTTCCAACCCGAGATCTTCTCGGCTGTCAGCCTCGCTACGACTGTAAGCTATTACCACACCCCCAACCCCGAGTACTCCGCTAACACTATCCCACTCGTCTCATCGTACAGACTGTCCATTTCATGGCAATCACGGTCGGCTTGGCCATGGGCACCGCCTGTGACACCCTCTTCTCACAGGTCTTTGGCAGCCCCAAACCCCATCGGATGGGCATGATATTGCAGCGTAGTAAGCTGGTGTCTTCTTTTACTGATTGGTACAAATTGGTACCGTAAATGCCTCGGCTGTTTTAATTAAATCTACTTAGTTACCTGCTGATGGGGTTTTATATCTTCAGGCGTGATGATTTTCACACTCAAATTTCTGCTCATGTCTGCGTTTTTGCTTAATCTGGAACCCATATTTTTGTTCTCCGGACAGGACCCAAAAGTATCCAAGTAAGTCTGTCTTCTCTGTCCTGGATGTGCATGACTCATGGTTGACATTTAAAAAATCGATATAATTAATGACTAGTTTATTTCGATAACGCGAGATATTTGGGGGGGTAATAGTTAGAGATATCAGAATAAAGAGAGAATAGTTTTTTCGTAGGGAAATAGCACGTTCCTAAACAAAGCTCCTCCTTTTAGAGGCGATACGGTTGTGGTATTTTCGCAATTAGATGATATCAGATGTGTTTTAACGACAGCTTGTTTTGTAATGTACTGTCATCTGTTGCCACTGGTGGTTGCATATCTTCCACTTTGATCTAAACTGCAGCGGGATCTTGGGTGTTAAGAAAAACAGAACCCTTGCCTTTTTGGCATCAAAGATCGTATCCATATGCATTCTAAGCACCATATACAGTCACATAGTCACAACGCAGCTCCAGAATCTGTTGTTTTTAGGATCGCAGCCGACTTTGTGCTATTCTTTTACCCTGGACTCTGGGTAAGTTCTTAACAAATGGAGATGTCAAGGACTACTTTAGTTCAATTTCGTCGGAATCATTCTCAGTCGATTTCTTCAAACACAGGTTAGATCATAACTCATGACATGCATTACCAACTGTATGACTACGTTTTTCTTCAAAATTTACCTCGTTTTTATTTCCTGTATTCGTGTTAAATAATACTTTTAATGCATTTTAATGTGAAAGCTTTGGTCTTCTTGGCCGTAATAAAGCGAATACCATTATTATTAAACAAAAACTGTATTGCACGAATTCACAAAGGGTTTCAAGCTACCCCATATTTGTTCGTCGAGAGGGCAAGGAAGGAAGGCTTAACGGAAGACTTTGATTGGGCGAAATCGGTCGGAAATAAATTGTTGTTAACCGATTCGAGTAGACTAAATCGTGGCAGGATAGGCGTTCAAGGTCACTACGATATATTATGCTTGTGGTTAATTTATTATTAACATTATTTTTCTGCTGTTATCGACACCGCAATAGTATAGAAATACATATCCAACTATTGCATGCAAATATTCAAAAATCACGGAAAAAATTAACAATTAATTGAAATCACATCGGCCCGCTGATGTGATTTAAGCACATGACACCGATAAAAAATATACTGACGTTATTTTTTTAAATTATACGTTCGAATATCTTGTGTAAATTGATGGTATAACAATAATAGCATCTACTGGAACTCCTTTACTTTTGCCCATCCATCAAACATCAAATACTTTTCGTTAAGGACAAGCCAGGAATTCCCATCATTGCAATCTTTGCAGCCAATGCCACAAATGTATCTTTTCATTTTATCCTAATTGACGGATTTCACTGCGGCTATCGGCAAGTTAATATATTTTTACTATAAAGAACATTTAAAGCACCAGTATTCTGGGCAATTTTGCATGCCGTGTTCACGTTCAGCCATTTTCTTTCCATACGCCTTCCAAATTTCCAGGGTTGTGTGCGATTTTTCAATATTTGAATTTCGCGAGCACATAACTTTAGCCCGCGAGAGCGTCTTTGTATAGTTTAAAAAACACGAACCTAGGATAAAAAACGGCAGACTTTTTCCTGTTTTTTTTAAATGCAACTTCCGCTCGCAATACTTCCATCTCTTCCACAATAGGGCCTCTGCTGTGTCGTATGCGCTCGCCAATGTCGTCAATTTCACCATCTTGTTCTTATACGCTTTGGTGTTCCGTCGAAACCCGAACACTTGGAAAGGTAAGGCTCCAATGGTTCCACGTGGAATTATGGAAGAGACTGATCGGTTGTGTGGGGGGAGGAGGAGGAATTGGTGGAGCTTGGAGCCACATCGTGCCGATTTCCTCAATAGTTCCAATGCGCCTCCATATCTCACGAAGCTTCTGGTCTTTTGGGTCATGTGCGCTACACGTCAATTTCGGGTTTCGCGGCTACGTCGATAGGCCGTGCCTACTTAGGCGATTCGCTTGGGTCTACCGTGCAGCAATGCCTACCCATTGTAACTGACGGTTGCGACCTTTGGTGCTTACATGCCGCTGCCTAGTCACCGTGAAGCTGTCCGCTCTGCTACAATGCGCCGTCGGCTGCTGTCGTTTGGTCACATTTTAGGCATCTGTCTTTGGCTGTCTCGATGCCGTCGGGTTGGCGGAAACGTATATAGAAGAAACCACGAGGCGCTTCGGCCTGCTCTCTGTCAACGGAGTGGTCTGCTGCATTTAGGACTGCACCTCAATGCGCTCCAATCGCGCCTCCGATTTTCGTGCATTGGCAGCTGGAATCGGAGAGCACCCGTGATGCCTATCTGTCCATTAGCGGAAGGAGATTTCCGCAGAAAACAAACAACCCCAGCGTAGTTCCCCGTGGCCAGTTCCCTGCATCGCCGGGAACAGCGGCCCCATTGACAATTGTGTCCATTTGCACTGATTTCGCACACGAATAGATGTGAATGTTAAATCTCAGCGTTGGACAGCGAATTGCGACGAATTTGTCTTCTGGGTAGGCCAATGATGCACCAGTGTTTTAAAGGGAATCGCATAAGACGTGAATGGTGCGATTCCGTGTGGGAGGAAAGGAGGCTGGGAAATCGTGTAGACTGCGGGGATTGGTGGGGATTTTTCGTTACCGTTTGGTGTGTAGGGATGCGAAAACTCTTAGCATCGAACGAAGAGAGAAAGAAACACAGAACCCGTCTGTTTGTCAATTGCCTGTCTTACAATGCCCCGTTTTTTCGCATCGGATGTCTTGTAGGTCTTAAGAAGGAGGCCTTTTTCGAATGGGGCACTTTTGCGGCTCTGGGCCTGGCTGGAGTGTGCCAGGTCGCCGTGGAAATTATCGTCTGGGAGATCGGAATGCTTGTGGCAGGTAAGTCTCCGACTCTGGCCTTACGCGCGCGCACGCTTTCAAAGAATCAAACGATGCAGAATTGGCAATAACGGTCTCCTCCTTATGCATGCTTTTCCTCCTCCTTTTGGTGAGGCAATATTCTGTGAGAGGATAACCCGGCTTGGTGAGTGTCAGGATTAGAGACGTGGTCGTGACGTTTCTTGGGAATTTGGCACATATAGGGTTCCCATGGCTACCCGGCATTGTTCGAGGGTAATTACAAGCCTTTGCAAAGCCACATGCATCCCCCAAGGCAGCATGGATCCGGTCCATTTATCAGGAACCGAATTTCTGGCCACTAGGTCCTGACATCGGTCTCTTCCTCCCAGTAAGACGGGGCTTTCCTTCACCTGAAGATTTCCTTCCTTCCCGCCTGCAACTTTGCCTGCACCCGATTTGGCCAGCCTGTCGGGAGGTTTTCCACCGACGGGTGCATCCGCTGCCGCATGCAGCAGCTACTTCGAGCCAAAGGGGCAAGTTGGGTGTCAAGTGGAGACCAAGGACCGGGGGATAGATACCCCGAGTCATGAGGGACCCAGCCATCCTCCCCAAGACCCCACAAACCCCTTACCATGTCCTGTACCTGGCGTCCTAGAGGTTCATATAGTTCTTAACTCTTAATATCAATTTCCCTCAGTGGTAGAAACTCGTGCTAACCCGTTCAGCTACATGTTATTTTCGTATTTCAAAGATTATCGGTAACATAATTACATTTAAAATTATATTTTTTGCTTCTAGGTACCCTTGGACCGATAGTTCTAGCCGGTATGGCGCTGTCTATGAATATCCAGTCCATAATCTACACAGTAAGTGCGTGATTTCACCATTTAGAAATGTGCTGTCATACCTAAGTGGTAAATGTTCTCGCTAAACGTTATCAGCCTTCGTTTTAATCGATTTTTTTTTAATCTCTTGGTACGTCCGTGCATGATTTACCGATTGCCTTGCGGTTTTAAAAAACTGCGGCGATCAATTATCTGCGGGTTTTGCCACTACCTAACATTTCACGGGGTCGATCCAAAAATATGTTAGCGTCACGTGATCGGGTACAGCTTTCAATAATAATAATGTTAATCATTTTAATTAAGCCTCGAGGATCCAAACTTTCGGCTTTATAGGGTTGCAGTACTGCATCCGAAAACGATATCTGAGTTACTGTTTCACCTGTTGTAGTAAAACTTAAAAATCAAAACAAATTGGGAACGCTGTATTTTTTTGTTGAACTGAAACGGCATAGCCCTTGCATTGGTCGAAGCCAGTTTGTGCGATTCTATTTGGCTACGAGGAAAGCACAATCTGTTAGATGGCGACTACCTTTGGTTTGTACAGAAAGCGAGCCAACTTGTTACCTTCGTTTAATCCCGAATCGAGGCCGCTTTCGAACTGAAAAAGCACTCATTTCTACACATTGATGGTTGGTCGCGTAATTCGCATGTGAACGATCTATATAAACGCCAAAAGCAGTCATGCGTTATCGCGTCTCATTTTATGTCATAACATGGCGAAATCGACCAAATATGAACTTTCACACAAAATTCCGGGACATTATCGATCTGTTAATGGTGAATCAATTATCAAAGGCACAGATCATCCCTCGAAATTTTAAAACGACGGCGTGGTTTTAAATACGCCACGAGCGTCCAATGCTTTGTTCTGCCGCAATAAAATTTATGATGACAATCATAATAATAATAATTGTAAGAGCTTTATTGAGGTCACGAGGATCAAAACTTTCAGCATAAAAAATAGCCTAACAATGTTGGCTACGAAAATTTTCTTTCAGTTTCTGCTTCACCTGCTCTAGTGAAACTAAAAATCGAGACAAATAAGGAATGCCCGATTTGCGATGTGCCGCCGTTCTTGTAAGTATTGCACTGTATTGCCTACGCATTGTCGAAGAGATTTACACTTAGATAAGCTTGAATAGAAGGGGTGGGAGGCGTCATCTAATATACGAGGAGTGTAAACTAGTGAAGTGGCCATGAATGATGGTCTCTGGGAAACAGTATACAATAAGGGTAATTATGCAGGCGTGGACAAAGTTTTGTATACGGTTTGAGCTCAATATGAGTCTCCTGAACCGGCGAACTGAGAAACAGAGTCGACGCCCATTTTCATTTTCCACTGAAGGTGCCTCTCTCCTTTTCTGTGGCTCTGAGCATTCGGGTGGGTCAAGCTCTGGGGTCGGATCAACCGCAGGTCGCACGACAAGCCTGCTTCGTGGCCGCTCTCAATTTCGGTTTGTTTCTTCTTCTTCTTCTTCTTCTTCCCATCCTCCTATAACCACTACTGTTTGTTTGTTTGTTCATTTAGTGAACGTTTTCTGACCCGTAGAGTAGCTAGGATGAAAATCGACACTCCACTAACCAGAAAAGACCACAAATGGGCGTGCAGATTCCGACCTTAGAACTGTTTGACCTTCACTGAGGGTTTTTTAATGGTTAACGCAGAACACAGGCGCACGTCCTTGGCAGCCATAATAAGATGCATAGATATATGATAACGAATATGTATAATTGGTGATGTTAAAGAGGCTTTGGGCAATGGTAGCGTTGTCATTGTGTGTCCTTGAAATCGCGCGTTATTTCCTGGTAACAAACCGAAAAGTTAAACGTTAAAGTGAAAAACCGAAATTATGTGCTATCGGTTGTCATATCGGCGGCTAACTTGGAGCCAATTGCAGACCTAAAGAAACCCATGAGAATGTAACAAATCAGAAGTTGGGGTTACGTTCTTGTGATTAATTGCGCGGATCAATAAGAAAACGGATTCGTGACATTTTTGGATTCTAGGCACCCGAATGTTGAAAATAACTATCAAGAATTTGGATGTTGAACTTACAGAGTACAACAGAGTAGGTGGGGAATCAGCATCTGCTATCGTGGAAAAAAAACTGAGGGAGACAGGTTGGAGATGGGGGAAATCCTCGATTTGTATTTAGTCGCTCGACGAACACGACCTTTAGAACAATCTTTGGGCGCGTTAAGTGATAGAGCTTTTCAATTGACACAATTACGCGTTATATATTTTGAGGGTTTAATTGGCTTTCTATAAACAAATGTACATCGGTGTTATTTCCCGTATTCCAGTAAACTTATTATTATTGTTGTAGATTTTAATGCTGAACGTTTTCGTCTTTAAAGGTTTCGTTAATTCGCTTATGCTTCTCGTGACGGTTTTTGGTCTTCTGCCTGTCGCAGCAACATTTACAAATAACGAGCAAGTTTTTTTGTGTCTATTTTCATCCACAGGCAATATATATATATGAGTGGTATTTGTTCGGATACACGCAAATTTTCCACGACCCCTTTGTGTTTTGTGGCAAGTGAAAGTCAAATTGCTGTTCAGGCGATATACAGCACTGTATTGGCCATGTTCACAATTCGACAACCAATTAATTGGAAGTTGGTCAAGATCACGCATTACTATAAGTCGTAGAGAATGCTTCGATGTATAGCAAAATTCGACCTAAGAAACCCACCAATCGGAAGGCAATAAACAACGAGAGGCATTCAAGCGAAAACCTGGATATATATGGACAGTTGCATCGTTTTATTCTAGTTTTGGCGAAGATATGGCCAATGAAAACAGTCGGATAATAATGGCCTAAGGATGTATACGGGTTGACCAATGAGATGGAAGTATATGAGTAACAGTCGAGTGATGTTCGCCTTCTCAGGCCGCGCATGACTCATGGCATGGCAGGAGATTCTAGAATAATCACGAATAGTACCTCTCGATAACGCCAGATAATATGGAATAGTCGCACACAATTTATGTATCGCCTCCTTGTCAAATGACCGATTCGACAACACACAAATACGTAAACCAATTTCTTGTATTTTTCTATTCAGGAATATTCTGGAAATTGTTCGCGCAACTAGGCCCTATCTCGTAGTCAGTTTATTCTTGGATGGTTTTTGGGTGAGTCAACAAAATGTTATTCTATGGTATTAGTTAGTCCAATTGGCTGTCAAACTCCAAGTTTATGTCGCTACATTTAGGTGCCTAATTGCAACTAGAATAAAAAAATCTGGACATTTTTCTCACCAACAGAGCGTGCCACAATTAATGCTTGGAATAAATACGATCGCAGAACCCACCAAACGGATGAACTTAAAAATAATTCAACCGAAAACTAAAGTTTAATGAAAATTTAGATGTTTTATACGCATTTTTACGAATATTGGGCCACTGAAAACCGTAGACCAATAAGAACCCAACAGACTGTAAAAACGTAGCCAATAAGCACAAAAAACAAAACGTTGGTGTTAGAGACAATGTGGAATCGTTACAAAAATAAGAATTTCGTCCTTTAACGAAAAAAAGGATTTTTCAGTGTGAAGGAAAATTGCTTGTTGCCCAGCAATAACATGGAACCTATTTTCGACAACACCCGTGTAGATAACAACCTGTGGCGCCTTGCGTGGCTGTGGACTGCAGCGCATTGGCGCCTTCGTCGTCCTCTTCTCTCACTTGGCCGTCGCTCTGCCTCTCTTCTTCCTCTTCGTCCACAAATTCCACCTCGGGGCAGCCGGTAATTATTTGTGTGGCTGCTGGAGCTCCTCTGCTGGAGCATGAGCCGGCTGCAGCTTCCAGAATGTCGTTTCCATGATAGATATTGTGGCGCGGCCCCTGCTGTGTCATCCAACACTTCGGCCCACAACATGACGTCAGTGTCGGGGTTGTTTTTAAACTCCACAGGCCCGTACGCCGTTACACCCGGCCATCGATAATGATTTCCGATCTTTTTAGATCGGGACAACCTCCATACAATCCTATTACAAAATCCCTATCGATAAAAAATGGAATGGCGGAATTGATATATGCATATATGCCGACGCTTTATGTGATTTGACCGCGCTGTGGTCGTCTAGACGTGTGTAATTAATTTTGGTACAGTCGACCACGACGGGCGGGGATACATTGAAAGAGATGCCACATTTAAGTGGAAAACAAAAGCGCATTGAAAGATGGCAGCCATTCACAGGGATCCACTCTAGAAAGATGTTCAGCACTCTAACAGAAGTAATAGTGAGCTAATGTTTAGCTCAAGCAATCACTGCGTGTGTATATGCGATTGATTCAGAGGTGGGTCTGTTTTCCCAAAAAAATTAAGTGGTCCGAGGTCTAACGTGCTCGCCGATTGTCAGATTGAATTATTATTCGCGTAGGCCATTTTCTGTTTCTTACACTCTGTAAAATAATTTATAATTTTCGCTTCATTAAGTTCACGAGGACCGAAACCTCGAAGGTCTGAGCGGAAGTTGCTTGAATTAAATAGCAGGCAAATACAAAATCCACATGTATTTGATCGATTCTTTTTTAACATTCACGAAAGTGGTTGATCAGCCTACCAGAGACGTTTTTGGAACCATAAATAATATAGTATAGGCAGCTGGCGATTTCGAAGCTCGGGGCGAATGCATCCATCTTTTTCTTTAAGGTGATTACTTGATCAGACGCGCGGTCTGCGTGAATCACAGGGGTCAAGTCACGAATGACCCGGTGAAGTTGGCATGGTGAGGGGTCGGCATGTTTCGTTGATAGAATAAAGTCACGGAGGTTTTGCTCAAGCTTGGTGATGAATGATAATGGTAATATGGAGGTCACGAGGACCAAAACAGCCACCATTAAAAAGCATCAATGCTTCACACGAAATCCGTCTCCGATTTTCTGCGAACGAAAAACGGTGTGATTTCAATAGGCCGGGTGTCTGCACACAATCCATTCGAAAATGACAGGTGTCACAGTTTTGTCAAGATCTTAGTTATCACAGATACTATCGAGGATTACCCGACGTTGCTGAATTAACAAATATTTGTGCTTATATTTTCAGGTGTTTGGTTGGGACTGGATATTGCAGTCATCATTCTATTTGCCGTCATGATCGTCATCGTCTATCGCCTCAAATGGTCTGCACAGGCTGAGAATGTAGGTTTGGTCGATCTGATTTGGAGAAGGTCGGATTAATTAACCTATGGGTGTGTGTTCATTGCCTGTTCATGCTGCAGGCCCAACGACGCCTCCTGGCCTTGGGGGACTCAATTCTCTTGGAACAGAGCCGAATGGAGACGACTCGTGAGTTTTAAGCGGATGATGGGTTATGCAACGTTTAAATCAGTGTTTCTCAAACTTTTTTCACTTGTGACACACTTGGGATATCTGAAAAGTTTCGCGACACACCTTAATTAATGAAAAAATATTTTGGTTAAACTTTATTTTCAACGTTTATATTTTTAATGCGATGGGTGGGCTTGCTTTCGAGAGCAAATAAGGTTGAAACGTGGCTCTAATGTTGACAAACAAACACGCATTTCGTCGTCAAGTCGAAGGAGTCGCGCTCTCTTTTTTGATTTGATTTCAGTCAAAGCTGAAAATCCGAATTCACAAAACCATGAAGACGCGAACGGCAAAATGATCTTGACTGCTTTCAAACTGAGAGCTGGAAACAACTGCTTCAGGGAGAGCCAAAATTCGTCCAAACCTTTTTCGGCGAATCCCAGTCGATGGAATTTGTCATTTCTTAACTCGATCAGCTCTTCTTTCTATCACACGAAAGATTTGATGTCTCGTTGCTTCCAAACGGGTTGATCACCCAGTCATATTCGTCGATAGAAAGTGATGGAAAATAATGGTGAATTGCTAATTGAAGACTTGTCAGTGTGGACATGATGTCATCAGCGACTTTGCTCTTCAACTGAGATTCGTTTACGGAAGGGAAGCATTCAAAAATACCCTTCGAAACTTTGCTTTTCCATAGCGTCAGTTTTTCATCAAACGATTTCAGCATTTTTGAATATTTTTCCAAAAATCTCGCGACACAGATTGAGAAACACTGGTTTAAATGAACGTTTGCACCATCAATTAGTTATATTTGGCTAATGCGTGTTCTTATACGAAGCCAATGCTTATAGGTTGGCGAAAGTCGGCTGCAGCATCAGCCTGATCTTAACCGGCCCGCATTTCTCAGGTTGCCCGGCCATGGCAACACCCGCGAATTCGTCCCATCTTCCAGTTTGAAAACTGGATATTCATTCGATTAACTCGAATTCATCGTTCATTTGAGACCAGTTTTTATGGCCTTATCTCCACTCGTCTCCCCTTAGCTCTCTTGCAAACAACTCACCTCCGGAGCAGCTTCGTCAATTACCGAAGCGGTCTGTCGCCAGTGCCAAACATCGGTGTGATTCCAGAGAACGCAGTGGTCGGGTGGACAGCGTCACAGCCCATCGCAGATTCGATATCCAACGCGGCACATCCCTCCAACGGGGAGAGCTACACCTCAACGGTCGTTTTCAGCAGTCGCCAACACCCCCTGGCAACCGACAGCCTCTATAACTCCTCGACACGGGATCGGATTCTCGTGCGCTCGGCTATTATGCCACTGGACGGCCCGACACTTCTATCGGTAACTCTTCCCAAACCAAGGTACGTGACAAATTTAGTCAGTTTCTCAGAAAAACACCTGATCGATTTTATTTTTCGCGGTTTGTGTTAGTGCTCGAGGTTGATGCCACGATTGGATGATTGGCATTTGCCTTTATTAATCACACCGAACGTCGGTTTCAAATCGTATAAACCCACAATTAAACTTAGTCAACATTTTGGAGTCTTCTTCATTTCCGAAGAAACGAAGACATTCTTACGTTTAGACTTTTCCGATCATCTATTTTATCAGTTACCCCCCCCCATAAAACGGCGCATGATTATTGCTTTGATTATTGGTTTCCATCGCGCGGCTCTGGTATGGTAGAGGATGAACCGCCTGCTTCATGAACGCCACTGATAGCAGCTGTCTTTCATGCACGGTTATCAGACCAGACAGAGGTCACGTTCTAGTTCCAGCGGGACATCCCGTTGGCAGACTGCCGGCAAAAGCGACCCTCCTTCGCCTTGACGGTACCCTATCCAGGTTTTCTGTTGTCGCCGCCCCGAAAGTGCCAGTCTGGTGATGGTGACTGCGAAATGGAGGCTTGAAGGCACCGAGAGGCCTGGTGGTGCAGCCTCTCTGTTTGTGAGAGACAGAGGTTGGATTCCCAGGTCACCACGGGTGGTACTGGGTACATGAGGCCAGTTTATCCTCGGGCAGATGATAAACACGCGAATCTGGATTTTGTTTCAGGGCGTAGGTCATCCGAGACTGCTGCAACAGACGGCTTTGTTGCTTTATAAACTCTTCATCGACTAATTCAAACCTTCTGGTCGGATAGCACCACGCTTCCTGGCGCTGTTGACTCACGCCATCGTGTAGCCCAGATATTTCTAGGACTGGAACATTCTCAACTGGTTCACCGTTTACGTAGATGTGCTGGGAGAGGTGGTGGCAGTGCATTGGTTTACAAAGGTTCTATTTATGTGTGTACATAGGTTGACAAAGAAGATGTTCCACCGGATACTGTTCTGGCGTTCGCTTACACTCTTGGCATGTCTCCTCGTTCTGGTGGCCGCCATTCTGACGCGCATCTACGTTGCCCCACTCCTTCCACCATTGAACGCCACTGCGACCACCCCATAGGCCTCGACACATACACCGTTTTCCCCTTTTGATTTGTCGTTGGTACATTCTACCAATGACCCCATTTCAATGCCTGATTGGTAATTCGGTTGTTGCAGCATGCAGACGAATAAATGTCAACAATGCACCCCATCGTTTATCGCGTTCCCTTGGAATCATCCCAGAGGTCATCCCCATTCCATTATCCACACCCCATTGGTGGAAACAGCTCCAGGCAGGCATACCCTACGAATGCAGAGCAGGCACACTTTGGGTTAATCAATTCCGTCAGCAGTTAACATCCGAAATAACGGCTAAAATCGCCTTCATAAAAGGCCTTAGTGCAATTCGTGGGGCTTTATTTTGCTGCAAATCGTAGACTCTCAAAGAGGGGGTAGATGGAAGTGGCGGATGCTGCATCATCAGCAACCCCCTGATTGGGGAAGTCAACTATCACGAAGGCTGGCAAAGAAATTCGCGAACAAGGTGGTTCTTCACGGGAATCACATTCAATAAGATTGACCAATGACATCCCACCACACACCTTCCAGGTGACTCATTGTTCGCGACAAAATAGAAGCCTGTCTTTGTACCCGAATGTTTTCGCAAAACCCTCAACTCGGCTACGCGAAACAGCGTGTCAACTCGCAAGGATGCTTTTGGCTATGACGACAGACAGGACTCATTAAAACGATTCTTCTCCTGTCAATCAGAGGCAGTCAGGTCGGCGCAGATCTTTGTTACTTTCTGACCCCAATCGAGCCCTCCATAGGATCACTATAAGCCCAGGCGTTCCATGACGGCGTTGTTCGTATCAACCGATTTGGAGTTCCAAAATTATGCTTCTTCTCTCCTTCGGAAGCATTTACGGAGAGAATGTTGTAAATTCACGGAATAACTACAACAATTTATGTATTGATGCTCTCAGTCTGAGTCAAATATTACTATATGCTGAATTGTATCGACCGAATGGCTCAGTATTTCAACGGAGCCCAGTGAAGGCCCTATTTTCGTTCGAAATTCTCCTCCGATAGGATGAATCCACTGTTCCATGAATGTTGTGAACCGTGGTCGCCTATGCGCGCCAATCAGGTCTGCGCAGATCTTTGTTCAGTTCTGACCCGCATGTCCGAGCCCTCCGTAGGATGACTAGAAAACCCGGCGTTGATCGTATCTGCCTCATACGTTTTTAGTTCACCGCCTCTTCCGTCTGCGCCAACCTTAGCGGGAAGGTGACGGCGAGCGGCACAGGCTCGAAAGATCCCCACGTTCTACAATCGGCGTAGAACGTGGCAGCCCAACCACTGCAGCCGACTTCCTTGTGATTTATGTATACGGCTGAGAATCGATTACTCCGTCACAACTCCATCATGCCCAACACGCGTGAACCCAGAGCTTTTGGGACGCCGCCTGTGCTAAATTCCCAAGAAACGCCATTTACTCGTCTCACGAAACCGGCTTGTCCTCTCCAGGAAGAACGCTGAAGTATACAAAACATTAGGGGGTGTATTAAAGTTCAACACCGGATGAAACGTGTACGATCAAGAGAGACAGAAAGTTAAGATGAACATATATTATGACTGAAAAGGCGAATCTAGGTTCTGACTTCATCGGGCCACTCGTATAAGTCCGCCAAAGCATTCTCGTACTCAGGCACGAACATCTGGCTACGAATGTAAGACTCCAGATCTTTCGGCCTCGGGACATGGTGGGCTACGCCAACATCATAGGCGTACTCTGCGATCCTAAGTGCAATGGCCAACGACACCGGTCTGATCTGACTCAGAGGTGGGAAAACACGGCCCAATGCCAGGTCTTCCTCCTTCACTTGACTCGCCAGACACTACAAAAGGAAGTAAATAACCGACTTAGCGATCGACCTAAATGCCATGCGGATACAAATCATAAATGAACGCATTTCTATGCATACGATTGAACGAGACTGAACTAGGAACCGCGCAACGTCGGCGCGCGAAAAGCTCAACCGCCTCATCCTCTAGCAGGAGGTAGCAGGCACAGAAGCAAACAATAGAATACCTCGGCGGCAACAGCAAAGACCTCGTCAGGCACCGGTCGTAGCCCACAGGCGTTGGTGGCGAGGCCGACACCCGGGAAGATGTAAGAGTTGTTGCATTGCCCAGGCAAGAAGGTCTTTCGCTGTCCGCCAGTGTCCACGGTCACCTCGCCGAAGGGTGATCCGCTCGCAAACACGCAGTTTCCCTACACACGCACGCACGCAAAAAAGGTTAGTCAACCAATGGGACCGCGAGGGTCACCAAAAATAAACACACGCGCACCTTGGTGGCCATATAGGCGGCCTCAGCAGTGCACTCGGCCTTATCCGTGGGATTGCTCAGAGCAAAGATGATTGGCTTGTCAATATTCTTGGCCATCTGGTGTAGAATGCGGTGAGTAAAGAGACCGCCAACACCCGAGGCACCGATGATGGCAGTTGGCTTAATCTTGGCAACAATCTCCTCCAGATTGCGCATGGGCTCAATGTCGGTGCGTGCGAAGGTGCCGTTATGCTCGTCAATGTTGCCCTCCGACCGACCCTAATCGAGAAGAGAGGCACACGATTAATGGCCAGCAACAGTAGTAGATCGAAAGGGGGGGGGGTGGTGGAACACTCACCTGCACCAGGAGGCCGTCCTTGTCGAACATGTAGATTCGGTTGATGGCCTCGTCTTCGGGCACCCCATGCATCACCATGGAGGTCTTCAAGAGGTGGGCAATTCCCGAGGCAGCCTAAACGCAGAGGCAACAGCAAACATATATAGTCAGCAGTGAAGCTAAACACGTCAACGCAAGCCAGATACCCACCTCACCAGCACCCACGAAGAGATAAGTGTCGTCACAGAGCTGGCGGCCAGTCAGTCGGGTGGATGCAATTAGGCCTGCGACGGTTACAGAAGCCGTTCCTAAAAAGCGACGAGAATGGATAAAAAATTTCAATGGGAGAGTATAATCGGACGCAGAATAGCAATCTTTGACCAAATATATCCCCTGCAGTGCTGCCACCCGACGAGGAGATGGAAGAAGTGGCCGCAACCGCTGCTGCATCATCCAGCAATTAATCAACACACGGCTAGCACACGCTGGCCACTAACTGGCTGGATTACAGGTCTAATCTGCGCTAATTACGCATTGTACTAAACGGCCAACAGCTGTTAGTCAAAGAGGTATGGAACATACACGGATCCACCTTAACGACCTAAGTAAAGAGACATTTTAGGGGTAAATTTTCACAAGCAAATGTTTACTGCACCTTGAATGTCGTCATTGAATGTACAGTAGTCATGTCTGTACCGCTCGAGGATACGAAATGCGTTTCTATTGCCAAAGTCTTCGAACTGAATAAGACATTCGCTTCCGTACCTGAAATAAAGAAAAACGTGTCTTAACATAATAATAACAATAATGGGGGCGATGCCAAAGGTTCAATAGCGCTTCTTCCCAAACTTACCGCCTTACAATAGCCCGCATGAAGTTGTCCAAAAGTTCATCGTAGCGGGTGTCTCGGATCCTCTTGTGCCTCAAGCCCATGTAGAAAGGGTCCTATGACAAAATGGACAGAAAATAACAATATCAGGAGCCGTGTTATTCGTCAACCCAAATGAGAGGAATCTTCCCTAAACGCAGCCGTCAGACATTTCGTCGCCTTATCACAAACATAATAGACCCGGAAGACACTAGGTGCAATAAACGATTTTCAAAAGGCAGTCGATCAAGCGAAGCACAACTGCATTGCACCAATTGCGCACAAAGCTTTGGAAACTAATTGGGATTTATCTCCCGAGAAAACATCGAGTATTTTTTCTACAACGCCGCCAGTTGTAGTGGCTTCGGCGACCGAACCTCAAAAATTAAATCGAGTATCACCTTAAAGGACGTAGAGTGCTGTAACATGCATGAAACCAGTTCATCAAAGGTTGATGTAATAAATAACGGTTACTACTCACGTTGAGGAGGTCCTGGTTGTCCGATCCGACGTCCAGAACGACTGGCAGACAGTGACGAGGATTGACACCGGCCAAGGCTGTGTAGAGAGACAGTTTACCGACTGGAATCCCCATTCCGTAAGCACCCAGGTCGCCAAGCCCAAGAATGCGCTCGCCATCGGTAACGACAATAGTCTATACAGAAGTAATTATATTAAAGGAAAATTGTAACGATACACCGAGATATGGCTAGCGATTAAATTTAAATAAATGAATGATTGACCAATATGATCGAAAAAGCTGTTGATTGATCTAATTCCAAACCCAATACAAATTTGCTCGGCTACCTCTTACTAGAGGATATACCGGTTTCGTGGGGGTTTGACAGACAGGCGGCGTCCCCAGTGGCCTGATTTATAAATCGAACCCACGTCGCCCATCAATAGAGCGAGGATGCTAACCGCTACATCATCGGATCTAATTTTACAATCCGCTAAAACAATTTGCATGGCTCAGTAAAAAATAACGGTACGTAAGAAACGTACCTTGACAATAGGTTCCGGCCAGTTCATTAGAATGTCGTCAATGTTATGACGGTCGTATACGGTAATATACAAACCACTGAAAGGTGCAATTCAACGACAGTTCTTAGAATTGCCCTTGCGTACGACGAAAATACAAAAAAACATGCTACAATGTAACTTACCGAGGTCGTCTGAAAACGAGCCCATACCGCTGGCAAGCCAAACCCACCGTAGGAGTATATATAAGCGGCATACAATATTCCGTGTGTTCGGTAACAACCTGTAAAAGAAATAATATTATAAAGCAAACATTTAAAAAAAAGAACGTCATGTATATTTCCCAAACATCACCTTATAAAATAGGGCCTCATTTCGATCCTGAAGACCAATAAGAAAGATATAACGCTGCAAATTGTCCTCAAGGCGTTTGAGGTTGTTAATCATTCTTTTCGACTGGGTCTCCATGTTGGTCACGAGTGGAGGCAATAAACCGTGAATGCCAAGCAACTGGCGTTCGCGGATAGAAAAAGCTGTCCCCTAAGAAACAGGTATTTTGAAAAGGTAGGGAGTTAATGTCGTCATGATTGATTACTTTAGTACTAAATGATAACTAACCTTATTGATGGAAGGATTTCTCAGAACACCGATTCCAAAAGACTGGCTATGGTTAGCAATAAAACGCTTCGTAACTAAGCGCAAAAATGACATTTTACGGAACACAATACGAAACGCAGAAACACGGATTCCCGGCTTCTATATATTTTAAATTAGATGTCCAAAAGAGCATTTAAACAACGATATTCGCGATAAGTATCTTAAAAATAACGGTATTTAAAACCCGTTTAAAGCTTTCTTATGTGTATATAAGCAAACCGAAACATTATTTTTATATAGTATTCACTTAATTGCATTGAATTTCGAAAAAAACACGATCGGTATTTTAATCAAAATCTCCAACATTCCGTACTTTATAATGCAACACGCTTTAATGTAATGCTGACTATAAACAACTTTGAATGTGTTTCTCAGTATCTTTAGCCTCATGTCTGCACTGTGTTCTTGTAGTTACGTTAAAGGCTTTCTTTATTCATGTCACATACATGCCGAGCGTAGTGGCGTGCGCTTGTAATCTAGCAACCTGGAGGCCGGGTGGCGGAAACTGTCTCGCGCGCGTTATGGACAAGGCCTTCTATGGCCGCCATTACCTCGCTGTTATTTCCTCCATTCCTGTTAAAAATTAAAATGCTGAAAGTTCTGGTCTTTGTGACCTTAATAAAGCGTAAAAATTATTAAAATTATTATTATTATCTATTCCATGAACAAAGAATATGCGAGGATGGCAAATGCCACTAATCTTATTTTATCATGTTCCGTAATATCTACTCATGGGATATCTACTCAGTTTACTGCCCTATACATGTAATTCGACTTCAGCTACCACTTCCAGGACACACCCTAAAGGGTATTCTGGAGGACTCTCCACGACAGGCACACACGTCGCATCTACGCATCTTGTCGTGGGTAAACGGCCCTTGTCGAGCGCTTCGAATAATAATAAAACGTTTTTCCTGATACTTTAATCTTTGGCCATCGTGCCATTTTGATCTTTGGACCACGAACTCCTAGCACCCCAACATTGGCGAGCCAGCCAGAATACGAACCCGGAATCTTCTTATCCGTAGCCAGTAGGTCTTTCTTTGAAGACAACTTGGCCACCCCAATCATGGCTTGTCGGAGCTGTTGCGACTGCCAATCGTCATATGGCATAGAGTCAAATCGGAATTTAACGGTGTAGCCTTCACATTTGTCGAAGATATGTAATTTGAAAGAAACTCCTTTTGAGGGGATGGGTGGTACAAATTAATATTCGAGAAGCGAGGCGGGATTAACTAATGAAATGGCGACGAAGAGGCCTGCATAAAATAAACACAATTGCGCTTTTCAGCGAAGGCTTATGTGTATGTTGAGAAGGGCTCGTGCGCTCCATATGACCTGGGAACTCGTGGTGACCTTCGAAATCTAATTTATGACCAATTTGGGGCGCCATGAACGAGAATTTGCCCGTGGTGTGCTCTGCACCTACCCACGCTAGGGCTCCTGCGTCCTCTAAATAATCGACCATCTGCTAACAATCACGAAAATGGAATGTGCCACCGGCGAAATTGGCCCGGAGATTAGACTCGATATGCCAGGACCACGAAACCCGCCGCCACCAACACTACATTCGCATATTATTGCTATAATCTGGTGGATTGCAATAGCTATATTCTGCCTTATTGTTTACAGCTACAATATCCGAAATTTCAATTCCGATTGTTTGATAGATTGCTGAATGTGGTCGAAGCCGAATTTTACATTTGTGTATTTTAGTGGTACTCAAATCTGGTTTTATGTGCCCACGACTAAGATCCTTTGTCACATGCATTGCCAAATGATGCAGTATCGTGACACAAATACACACAACGCTTCAAGGTTACTACAAGTCTGTACTATCAGATCTAGTAGGAAACCAATAGCTAAGACCTTGTTTTACACAAGATTTAATTATTTACTTTTTGTCTCAACAGCTGCTAAATGCCCTTTTATTACTATCACGTTTCTGCCTAGCAATCCGAAACTTCTCCAAAAACAACACCCCCCGATGGTGACAACGATAAACACTGCCAAACACTTTGTTTATTGCAGCAATCTATGTTCGATCTTCGTTTCCTCCCACAATCCCCACACTTTCAGTCGCTAGGGAATTTCAAAACACTGGTGGAAGAGGGTACATGCTTCAGTCCAAAAACGGTCAAAACACGGCAGTGTGGTTGGAAAATCCACATGTTTTAGCTTTTTATTAACGCCCAAGTTATTCTCTTCACCGTGTTGCCATGTACGGAGAAAAAAACATCAGTGGAGCTCTAGTCCTGTTTCTGTACTTTTGTATTCCGCCAGGTCTCAAAAAATCGTTTCACTCACTCTGGTGTATTGTCAGCTGATTTTGATTGGGATTAAAATGATCCCACGCATTTGTTTTATTTGACAGACCATTAACAGACAAATGAACACAACATATACAAATTCAAGCTTTCAATTCAGGTGATGCGAGGCTGGATAACACAGACGCAGGACAAATCACAGAAGACTACGAACAATGGGGATAAAGGATGAGGTATATTCGTTTAGACTTGAAGACTCTTCATTTGGGCCAGCGTCTTTCTTCCAGTGTCATTATCGATTTTCAAATTATGCGACGTATTTTGGATGGCTCGTTTATCTTTCGCGTTTCGTGCCTGGAATGAGTTTGACAGAGTCTTGGCCTGCGCACTCAACGGCAACACACCTGGACATGTTTCAGTGTTGCCAAATTGGTCAAGTCGGCACTCCATCGATTTTGGGTGGCGTTTCGAAGATTCCCGGGGAGACTGCGAGACCATGCACTCGTCCACAAAGACCAGTGGGTTAGGCGATTCATCGGGTCGCTTCTGGTCGTGATTCTCTCGATTCTTCTACGTTTGTGAGTAAATGGTATTTAAGTAACCTACCTCAACCTTGCTTCGCCAAGTGGCACTAGCTCTGCGAGCACAGGCCAACTGTCGTTCGCGTTCTCCACGACGTCGACTGCACGTGATCTCCACCAATAGGAGGCCCAGACCCACAAGAATTCCAACCGCCACCATGATGAAGACTCCCGCCATATTTGTGAGCTCCAACGTGGCTGGACTTGACTCTGTCTTGGTGCATTTCTCGTTGCCCGCGGAGTCAAATATCCACTGAGTGTCCAACTGCTCCATGAATCCACCTAAACGTAGCCACGCGATAACAGACAAGAACTCTCAAATTTCCAAATGTGCATTTCGACAAATATATTCAGCTATTGCCCTACTGATCCCCGACAGCATTATTAACGATCTAGAGAGAGAGAGGGAGCGAGAATCCACATAAATAAACAAGTGTTTGCGCATGTTATAAATAATAAACCCATCACCCCAGATAGTACCGACAATATTGAGAATATTTTTGAGCACGATAGTCCAAACAAAAGGTTTCTAGCGTCACATTGAATTGTCTATTCAACAAGGCTCCACGACAAAACTCACGCTCGTGGAAGCTAAGAACAGCCTGGGATAGTTCGTAGACCCAGGGGTTGCCCTTCTTCATGGCGAGACCGTAGCCAGAGCGCCCGAAAACCTCCCCAGCCGTCACGAGGTCGCAGTCCCGCGAGGCCTCGTAGTTCAGGCGTGCCGAGTCCCAGATGAAGGCCTTCAGGGCGCCCGACTTCACGGCCTGCAGACCATGCCACGGAGAAGAACGAGAGAGGAAAATGGTCAGAGAGAGATAGAGATAGAGAGATGTAAGGTGGGGTCAATATTATGGTTACGAATACTTTTTGGCGATAAGTTGCATCCACCGGTTAATCAAAGGGCCGGGTGCAGCGGATTGCGTCCGCCACGTTTAACCAGCCTTATTTCCACATTCGGCCCTTATTTAGTTGGTTACGTGTTGAATCACGCAGAGGCAATTTCCTCCACCTCTTCTGGTGGCATTGGAGACGCCGCCAGTACATTATTCACTAGAAAATTCCCGGAGAATTCCTCCCAGAAGCCGACTCATTCTCAAGCCTGAAATTGGCGCACGAAAAAGGTTCACAGGGGTAATGTTTTTGATTCTCTCAAAGTCAGTAGCCTCGGAGCAGATGCCTCAGTATCAATAGTTGATGTCGCCTCGAACAATACGTTCTGAGGACCCTTTTTTACTGCTATCGCTGGAGGAGGAGGAGGAGGAGGAGGAGGAGGTGGAGCCAGATGCTTCATGGATGTTGCTATGGCGATCATTGAGATGATTAGTTAAGTGGCGGCGTCCCCAGTGCCACCCGAGGAGGATTTGGAAGAAGCGGCCGCTGCTGCATCATGCCACACTTAACCAAACCAGGGTCGACAAATTGACATGATTTTGATTGAAAGAAGAAAGAAGACTACGAATGTACCAGGTTAGATCGAGGATGCATCAGCTGAATGAACAATGCGATTGGTCCACAGGATCTTGCATCCGCCAGGATAGAACTTGCTACACACACTCCTACCTTAGATTCTTAAGAGATTATGTCAATATCTTATCTTTTCTTTGGCAATCTCATGCAAGAGGATGAACCAGCGACTCTAGCAAAAGACCACGAGATACCCAGAGACAAGAACCACCCTGCGACTATCAGAGATCCTGCTTCTCTATGAAACCGCATAAAATATATATCCAAGTGATTATCAAACAGTTAAACGGGTTGGTTAATACCCAAACAGTTTACATAATTACACAGCATAGATCCATTGTAAAATTATAAATCAATTTGGACGTCGTTCACGAGTCCCCTTCAACTACTAATAGGAATTGACGCTAGGGGTCACATGAAAAAGGGACTCACCCGAATTCCATCCTCAACCGAACCCACGTTGTGTCCTTCCATGGTGCGATAGATGGTGTCGTACTCCACCTGGCTCTTGAAGTACATGTCCACAGAACTGCCTCGAACTGTCGCGAATGTGAAATCGCGTTGAGGGTTTCTCAGCTGGGAAGACAAAAGGGCACTTAAATTGCAGATTTGCTGAGCCCTAGAAAGGCCCAAAATAAACACCATCGACCTCACATTCCGGAACAAAAACCAGTTTTCGCTGACGCTGAAGGAATTTGGCAAATAGTTTCCTCGTCATATTGGAAGCGACATGCTGTGGTCAAATGCGACCCAATTGCGGTTGATGGGAAATAATTTTGAAAAGTCAACCAGTTGTCTAGTTCTTACTGGTAAATTTCTTTGTCAAAATCTCTCGACTGCATCGCTTCCTCGTGAGAATGCATTATGAATATGGGTAACCGCTTGGATGCTGTGACATTACGCGTTTGCCAAACTGCATACACTTCGAGAGATTCATTTGTGTATTTTGGAAATTTACGTCGTAGTTATTTTGCAATCTTATGGGCCCAAAATTTGATAAATGTGAAAATGGGAAAGAATACACCAGAAATGATCAATGGATCATTCTATTGGAAATGCACGCCTCTTGTAGTAAATTCTACTGATAAATGTTTTGGTCCTCGTGACCTGAAGAGAATACCATTACTATTATTATTATTATTATTATTATTATTATTATTATATTATTACCTGTGGCCACATTCAGTTAAAAATGAATAATTTTGTTGTTGCTAGAGCAATGGGAAACTGATTTGCCTATCGAAACGGTCGCATACCGATTTTGATTCATGATACCTCGCAACATGGCGAAGTTACCATGGGGATTATTTCTGTTCACAATTATCGGTGAACCGCTTTTGTTTCCCAAGAAAACTGACTACATATTTTTTAGCAATGTGAGATTCTGTAACGCTTTTGCATTAATACCAAGATTAATATCTCAATGCATACATTTAAATGAATGTTTTTGTTGACGAACCGTTTTGGTTTTCCAAGAGAACTGTTATTGAATTTAGTCCCTTCATTAATGCCCGTAACGTGTGGACAACCACTACGGCGTTTCAAGAATGCGCTCGTCATTCGTTAACCGGACGTTGTGTTTGAGCCCCGGCAATCTCTATATATGTATATCTACCAAAGCGTGAGGGAGAACAGATAAGACATTCTAACCACGACCGCGAGTATGCTCTGGCTCATTTATCCGCGTTCCTCAGACACGTGACAAAGGTAAGTCTTATCGTACCTTGTTATGGGTAAATAAAAGACAAGCAATCGCTACCTTTTACAGACGCTCAATATAATATCCTTGAAGACGACTGCTCCGTAAACCCGGCATTGGCAAAAAGCAACATCTTTCTCACCGAGTCGAGGAAAGTGTTTGCCAGGCATTTATTTCGACATAAAAAATTCGTCCCCCAATGTATGTTTATCGCCGTCTTGTTCATACCATTTATCCAAGACACTTGCGTGCAGTGTCTGGATCGCATAAAAAACAGTGTACCCTCGGTATCCACAGCTTTGTCGGTTTCTGATCTTCGTGAAAAATAACGATACTCTTAACAGAAGGACAATTTTTTTTCGAGAACAGGTTTCGTTGCTGTTAAAAAGTGCACCTTCGTGTAGGTGAGGCACCGCCAGATAGCCACAAGGTCATTCTGGGCCAATTCAGGGTCGACCAATGCCGTGTTGCGAAAGTTCAAACGTCTTCCTTAATGAAGAAATGCACCCATCCAAGGTCTTGCCTCATCTAAGCAGTTGAATCGTTGGCGGAACCACATCGTATACCAGCTGTTTGAATGATGGTTGATAAACTGGCTCCAAAATTGCTTCCCCCGCCGGCATCAGCGCGTAACCGCCGGAGACCCCACCTCCTCCTCCTCCTCCTTGCCCAATAACTGTGGTTTGCGACGAGGCTCAGTCCTCGCCTTCTCTGTGTTCAATTGTGACGTCGAAACATCGGTCTCCTCAAGAGCGTGGCCCTCACCAAAGGCGCGGACCACCCGACCGAATGCCACGACGTCAAGACGAACAGGGATTCCCAACAGCTTGACCGGGCCATCGTTCACGTGGTCGAGTGGTCTTCCGAGAACGGACTGATGATGATCGCATCAAAATGTGTCTCCATCACGTTTCCCCTGATCTTGACACACCGCTGGTCGCCTCACTCCGCAATTTCGCTTCCAATTCAACATAAATTTCTGCGCTTTGTTTTCAACAGTCCGGATGCCGCCGTCTCTGTTTAATAGTTCGCCGTTTAAAGCGACTTGGAATCGCTTCTCAAATCGCTTCACTGCCCTCAAGGACGCCGCTACAGCTCTCCTCACAGTACATTGTTCCCCTCCCATCTCCTATATTGTAATCTGTCTGAATGCAATTTATCACTTCATCACTCCAATCCATATTTCATGTGAAACAATACAAACTTTAGAAATAGCAATTATTGGAATCTAACAGACTGAGGAACGAATACAATTTAAACACCTAGACAGCAATCTATGGCAGTTGCAATTTGTGTCTGTATGTTTCAATGGAAAATTGATTCTTTTAAACGAAACGGAAACTCCTAATCACCGCGTAGCGGCGTTTCGCCGAAATGTACCATATTTACGATAATCTTTACACAATCTTCTACTCTATAAACTGAACGACGTGGTACTCATTGATATGATGATGATGATTTAGAATGCCGTCGGCTGTTAACCAAGCCAAAGTAGCATCGTGTATCTCGATATAATTTATTTTACCTGTATAAAGCTGTTCGGAAACCGTTTTGGTTCCCAAGAAAACGGTTATCGAGTTAATTCAATTAATTAATTCTCTTAACGTGCAGACAACCACTCCCTCATTGGCCGACTGGCCTTACTTTCACCATCAGAGGCTGTTAATTGACAGAGGCTGTTCAGGCCAACTCTCTAGCACTCCGCTGGCGTCTTCTATCGTCAATGTCTTAGGGTTGGTGGGGCTACGCTATGCGGTATACAACAGTTATAACCTCAAGAAACGCCTTCTTTACTATCGATTACGCTTTATCTAGTCCATCTGTATCAATTATTTTAGACACCTAACTCATGTCACGCCCGCATCTCATTGGCCCACAGCTCTTATTGTACCACTGTTTTAATTGGTTCTATCTTGCCCAAACCGAGTATGAAGCAATTATTTGAAACAATCACCCGACGAGGACCTACCCGAGCGTCGTCGATGCCGGAAATGGATGCCTCGGGCCTATCGAGGACCAGAAAGGCAGCCAGGTTGGCAGTGTAGGAGGCGACGATGATCATGGCGAAACCGGCCCACACCATACCCAGCGCGCGGGTCGAGAAGGCCTTTGGAGTCTCGTCGCCGATGCCCGAGTTCAGGAGAATGCCCCACGTGAACCACATGGAGGAGCTCAGCATAAACGCCTCCTCCCCTGGCACCTCCGCCAACCCCTTCTTCTCGGTATCCCCCTCTTCGTCCGTCCCACTCCTCATTCCGTCGTCGGTGGTGGCGGCAGCTGCGGCGGAGGCAGCAGCGGCCAGGGAGGCTGCGACCCTGTTTTGGCGCTCGAAGCATCGTATGGCCGAGAAACGGTCCAGCAGGTACAAAAAGAGTGCCACCACGTTGACACTCACGCCAACAAGGACCCACAAGGTGCTCTCAAAGGGTTGCAGGAATGACGCCAGGTTGGACTTGGAACGTTCCTGAGGCAGAATAAAACGAATAAATTGAATTTCACTTGTCACTCCTTGTGGTGTGTGCCTGCCTCCTGCTATAGGTGCAAGCCGGCTTTCTGCGTGCCCTGGATTGCAGCTTCACATGCGCGGCTATCGGGGGCAGGCCAAGTTTCGCATCTAGTGGCACACAGCGCAGCACCCGACGTCGCCAAACTGACCACGATGTCGGCGAAAGACAGAGGTTTGAGCGCTCGTGTCGGGCCGGCGTAGGACGTGGCTAGACCGACGGCTGCCGACGGCGTGGTAGGAAGCAGTGCACAACTTACTTTTCACCCCAGAATTTGCTCCAGATTTGGGATCCCCACAAAGGCCGTCGTCTGAACAGTTTGCCTCTTTTACGCGTGGCAGGGCACTTGCTAGAAACCACCACCTTTCGATAACCACCGCCCCCTCCTCCCATCGGAATTGACATTTCGACACCCTTTATACGCTTTCCGTTGCGCGCAAGGGAATTATCCCGGTTAGGTGAAATAAAACTTTCTCGGAGAACTGGCCCAGTGACTCAGACCTTTAATGGCAAGGGAGGCTTCGGCTACAGCCAATTTGTTTCCTGATCTAATCTGGAATCTGGTCATTTCCTTAATTCTTCCAGATTTGCAAAACGTGCGTAAACGTGCACGTGAAATTTAGACGACCTTGACCTTCGACCCTCTCTCTTAAATATCCCGCGAACCGCAAATCTCAACATGAGTCGCAAAACTAAACCAACCGAATTAATTAAATCTTCTGCTGACAGCAAACACCACGTTGAGGCCGAAATTCGGGCATCCTCATCGTAGCTAAAATGAACAACCTTTAAATATTTTAGATCTTTTTCGAAGTCTATCTTATCCACCATTTCAGATTTAACGTTTACCAATTTTTTCCAAATTCAGATTCGAATGGCGAAATACCACTGTCGGCACTGCGTAACTTGAGTCTCTATTTTTATTTTTTATTTTTTGCGCCGCCCAATCCTTTCCCTCAACAAATTTTAATCATTTAGCAACCCAATGACGTTTTTGTGATGTCCCTCGGAGACACGTGAAGGAAAACCGAAACCGAAACCACTATGGCACGTGGATCGATATTAAAATTGCCCGCCCATCCATTTAAATACGAATTCTGACGACACCGGTTGACAACTTTACGCCCCGCGCAATAAACACAAAGGCTGTAGGTTGGAACATTATCAAATGTCATTCCAAGTAATCACGTAACCAGCCGAACTGAGCTAAGACTTCGGACAACAATTCGCGTCTACCACGTCCACTCCCTACATGCGGTTGTGAAACCTGGTCACAGCGCGTCGAAGGTACACGGAGATTGGGCGTATTCGATCACTGGTATCTGCGTCGAATCCCGACAGCAGAATGCCGTGTATAGGTCTCCAACTTTGAAATAAAACATACTCTCAAGACGCCGAGAAGCTGTCCACCGTTCTACAACTAGGTCGGCTTCAGTGGTTTGGCCACATTTTAGACAGGGATCTTTCGAACCCTGTTAATCGATATCCCCGGGACCAAGTTGGTGATAAAAGGAGCGACGAAAGTCGTGGATTGGTACCACAGCATATTCACAGTTTGCGCTGCTGGAACCCGGAATGGACAACACCGTGCAATGTTAGCAGGTTCAATCTCCAACCGGAGATGGCTGCATATATCAAAAACGCCAGAGAGCTTCTGTTTCCGAATCTCTAAGATGGGGTGTGGGGGGGGTGCGACTTCTCCTTCAGAGGACTCGTCCCAGGAAGGACAAGTGAAGGGTCCCAGGACAAAACTTTAGCGAAGCGTTATTTGCGAACCGGAAAGACTTCAATTTCATAGAAAATCCGCAAAGGTCAATTTAGTACAGATGCGTCGACTGTAATTTTTTTGTTCTTGAGAAGCATACCACATCACGCCACATCTATGAATTTGCTGCCTTTTACGTTTACCAGAGGCATGTCCTTTGTATCGCCAACACATCTACTTACTCGTTTGATGAGCATCGTGATTCCGAGGTACTTGAAGGGCTTGGTGAATTCGACAAGCGTGACGCGCTCCGGCGTGATGCTCATCGGAGCCACGGAGAGGTCGGCCATTCCGGAGACCAGTTCCCCCACGATGCCGGTCAGGACACTCCTGTTTCCGGTCGAGGAGGAGGACGACGACGACGATGACGTGGACGGAGTCGAGGACGAAGATGAAGACAACGACGCCGACGACGACATCGATGCGTCAGAGCCACCGAGGCCGCTTCGGTCGCCATCGGCCGAAACCGTTGACGCAGACGCCGCCGCCGCTGCATTCTGGGCATCCTCTGCGGACTTCGACTGGGGGATTCGCTCCTCGCCACCCATTTGACCGTCCCCGACCAGATGCAAGCTGTATGTAAATACGAACTTGGTAGACGTAATATTGAGGCCGTTGTGCACCTTGTGGACCCCGCGACTCGACAACCGACGCAGAAGATCGATACAGTAGCCATAACAACAGTATTCCGTCACTTTACCTGAAATAAAGAGAATTGGCATAATTATAATGTTACCTACTTAAGGATATCAGCGACAAAACGCATTGAAATGTCGCCATAGAGGCCTTGCGGCATGTGCGTCTGAACCCAGCGACCCCGAGACTGGAAACCGGTCGCTGCATCATCCGAAGGAGTGTGAAACCCCGTCAAGTTCCGCATGTGACCCCCGGGTTGTTGGCTAAGTATTGTTGGCGGCAGCGGAAACCACTTCTTCCGCTTCCTCTTCGGGTGTATTTGAAGGGGACGCCACCCAAGAAATGTCATTTCATTGCCATTTCATCCATGAAGCAGCCGACGTCTCCTCTAGTAGGAAGTAGCCAGGCGAGAACAAAATGAATGTTCGGGGATTTGGTAAGAAATAAATACGCCTTGATCCACTGGGCTGGGTTATGTGGTGCAAGGGCCGTAGAAAGCAAGCCATTACAAGTCATTACTCGTAATTTGTGGACACCCAATCGGGTAATTTCTACAACGCACGCTGTAACACATGTCCGACAGGCGCTTTATGTTTTCTAAAGCCGGATGAAAACGTGGATGTCTACGACGTCCAGTTGAAATAAAAATTAACCAATTACAAGTCTAATACAGGGGTGCCATTCTAAATGAGGATAACACGAGATTGGCTAAATGTGTCCATACTCGCTATTTTCCAGTGCCAGTTCATTCACAAAATCCTTATAATCATGGTAAACGCTCTATTGAGGCCACGAGGACAAAAAATAATATAATTAGCAATTTTATATACGACAACAGTCTTCACATGCTCAGGTGAAACTTAAAATCGGGAAAAATAAGGAATGACGGAATTGCGATATGACGTCGTTCTTGTGGGCATTAAACGATATTGCCTTCGCATTGGTCGAAGGGATTTGCACGGAGATAAACTTGAAAAGAGGGGATGGGAGGGGTCATCAAGTTTACGATCAGCTGATGGAAGTGAAGAAAATAGTTTACGTTGACTAGGAAGCTGTCCGAGTAGGAACCTACCCAGGGTTACAATGTCACGCCTATCCGCGTTCCAGCGTGCCAATCACGTCGATGCTCCTCGAAGGCCATAAATTAGTCACCCACGTGTAACAGACATCGAAACGGGGCATTAAAATAGTGACGGAAAGGGGTATTTTTCATGAAGACATTTGGTTGAATTTATTTTCTGCCTTGCTTGGCGATTTATTTACACCAGTAGAGCTATGACGTATCATATCTTTAAAAAAAAACAGTGTTTATGTCATTTATTCTTTTGGTGTGGGGCCTTTTTGACGGCCATCACCAATTAAATTCATTTTATTACATTTACCAATCCGAAGTCTATGCCATTTCATTCACACAAGAACGACGACATATCGCAAATTTGACCATTCCTTATTTTTCCCGTGAGACGTTTTTCGTATTGTAAATTTTTTATGGAGAAAATTTTGTTCCGCGCGACCCGATAAAGCGATTATTATTATTAATATTATTAATTCGACTATTCATCGCTTTTTGTGTGGGACCTTTCAATGGCCGCCATAACGCCTTTGCAAAACTTCATTTACTCCAAGGGTTTAATTTTCATAATTATTGTTTTATTTGCAAATTTAACTCGTAGTTGTTTTGTTGCATTCGGAATCGTCATCGTCATCAGAATCGGATGTGCCACAGAATTTGGTAAATTTGAAAAGAAGACTGCAGAATCAATCGTTTGCAAATGTCTGTCTCCTGTATCACTTTGGTTGGTTGTAAATATTGATGCTGAATGCGTTGGTCTTCGTTACCTTGATATTACTAACATAAATTCGACATTTGCAATCAATAATGCTCATGGGGAAATCAAAAGAGGCATTTTGGGGGTATCGCCTCATGAACTGGTGATAATCAGCAGATTCTGGAGAAGCAACAGACGTCTGTCAATTATAAGGTCACCCATAACGCATGGCGTTGCATATCCAATTAACCTTTCGAGTGGGTACACGTCTTTCTGACCCCAAATGACATGACGACAAGTACGCCAACCGAAATACATGATTTTAAAAGCCAATTAGACAGTTAAAAACGAACAGGCGGATTGGATTCAAATAAAGTCACCAATCACGTCACCCCAAAAACCTTCTATTTACTCTTTCTTTCCCCCGGCAGCGTCATGAATGGCACTTCCATGGAGACTCTTGGAGGGTGGTGGCTTCTCCAAGAGGATTTGGAAGTGGTCGCTGCAACACCTAGCCAACACGGGTTCAGCCACACGCGCAACTCCAACCAGCTCACAAGTGTCTCCATCCTGTATTCTTAAGAGTCTTAAGAGTTGGCGTCGGAGGGTCATCGTACAGAGAAAGGTAATTAGTCAAACGGTGTGTGTACATGCGGTAGAATTCCTTCTGCAAAAGGCATCAAAGCAAAACTTTGCAAGCGTTTTTTTCTTCGTCCTTATCTCACGATGACACACAAAGACCAATGGCGGGCAGAAATCCCTGAGACAGCGTCGGGGTGTCTTGGGGGGGAGGGGGGTGCAATGCCTGGTCGAAACCGTGATTGGCCCGAGTTAATGACGCCGCCTCTTGGCTGGGCACGCCTCAGCCTCTGCCGCCGCCGATGATAAAAAGTGCCCCTCCCCTTCCCCCGACACATACGCCGCCTTGGTCGTTGATGACTATCGCGGGTCCCCAATCCCGATTAGATTATTTAAGAGCGTTAGGCGGCAAAAGCCTCTTAAATAAATCCACCAGCATCTGATTTTTTCATATTTTTAATGGCTTCTCCCTAGGCTGAATGAAAATGACGCGACCCGCCGGTGTGGTTAAGTGGCGCAGTCAAATTTTGAGTCATTCTGCTAAGAGGTTTTCCTTATTTAATTCCAATAATGTTCACCCAAGTCGTCCACTTGTATTCTACAGCCCACGAGACTGTCGGGTGGTGCTGCCAAATGCCTTAAAAACATCAAGTAGAGGGGATTTTGGGTTCTGAGCAACGCGCAAGTGCTTCTTCAACTAGATGCCCTTTAGTAGGCTTGAAGTCATCTTTAAGTACAGCCAGGTGTAGTGGCGTGCGCCTCTATCCAGTCCCTAGGAGGCTGGATGGCAGAAACCGGCAGCATCACCCGGAATTTATCACCAGCCCGATTTCCACGTGTGATGGGTGGTGTTCGATGATGCTGCGGCAACGCCCACTTCCCCCATCTCATCGGGTGGCACTGGGGACGCCAATTCCATGAATCTGGCTCATCTTCTGGTAGGAGATAGTCGCATGGAAAAACCATGAGTCAGCGATCTAATTCGACCAGTCGAAATTCGAGTAAAGGTTAGTGAAAACGCGTTATCATCAGCGAAGCATCCTTGCCCAATTCGGAAGACCTGTCGCGAGTCCTGACAATGGCGGTGACATGCTCACCGGCACTGCATTGTTATCATCGGGACAGAAACAATGCTGGCACTTGAGATTTAAGCCATTCAGGAATGGGTTAAAGATGTTATCCCAACGAAATTCGGTAGTCACGAATACTTGAGTTCTTAATTCGTAAATGCACGGTGCTTAAGGTTGTTTTTTTAGGCCGATCTAACGATCAACCAAGCCTTTTTTGTTGAGAAAGAGTGAAAACTAAAAATTCAGAGTAAAAGTCTCAAAATCCGCGTCTTTCGCTTTTGCCGACATTAAATAATAAAGCAATTTAAAGGTCAGCTGAATTTGGTTAAACAAATGGCATTTCTAATTCCCAGAAGAATACAAATATGTGATGGTGTGGAGGCTAATTAAGAAAGGAAATATCGCCATGCTTGTACATGGTTAGATCTACTATTTGAGAAATTAATTTTAGAAGAACTTTTGAAAAGACACACGGTTGTCCAAATCGGATGAAGACTGAGAGCAATTCGTCCCATTGATACAGACATGCGGTCACGGATAATTTCGTCAAATACAACCTTTATGAAACATAGATGTGGCCATTATGGTGTTTTAGGATTTATTAGCATTCTCAATTCCTGCTTCAGTGACCCTGGGTTCGACTCCCGGGTGAGTCAACGAACAAATAAGCCATGCGCGTATTGGCGTGCCTTCGGGTGGCATTGGAGACGTTACCACATTTACAATATTCCCAGGATTCTGAATGGAAATGTCATCCATGAAGCCGGCTCAACATCCAGCAGAAGTTCGAACGAAAAACAAGGATATCGGATTAATTTAACTAGGGAAGCATTTTGACACTTCCAGTCGAGGACAAACATTTTAAATTCATTTACCATTGTTGGACGCGTCAAAAATGACGTTAAAATGTCACACCATAACGGGGCGAACGCTAAAAAAAGTCATCATTTTGTTTGCTTCCAGTATGCCGTGGACACAGTTGAACCTCACTACCTCCTACAGCTTATTGGAGAAATAAATAGACCACCTAGTAGGCCTAGAGGCTCCTCCTCCTCCTCCTCCTCCTCCTCCTCCTCCTCCTCCTCCTCCTCCTCCTCCTCCTCCTCCCTCCTCCTCCTCCTCCTCCTCCTCCTCCTCCTCCTCCTCCTCCTCCTCCTCCTCCTCCTCCTCCCTCCTCCTCCTCCTCCTCCTCCTCCTCCTCTCCTCCTCCTCCTCCTCCTCCTCCTCCTCCTCCTCCTCCTCCTCCTCCTCCTCCTCCTCCTCCTCCTCCTCCTCCTCCTCCTCCTCCTCCTCCTCCTCCTCCTCCTCCTCCTCCTCCTCCTCCTCCTCCTCCTCCTCCTCCTCCTCCTCCTCCTCCTCCTCCTCCTCCTACTCCTCCTCCTCCTCCTCCTCCTCCTCCTCCTCCTCATCCGACTGCTTTAATCGCCCCTGCTTCAAACGCCAGACGGCTTTTTTTTATTCCCGCGCCATTTGGTTTGCCAACGCAGGCACGATTACCACGAATTTCGGTGCCTAACAGGCGGTTATGGGTAAATAAATGCGGTAGGTTTTCTGGAGCACTGGAAACTGTACTTGAGGCCACGATTTGATCAATATGGATGGATAAGATGAAGCCCATTCCAAATCTTCCACTCGAGTCTGTAAACTAACCGCACAGCTAAATTCCGTAATTGCCGGTTTGAATGATGAACCGAACGTTATAAAGGCATTGCATGTTATCGAGACTTATATTCGGACAGTCTTTAACACGGTAACCAAGAGTCGTGGCTTAAGTAGAAGCTATGAAGCCGAATCCACTAATCGACTTTATATTTTGATCGAGGGTTGTGCACTCAATTTGTGCAAAATCAATAAACTAACTAGGTCGATTCGTAAGTTCGTTAACATTCTATTCCACAGCTAAGCTGAGTTGACGAGACGGCATTGAAAGATAAAAAAAGATGGCCGTTTTGATATATCTTGAAATTAAACTACTTATCCTTAAGACAGCTAGATTACGTGTTTCACACTTACAAAATGACGAAAGGTTTAGAGTTGATAGTGTAGAGGATTTCATTATCTCACTCCAACGAACGCCAGAGTGCCGAAATCACTACGGAATTCGCCACCCAAACAACGAATGCGCATTCCGAATTCAACACAAAATTGATTATTTCCTCAGGCGGTCAAACTTTGTAATATGATCGCACAAGACTGCCTATAGGTTTGTGTTTAGTACACGGAAGTTGGATGGTAATTATCCAGCTAAGAAAAGCAACGGCCTTTTACGGTTAATACGCAATCAAATAAGGTAAACTCCATTAACGAATGGTTTTCACACACCCATTCACCGAACCGGCTCTATCAGGACACGAGAACTCGTAAAGGCGACATCTTTTTCTGTCTATCATAAATCATCCATCGTACGAACTTTTCTTGTAAAAGAGACAGAGGAAACTGACTTCAACGCTTGATTTTTAATCACGCGCCTTTGCTGTTAAGTTAAAAAGAACAGACCAAATCAAATAGAATCCCAACTAGTTGCGAGTTACCAATTAGACGACTAATTCCCTCGGTGTTTATCTATTTGGAACAATTTTTTGTCAATATTTGGTTGGCATTCACAATATAATAAAACGCTCAATTGTAGTGGTCCTTACGCATGTAGATATAACAAAGAACTAGACCTTTTAAGCCCGAGTTTGATTGTAGTTATTTATAACGTCGGCTTAATTTTTATTCGCGAACCTGATTAGGATGAACGAATCCAAAGAATTGTTCAAGGGGAATAACATGGAATGAACATAAACCGTCATATTCAATATTTTTGGAGCCGGACAACAAAAAAACAAGACCAAATTGATTGTTCCAACAGCTGCGGTTTAGACGAAAGGATTCTACAAAAACCACCACACAAGTGTCTACATGTAGGCGTACGTCTATATGGTTGCTTACACCCCCAATCACGATATACCTGAAAACGATTGGTCGAACCGTAGCCAATCAACAGCTCTCGAACACCCAGCAGCCAATAAACAGGGCAGTCGGCAGAAGTGCGTACAGTCATCGCGCACGCACACCTCACTCACTTGACCATATTTTCTGGGATGTGCATTGTCAGTAATGTCCCGTGAACCCCCGTGGACTATTCTCGCCATATTCCACTTGGCACTAGGCTACGTTAGCCTTTGTGAGGCCAATGCTCCCCCCTCGTGTCGTATGGACTCGTCCAAATGCTACTGTGAGAACGACAGCCTCACCAATATCCTCACAATCTGCTGCCAAAGTGATGTCTTTCACGTATTCATAAATGGCAGCCAACTCTCCGGCGAAGGAGTGTTTAACCAGATGCCCTGTCATAACCTTATTGAATTTCGCATTCATGCACCCCGAGGCCGAACAATGCTGGCTCCGGGAGGCGCGTCATTCAATGGCCTCCCTAATCTCGAGGAGCTACACCTCACTGGAGATCGAAATCTTTTTTCTCTTCCTCGTGGAGCGTTTTCTAAAATAGGCGCGAACCTCCGCTTGCTTAATTTAAGCGGAAATGGTCTGTCAGGATTGGAGGGGGAAGAATTCGGTGGTCCTTCTGACGGAGGGAGTTTAGAGGACCTCGACCTAAGTCACAATCAACTGCAGAAAATAAGGCCTGGCAGTTTTAGCGGTCTCTCGCATCTGCGGAAGCTTAATATCATGGGTAATCGTATAACCGAGATCAGCGCCGCAACGTTCGCTGGATTAGAGGTCCTTGAAGAGCTGGATATCCGCGCGAATCCCGTTGGACTGTTATTTGGCGGAACATTTGAGAAACTCACGAAGCTACGGCAACTCCTGATTTCTGGTAGTTCACCAATCACTCCGTGGGGTGTCCTTTCACCCGGAATGCTCTACGGCCTCCAGTCTCTAAGGCATTTGACCCTCTCGGGATTAGAGATAACTCAAATCCACGCCGACACGTTTATGAACCTGCGCCACCTCAGCTTCCTCGATCTGTCGAAAAATGGGCTCACTGAGATACCCACCGCCGCATTCAGTCGAATGGGAATCCCTCCGCGCACGAATCGCTTGCGTCGCCTAAATCTCTCACACAACCGCATTAAATGCCTGCCCGCCGGCGCCTTCTCCACCTTTAGGAGGCTCGAATGGCTCGATCTGAGTGGAAATCTGCTCACGGTGGTGAGCGGACAGCCGTTTCGCGGTATGCTGAACATCCGGGACCTTAATCTGCTGGACAATCCCATTGTGGCGGTCACACCAGATGCTTTTGATGGCTTTACAGCCAACACCGACACCGAACAACCCTCCGAACTTGCCCCAATGGTTCATCGGCCTCCAGAGGCCAGCGGTGCCCTCTTGGTAGCAAAGGGCATTCTCGTGGCTACAATTGACGCGGCCTGTCCCAGTGTGCCAATCACCGCTCAAAACGAAGCGGTTCTCCCACGAAAACAATCCTCCTTCGACGTGGCCTTTGTGGACTTGGAAGGATCCAAAGATGTCGCCGAAGTGGGCGGTTTCTTTCCACGCAATAGGGTTTATGTAATCGTGATCGCCATCTGCGTTTTCCTGACTCTAGTTGTAACATCGGCGACGATTCTTTCGTGTCAGAGTTGCAGACGCCGACGCCGTAAGCTGCGTCAACAGCAGAGGCGAAGACAAGTGATGGAAGACGATGGCACGAGTTCGTTGGCCCAACCGCTGTCCGACGCCGGTAAGTCGCTCTACTCGGCTTCACTGGCTCCACCAAATCACCCAGTAGCTGGCTCTCTCTACTACAACGGAAGCCTTGTCGACAGGTTCAACAACAGTTTTATATCGCTACCGCCACAGCAGCCCCCTGTCATCTCTCCTGCCCACGAGAAGATTTCCATGACCGAGCGACTCCTTAACCTGGGTCAGCAGAACCTGGCCCCCCCACCATATCCCCACAATCTCGCTCACACCGTGGAAGAACGATTAAGACAGGTAGCAGCGGCAAATGGCACCTCCACCACCCTGCCGTCTACGACGACACAGGGCTACTCATCCAGTTACCAACACCGCCACACCGTGCTGTTGGCCAACTACTCCTCGGGCCATTCGTCGCCCTCTAATCCGGGAAGTTCGCCACGTTTTTCCTATTCCACCGGGTCCTCTCGCCATCCGACCAACACTCTCCACATCTCGGCCATGATGATTGGTGGGGACGCTGATATATTGAGTTCCAAGGTCATGGGACAATGCCCCGCCTCGATATCACCACTGCATGAATCGGGCTTCGGGTCAGACAAGACTTCGTCATCTCTCGCCGGGGCCCCGACTGCACCGTCCATAGGAGTCCTATAATTTATCTCAGTGTACCTGTATATTTCGATGCCCCCACAACACCTATCTTACTTGTACATACGCCATTGCATTTGCTTTTACGCCTTTCCTTATATGAATCAGTACAATATCAGATCTTGTAATACGACAACAAGGGCTTTTCGTCGTGTGGGTTTGGAAACAATTTATAGTTCGTGAAAACATAATTACACCGGTTAAAATGCAAATTGACGCGAAGTTGTCGCCTTCACTTTGTGTAGACAAGTGTGGGTGTGCGTGCGTACGTGTAGCCTACAAATAACCGACTCCTATTCCAGACGCACGTGCATTTCTTCACGAGTTAGTCAGTTTGCGGGTTGTCAAGACGTCGTCATTAACTCCGTGTCGAGGTTGGAATGGTTCTATCTCTTCGCACGCAACCACAACCCCCCCCCTAGGGGCGAGGGCATGCGAGGTGAAGCTGATTTCGCTCAAACCTGCATCATCGCACCCCCATCTCCACCCCCAAACCGACGCAAAGCCGATGACACCTGTTCCTTAGACCCACGGCTGTTGTTGTGGTCGTCAAGTGTTTAACTAATCAACAGCAGCGATTCCTAATGCAATGTGTTTAAGGATAGCGCACCAGTTCGTTGATAAGAAACTAATTATGCATCTCCCGCTTGAGAATGAGCCGACGGCTTCATGGATACTCTTGGCAGTATTTTACAAGTGGCGGCTTCCAAAGTGCCACCCGAAGACCTGGAAGTGGCGGTTGCAACACCATCATCACAGAGGGGCATCCGATGTGGAAATCAGGCTGACCATCGCTTCCGGGTGACGCTACCAGTTCTCCCTACCCACCGGCAACCGCCGTATGCTCCATGCGGAGACCTTTTTTAAATAATCTCGTTTTCTAATTGCCGATCTATGCTCTCCATTCAAGATAACATTATTCAAGGCCATTTCACCAGCTGTAAACTCATCGCTGATCGTAAACCTCATGAGCCCTCTACTCAAGTTTATCCAAATGTAAATCTCTTCGGCCAATGCTTGGGCAATACCGTTTAATACCCGCAAGAACGATGGCATTTCCAGTTTCACCTGAACAGGTGAAGAAGCGGGAATTAAAAGACAACTTTTGTATGAAGCATTGTTAATTTTAGTTATTTTATTCTACTGAACGTTTTTGTCCTCGTGGCCTCAATACAGCGCTTACCATTACTATTAATTCGCTGGATTCCAGGCGCACCCCCAATGGATTTGTTGTGCCCGATGCATCTCCTGCTCTGATATTTCAGACAATGAGATCTGAGGGTGGGCTGGCATTGTTTTGTGAAGGCAGAATGGCATGCGATATCGGTGTGTTTGCTGGTCGAAATTTGGCCCTCCCGGAAATGCGGCGGAAAAACCGTCTCAGAAAAACAACAAACTGAAAGGATGCGACTTGAACGCTCTCAAAACAATCTGCTCCTTGTAATTGGAATTGCGGAAAACTCAGACTAAGAAGAAGAAGAAGGCCGGTGCTCTCGACTGGAGCCCAAGTGGATTGCTACTTTGCTAATGTTTTGCGTGGGCTTTTCTAGAGTTTTCAATGAAATATTCAGGAGACAACCATTTTTCATCCTTCCTGCAAGCTGGAAGAAAATAATGTTGCCCTGATATCGCGCCAGGTATTGAGTTACGGTCAACCTGCAAACGCTCATGAAACCACCCCACCCCTCAGTTAAATTGGGTTTGGGAAAATCACAAAAAGCAACATTTTGGAATATGCTAACGAGTAAGAATATAGGGGCCGTTGATTTCTTGATCTATTTTACCCTTTTAGGTAGCACCTGCTACACTCTTCTGTCATCTCAACAAAAAACATTACGAAAGATATTTTTAAAATTCTGCTTCGAAAACTCATTTTGCAATGAAGAATAAATCTTAGCAAATGTGATTCTGACTTTTTATTGACTTGCAAGATGATTTATCACGAGAAATACCTTATCCTCCCCGTGCCCAACACACACACCGCCGCTGAATAAATGAGAAACATCTAATTAGCCGACAAAACACAATTGGTGGGGATACATAAATTTATTTACATATATACACAAAAACGACATCCAATGGGTGGTTCGATATATTTTACGACCACCATAGTCTGGCACATTTGAAAGAGGGGGGCTCAACAGATGGCCCCATGAGGGTCTAGGATGAACAGGTGGCGATCCACAGTCCATTTGGGAATATGGAGCATTGGAGTCTATTTACGAAATGGGTTTTTTTAACCGAAGGAAACAGATGGCTACACAAACCAGCATGTTATTTTTTCGAACCCACAGCTGCAAGTGCTCAATTTCATTCGTGTGACACACATTCCCACATCGTCTTTCCTTCACATAAGAGGACAGCTTTCGGTTAGCCAAGGCACTAGAATGGTTTATGGCCTCCCAGAGAGGGGACTGGCGTCGGACGCACCATATCTGTGCGCCTTGCATGTCACCAGGGAATGCGAAAACCCTTCGCCCAAAACGAAACCAGTTACGTGTGTGGCGCTTCCCGGCACCAGACATCGCCCCACCTCACTAAACCCAGGGGCGCCAGTTCGAGCGTGCCAAGTTAGGAGAAGTAGAAGACGGCGACAGGGTTTGAGAGGCTGGCATGCCTCGTGGTAGAGGAAGACAAGGCCTCGTGTGTGGCCCGGATTGCAGATTCTGCCCATGCACGACAATCGGGGGGGGGGCAAATTGAGGGCCAGTTCTGGTTCCAGCGGCGCACACCATAGACCGACTGTCTGGTTTGACACGGTTGGGGTCACGCTTTCAGTTTCCCACCGACAGCGCCAACAAAGGCGGTGAGGGAGTTGAAGGCCTCTCAACACAATTACTCCTTACCCACTTATAATACCGGCAATCGATTTATAAAGGTCACGACGACCAAAACGTGCAGCATTAAAACGTAAAAAATACTAAAATCGGAAGAACCACCCAATTGGGATTCGCTGCCCTTCTTGTGTGAATTAAACGGTTTAAACTTCGCATCGGCCGTTGGAGGAGACAGGGAACGCGGAGAGAACAATTACTGAAATGTTGTCGACGAATCGGCACGCTAATACGATGCATATAGTCCCCTAGAAAACGAGATTATTTTAAAAAACCTACGGAGGCCAGGTGAACAGTTTACTATGAGGTGATTCGTAACGTTCATCCGCAAAGACCTTGAGCTCAACCCATAGCGAAGTAAGGAACAAAGATGACATGCAAATGATCACTCCAAGATAACTGACTGTTGAAAAAAAGCCCACGAATCTTTTATATTGAGCTTGAGGCGAAGAGCATTTCATAATTACACTAAATTTATTCACCACAGATAATAGTACTTCTTAAACTACTCTTTACCCTTGATAAAAATCTCAAAAATTAAGTTTCTTTTGTTTATTCTACTCCTCTGTGAATTGACACAGCAGACGCCTACCAACCCCTAACATCCAAAAATACAAGCACTTTCTACTAAAACCAGAACTTGGGTATCTGGCGGCAAACCTCTGACGAAAGTGTCGTGATACACATTTAAGGACGTCGGTGTGTGTGTGTGTGTGTGTTGTTAGATAACGGAAGGACACTATTTGCTCACAAGATAGGCGCACCTGAAACAACCGATCATTCAAAACCTACACGACCGTTAGAGTAAATACACACATCTGTCACGATAAATTACACAAGACCTTGAATTATTGTTGCCACTCAGCGTAGACGCACCGATACTTGAAATTTATAATTCTGACGTGTCATCCTTGAAGCCGAAATAGCAAAACACGATTACTGGCGGCAAAGATATGACCAGAGAAGGCCTACTTTTGGCACAATTTTGTCCAATAACAGCAAAAAACCGCAATTTAATCGGTCTGGTAACTGCGGCAACCGGTCCACCACTGCCAGGAATCACCATTCCTTATTTTCGGGCTAGCCAAAATATATTGTCTCCTCTCCTTCAACGGCAGCCTCGTGATTAGTCATCGTCCCCCTCCTGCTCCTCAACTTGCTACGTGCGAACACTGCCCCGAATGAGCACGAAAATGTAAGTTTATGCCGAGAAGAGACTGACTAACGCGACTCAATTAACTCAGTAAACAGAAAAGGTCTGGTATAAGTTTGCCAATCGCTTGACCACTCGTGGAAGAAGTTCAAACAACGTGACACTCACTTTCTACGCCGAATTTCAATTACTAAACTGTACACCTGAAATATAGTTTCTTTAAAGCGAACAGGTTTGTAGAGTAAATGGTCGAAATGGACTCCCAATACCAACAATGTGCTGAAATAAGACGGGAAAACCTATTTTGTAATTTAGGCGTTCAACAGACATACACCGATTTAACACTTCAATCCCGACTAAAACTTATTACGATCCTAGCTGAATTAGTCAGCATCCGGACGGTTGCAGCCACCTGTACTATATTCCCAAGAGTCTTCCACGAAACAGCAACCGGCTCATCCACTAGCAGGAGATAGCCGCACAAAAAATGGCCGAACAGCAACTCAGTTCACTCGAAGTTATCCTTAACATAACTGGACCCCAACCCCACAGGACAGTACTAGTTCACAGCGCGTTGTCTTGTGGCCGTTTTTGGGGTCATCTGTACGTAGCAGACATCCATAGTGCTGATGGCCTGTCATCGATAAGGGGGGAGGTGTCAAATATCAAAGGTCTGGGAACGGTGTGCAATGGGATACGACTTTGACACTTAATCCGGCCGTATTTTCGTACAGGTTTGTCTTAATGTTATCCGTACTCCGTGGGGGCATGGAGTGGTGTGGTTCCCCAAGCAACTGACTATGGGAAACACACCCTGGTTAACGGTACATCACATGAGTTACTATTTTAAGGTCACAAAATAACACGAGATTTAGCAGTTTGCGCCTAAAACCCCATTTTGCATATCACATCTATTTGTTTTTAAAAACTAATTATTCTTAATTTCCCAAAACTGGATTGACTCTAACATTTGTTTTCTTAATACTTTCTCAATGGTTAAAAATCGCGCCTTGTCGAAATTAAAAGAAAATCGATTGGTATTTATAACCATGCAACCTTAAGCGCAAACAGGTGCACGACCGATAGAGCACATATGGATCAATAAAAATCGATTTGTATTAGTAAAAATCATTAAAACAACTCCATGCGTAAGGAACGACATGTTGACTGTCTAGCTTTTGATGGGATGCAATATATATATATATATTGTGTAAGGTCACGTGGATTTATGGAAAAGGAGACATAAATTGCACCCCAGCAATTGAAAATAGGTTGTTGTAGACCTCCTATGTTATTGTGAAATAGTCTTTTTTCCCCTTTGTGTCATTAATAGCTTGGAGAGTGATCACAAAACTTCTGGGATGGTCTACCAGATTAAAAACAGGCTGAATAAAATGTTGACTGCTCCCGAAAGGCAAATCAATCAGAAGAAAAATGTTTCAAACCAAAAAAACAGTTTATGACGTTCATTAAAACCCATCAAATACATACGTCCCGGAATTGCGCCGGAAACTGTTTTCTGCCGTTTTTACACACACTACATTTTTTAACCTTCGCGCCAAGCGGCGAACCGAGAAACCCTCTGAGATTGGCATGAAAGTGACAGGACCGGTTTTGAAAAAAATGACGAGCATTTTCGAGCGACCGTAGATTCAATGATGCATTTCATAACAAGATAAGTGGTTAACCGGGACAATGTTTATGGCGTGGATAGCAAAGAGAGCGCTTTCGATGGACTTGCCTACTTTCGACAAATTGATGGATTACAAGACGCAGTTTTGAAAAATCAGATCGCAGCAAATGTGCCTCAATTTCAACCGGATGATAATTGGTGAACCGTTAAATTTGTTTTCAATCTATGCTGGTTATATTTGGTACGAAGGGACAATATTCCCTAAGCACCTGGCTTGGTTGAGGAGTGGGGAATAACTATCCCAAGAAATCGGATTCAGCACCCAGAAAAGTAGCTCCTTTCCCCAAATTATAAAAGCAACTTAAATAACGAAAATTCACAGTAAAGCCAATAAACACGTCCGTTTTGAAGCTCTCAGGGAGCCACGCATATACGACCTCCAGAAACCGAGTGGATCTCGCTTCTGTGTCGTGGATGGCCTAGACCAATCCCAGTTCAGGGAACCGGCAACTTGAAGGCTGTCGGTGGTTGGCGGAACCCGCCCGAGTTCAGAGGGTAGCCCCTTTGGGGTGGTTGATTTTTGGATGATGCAGCATCAACCACTTCTTCCACCTCCGCTTCGGGTTGCAGTGGACTCCACCACCTCTACAATATTCCCAAGAATCTTCATGGAAACATCCATCATGCCCCTGTTTATTTTCTAGTAAGAGAATTTCGCACGAAAAAAAGTCCACAACCACTGTCAAATAGACCACTGTGATTCAGCGGGGGTAGAAAACTAGCCCACCTAAGTAGCATTAGCATGTCAAAACAACCATTCACCATCACATGTAATTTAAGTTGACTGTTTTCAACAATGCAAATACGGAACAAGCATATTTGACACAGGCGACAGGCACAACACAAGAGTGCGGTAATTTATAGAGCGGCGTATCAACGGGTCAGTGCATGGGTGGCTTGGAAGGTGGGTGGGTGGCTTGGAGGGCTCACTGTTGGCCAATGTCCTATCGTTGGTGTCATGCAAACAGGACAAATGCGAAACCACCTGCAATAAACCGATGCTCTGTAAATCACCGCTTTCGTGCAAATTTTGGGGCAAATTTCAGCGCCATTTCGACCGAGGATCTTCCGAATTTTCTTCGTGAATGACGTTAATATGGAAACTCTTGCGGATACTGTATGGACGAGGACGTTCCCGGTAGTGCCACTCGACAAGGAGGCGGAAGAAGAAGTGGCAGACGCTGCTGCATCATCCAACCTGTAACCAACACGATGACTACACACGAATGCTTAATTTGAATCGAACCAAGGGCCTCTAACTCATAAATTGGAGATGCCAACTGCTACACCATCGGGCCACAAGCGGTGATGGGAAACAGAGAAGAAACTGGAGGAAATGTGGGGGTACCTCCTTAATCTCAAATGCGACCGCAGTGACTGCGAATCGTCCAATTAAAATGGATTCAACGCGTCAAATCAGCAAGGAGCGGACGCCGCTATAACCCGGTTTCTGGGGTGTTTTGGCCCGGGATTCTAACCCAGAGCACGAATGCTGACCGCTGAACCACCAGGCTACCGATCGCTATCGTGTCGGACAATAGATTACGACCACAAAACGTACACGAGGGCTTGGGTATAATACTAATAATATTCGCTTTATTAAGGTCACGAGGACCAAAACTTTCAGCATTAAAATTAACAATGAACAAAAATGTTACAGGAAGTGACGATTATACGTAGAAAACGCAGAATAAGTTAAGAAGAATAAAAAAAGTAACATTAAGGCAAATTTGCAAGAAAGGCCAATTTAACCCACGAAGCATATTAAGTTTGGCGAACGGGAAATGGCGGCCATTTAAAGGCCCTATCCAAAACGCGCGCCAACATAAGTTGTACGCTCCTTGCTACTGGTATAGTAATTCGAAGACTTCGTGGCCCAAAAATCAGAATGGCACGATGGCCAAAGACGAAGGTCGGGAATGAATAATATTTTTTATCATTCAAACAATAGTGAGGGCCCACCTGGGCCGAAAACGCCGACAAGGCGCGATGCTTAGCGCCCGCTGCAGGCGAGTCCTGTCTGGACACACGTGGGGCGTGTCGTGGTAAAAAGTGGGGGCCGGCCCAAACGCTTGAAACAAAAGTACACCCCATGTACATTTGCGAGAAACTGAACCATCACCCTCATTACCAAAATCCTCCTCCCCTCTTTTCCATCGCGTTCCCCGCTTGGGGTGTCACAAGTCAGCCTCGACAACCACTTTAGGGAAACTGTACTTTGAGGAATTTAGAGCCAAACCAGCATAGATGGTCAAATGGTCTTTTATTAGTCTTAAAACAGTCTAATTGTCCATTACCCATGCACTCGAAACTAAAAGCTTAAATCCGCCAGACATTTGCGCTGGTGTTTGGCGTTTGAAAAAAAGGGCATTCGAAACGAAGGCGGTCTAATTTGGCACTCTTATAATCCATAATCTACAAAATGCTAAATGATTTGTTAGTGTGGTTAAGCCTATCCAGGATTCATCAAGGATGAACACGGTTGCATGTCTTCTACGCCCACAATTAATGTTCCACAGTGCCCCCTTACCAGGAAAGCCGAATTGCCTGATTTCCTGTCACTCCAACCCTCTTTTGTTTATCTCTTTTCTAAATTGAGTGCGTTCCTTTAATTCCCCAGCGCTCTGGCTAGCAGACCGTTTGGCTACATTGATGCGCTCCATTAGACACCTTTGTAGTTTCGCGTCGGTCGACTCATTTCCTCAACAAAAAAACGGTACATGAATCCACGACACCGACGGAGAGGAGATGAGATGTCTTTTAAGAGCGCCTGAGTCAGCTTCTTGGGGCATGGAACGTGGCAGGTGAAATACAGAATTAAGAGAAATTAACGGCCTTGTTTACAAAGATAAACCGAACCAGCATGCGATGATGCCTTATAGTTGACCTCGATGGAATCGTGGCCAGTCAAAACCCGTATTTTAGTCAACGAAACAAATGCGCTTCCCACGACAAAGCCTCACACGTTTATGCGAATTTGAATATAAAAATTGAATGAGTGGATTTTTGAGATGTCGTCTTGGTTCATCGTTCCGAACAACGGCTGTAGAAGGACCTCGGACGCATAGTCAGGGATGCTCGGACATGTGCGAGATTTATTTGAGCCTGGGGCTTTCCAGAAATCAGACTCTGTTAATTAACAGTTGTATAAAACATTTCAAAATACTTAGGAAGACGTAAATTACTCCCAATCGACAACATCCATTTCGTTTACTAAAACGTCAAACGTCCACAAAGAAAAAAAGTATTTTCTGAAATTAATTTAAGTAAGGAATCGATGGGGCTTTCGATCAACAACGTGTTCAGATGACAGAGTTCTTTTAAATTCCGTAATATACCACAATATTATGCATATTTGCCTTCTCTCCACGCAAGAGACAATGATATTTATCTATAGCATTGTATTATATTATTTATTTACGCTGAAATGTTTGGTCCTCGTGGCCTTAATAAAGCCATAACCATTGACATTATTATTCGCGGTCGCCATAGTAGTACTAGTATAAATAGTAGTAGTAGTAGTAGTAGTAGTAGTAGTAGTAGTATTAGTAGTATTGGTAGAAGTACCCGTCGTAGTAGCTAATAATAATAATAAACAGAAGTATATCTAAAATTTAGTTATTCACAGCATTGAAACCGGCGTTAGACCGCTTGGGCATGGTAGTAATAGCGCCGTCAGCAATTAGCAAAACAGGCTCTGTCCATGTTGCGATACTTTGTCGGAGCAAGCGCTCGCAATTAGTCAGCGACCGGGCGTGTTGGGTTCGGCAAACAAGCAAAATCGTCTCGCACTCCAACCAATCCCCTTCCTCCCCGAGGACTGTTCGCGTTGCGATCGGTTTCCTGGGTCAGCTGACAACTTGATCCGCGTTTTGTCAGACTCCTGGGCTCCACAACGGGGTACCAAAGATACGTAAGGTGATATTATCGATCGAGGAGGAAATTATTTAATCCACGGGCGACCGTATTTTCAAACTCCAAGAGAGGAAACGGAAGACTGAGAATTAGGTTCGTGAAAATGATAATTTTTCACGTTGCTTCATTTGCAAAGCAACATTCTCGATGGTTACGCTGGGACGAGCGTTGGAGCTTGACTTTCCGTTACAGGACAACACCATCATATTAATTTTTTGATTTTGTGGTTGGAAGTTTTTTGTGATCTTATCCAATACGTTGATGGAGTCACGCGATAAAATTCTCGATTCTCAATTCGCCACACTTAAAACCGTCGACACATTTGGCGATGCTGCGTTATCCGCCAGTGTTATCAATCAATCATTCTGTGCATTGCCAGCAAATGCCACACAGGTGGTCGTATTTGGGGTCATCACACGGATTTTGGGAATCCTGAATGCATAATTAGCCAATTCGGGTCTTTCAGCAAGTTATACCCACGCCCCCACACATGGACCGTTGTTGGAAGAAGGCTTGGGTGGTGGTGTTGATGCCTCGACAGAAAGGTCTCACCACACATTTCGATTCTGAGTCACTCTCACCACGCGTTGTGTGGGTGGGTGGCCGGTGTGATACGTTTTAGCCGTGAATGACGGCTATTCGCAGACCGTTCAACACTTCGGTTAAATAGAGCACTACGTGTTGCGTGTGTGATGATGATGATGATGTTTACCTTTCCACTACGACATCCGATATTCCAAACTTTAGAAGCAATTTGAAACTAATTATAAAACACTACCCGTTAACAATATACACGGGATTTCCGTGATTAATTTATGGACCTTTGGGTCTTTGGTATTGCTCACCTATTTCAACAGTTTATTAATGATGCTAATAATAATAATCGTTTTATTTCACGAGGACCGCATTAAACATCAACAGTACTCCTCATGAAACGCGTCTCTGCGTGTTGCTGCTTCGTCTCAAATCTACAAATGGGGACAAATTTGGAATGATCGAATTGCAGCGATGTTCTGTCCTTTTTGCGGTAAGCAAACCGAATAGCCTTCGATTTGGTCGAATAGATTTGCTTTGAGACAAAATAGAATACAGGGGATAGGGGGGGGTCAGCAAAAAACGAGACGCAAGTAGGCAACACTTCGAGAACTTGGTGACGCATAGATGGGTCTCGGGTTGAGTGCATAGAAAACTAGATTATTTGACAAAATGTCTACGGATAGTCCATTATTTAGAACATTCGAGGCTAGAATAAACAACGGGGTATTTGGATGTTGGTTTGGAGGCTAAATTAGGGAATGAAGATCTGCTCAACGGGAAAACGTGATTGAGACGACGCATATTGATTGAGTGGGACTGTCATCCACACCTCTTGCAAGGCTCTATTCAACAACACAACCGCTGAAGTAAATATCACCCAGACCAATGAATAGAGGAGGTAATTTAATTATTATTCAGTAAAAAGATGGACCCTTAGGCAATCTGAGCCGTCTTCCTTGATTGATTCGGAGTTCGTTTGACCAATTGGCGGTTTGACGCCATGCATAGCCTATACAGCAGCTTGTTACTGCAATCAAGCTCGGTTGGACCACTTACGAAACTAGATTTATTGAGAGTGCGCAACCGCCTAGAGGGCGATAAATGCTGGGGCTAGTTCGATGATGCCAAAATCGCCATTAGCTACCACTTCAAAAAGGTGACCCATCGGGGCAGGATAGTTAAATACCGCATGTCCCCTGGCCACCATATAGTACTTATTACCTCCATATGGATGGCGCTGCATGATTACTGCACACGGCCTTATGAGGTCAGCACAGCCGAACTGGTTGAACACATCACCGCAGACGCCCCCCACAACCCCAATACTCTTGCGACCCCGAATCTGGCAGTATTTATGGCGGTTTTTAGGCTACTAGTGGTAGACTCGCGACAATAAATCACAAACATAATTGCCTTGATACTCATCTAGGGCGTTGACAAAAGACCCACTGTAAACGGGTTCGGTGGCGCTTTATGAGCGCTCCACTCGATTGATGTTTGTACAGCTTGGAGGCCCTGGAATGCCGCGGATTGGGCAGCGGCATCTGCGGTGATTAGTGCTCGCCATCCTCTGTTTCTGGCCACAATTACGGCGAGAGCAATTTGATTGTCAAAAAGCTATTCAAAACAACAAAAACACTGCGATTTCCGAAAATCATTTAATTGGGGCAAGGAAGGCACGTTTAGAAAACGTTTTCGCGAACTTGTCACGAAACATTTAACACAACACTAAATTTCGGTTCCCCTTCGAAGCTAATGTCACACACACACACGCGTACTTTGAAATTGGGACGAACGAGGCTCGTTTGGCATTAAATAGTTGTTTTGTTGCATTAACAAGAAGAGTTTTGTACGGGCGTCGTAAAATGTAGGTTGTGTTTGTCTCGCCCAACGCGCCACGACGTGTTGAGTTGTAAAGGTCATCGCGAAATTCCACAAGGGTCACCTAAAACGGTGACTGCCGTTTGGTACCACCCACCGAAGAGGAGGCGGCCTTTACGCGTCCTCCCCGACGTTTAAATAAATACCAGCATCAAATGAAGCCCCATGACATCATAAAACACGGGTTCGAGGCCTACATTTCCAACGACCATACTCTTATTGAATTGAGACATGTTTCACAGCAAAAAATTCTAATTCAGAGAAAAATATACCAAACACAGCCTATCAAGAGACGGATTAAAGGGAATCACGGTTCTTCTGTGGAAATTAGACTTGGGGTCTTTGGCCTCGACGAGAAAAAGGGTGACCGATTTCGTGAGTGAGATTTAACGCAAAACGACAAATTTGCTTTAACGGCAAACTACAAACTCGAAACAAAATGCCCCAATTATCAGGGCTTCTTCCAGCCCTGATAATTGGGGCGGCCCGGTGTGTGACCACTTGGCCGCATAAACGTTTGTGAAAACTTGTCAAATATGGAGGGTCTAATTGAATTAGATTTTGGCCATGCCGGAGGCCCTGGCTACCTACCACATGGTCAAAAAACCACCAGGAAAAACAAAAAAACACACACCTCCTATACCCCTCCGTCGGCCAGCCTCTCGCCCCCCAAAGGTATCCCCCTGCGACGCGGTGGGTGGCCACTTGAAACAGCTGTTGCCTCACTGCAAGAACTGGCGTAATTGCCCTCCCGTCCACATAACAAATGTGGTGTCGGGAGGGCCCGCTAGACAGGGTTCAGTGGCAGCAGCAGTTTCGTCGATGCGATGACAGATATTTTTAGTCGGAAAAGTTACCAACACAGAGGCGCCAATTGGGTGTTTCAAATTGCGTTTCACATCGCGGGAAACCCTGTGGGTTCGAATCGACCGACTTGGAGGCCGTGGAATGGTGGAGACTGAATTAACCGGCCACGAAGGCGTAGCCCCCGTGCAAACAAAAAAACTGGTGTCGTATCACGGAGTTGATAGGAGTTTAAAGGTGACGGCGCCCCGAAGAGGAGGTGCAGCTCATTGAAGCCCTTCAAAAATCACATCAGACAAAAGAAAAAAGACCCAAATAGTTAAAAACAACCCAATCACCGTTTGGTAAATTGTTTAAAACAAAACAGCCTATAAAGATACTAAAATACGTATTGTATTTTGGCTCTGGATTAACCGAGGAAGCTGGTAAAGCACAGTGGTTTGCTGGATGCGGCGTCGACTGCATCATTTAAATGCTCGACGCACACACTGGCAATTTGTCACATCCAACCGCCCCTCCCTTCATGCTAGTCTGGTGGAGAATTCGACTTGGGTGGCTCATTTTAATTTCTACAATAAAGTACTCTTAGTCATCGCTGTGGAGAAGCAGTGCCTGCGGTGTCGATCGCAGATAATCAGGCAGCTTCGGGCGTGACTGGCCCGTGACAACACGCAATTCACCCCCCCTCGCAGATTCTGGGTGATTTCCACAGTCACAATAACCCCAAGGTTTCACTCATTAATAATTCTAAATGCGCAATTTACGGGGTTGTTCCAACAAATTGGTCGATGCGCGCTGGTGCGATGAGTCACCTAGCTCAGCGCATTTCACGAAAAACCCCGGTATTCGTCCTGAAAAAAACAGTCACTCCACATCAAGGAGAAGGACAAAAGACTGGTAGAAATGGACGGAGCGGTTGGCTCTGTCTGTATGTCTGGGTCTGCGAGAGTAGCAAAATAGAACCGGTAGGAATCTCTTCATTCCATCAGACAAATTCTGGCTGTGGATTGGACAGTGGAAACCAGTAGAAACGATTAAAGCGACAGACGACTGGGATGGAGGACTCACCGGTAGTGGCGTTGGTGTGTGTGCAATCCACCTGGGCCCGGAGGTCCTCTGAATGGTCGCTGGTGTTACAGACCCCTCCGGGAGGTTTCAACACAACATCTACGAACGGCGTGCTCTGAATGGTCACCACCTATGGTACACACAGACATCCGAAAGACACAACTATAGGGCCTGCGTAACTGAGATGGTGGTTGTCCAATTTTAGAGAATAAACGTAGATAATCCATATAGATTACTCAATTAATAGAATTCATTGGTACTAAATCATTCATTTTGGACTTTATTAGGCATCAGTTATTTTTATACGAATTAGCGGTTTGACCGGTACAATAAAAGTTTGAATAGGCGTCAGCAGCGCTAAGTTGATTCCATTCGTCATGTGTCTTGCTTATGCGTGATTTCATTTGTGACGCATTTAATTTCTAACGGTCTTATAAACATTGGCGAGTTCTGCACATATTTCCACAGTGTCAGTTCTCTTTGTACGTGTAAACGGTAATCTCTTAACATAGTAACCCGGAAAATTGTCTTGACGCTGAACGAGAAATGCTTGTGTAACCGGTGCCTCATTGATAATTTGAAAAAGGGCGCGCGTTATGGAAAAGGCCTTTCAATGGCCGCCATTACGCGATTGCCAAACTTTGGACACTTCGAAGGTTTAATTTGCCTTTCTTGAAAAGTTACCTCGTTTTTATTTCGTTCATTTTTGTTAAATTATTTTACACCTGCTATATACAATCGCAACTTCTTAGATAATTTTTGTCTGTTGTAACATTTAATGCTGAAATTTCTGGTCCTCGTGACCTTAATAAAGCGAATACCTTTATTGTTAAGTGGCGACTTCTCTGTTGCTTTGTGGTGGACTGATTTGATTAACCATTGCGTCTAAATGAATTACGCGTTTCGAAAGACTTTTCATTGCTCAATCACCCCCGGATACCTACCCAGGGTACGCCCTTTCAGAATGCCGCTTAAATGTCCCGCCCATCTCACTCAGTTTGTCTTTGAGACAATTTCATCGTTACAAGACTCCATTTCCAGGGATGGTGCCTGATCTAGTGGACTGATCTCATCAAACCATTTACTTTAAATTGATTAAAAAATAATAAGTTTCCATTTCCTATGAAGAATAGGGTTTGCTTTGGATAGGATATATCTCGTGCATCATTTGTTTTGGAAAGCGATACTAACCATGATGGCAATTTTTCAGTTGCTACTTCCATATTTAATGACCCTTGATGCTGCTAAGTAAGCAACGGAGAATGAGCTTTTAAGAAAACGATTGGATTTCTAGTGAAGGTTAACCGCCTTGACGCAGAACCACTAGAGCACCTGGCCAAGAGCCCAACAGAAAAGGCCGTGTTAGCTTAAACATATTTTCGTCATATGGAAAGAAAACAACTTACCTTAAGGTGGGTCTTTTTCTTGAAGCTGCGAGGTGGAAGAGATTCTTCCCGCTGAGCCTTTTCGAGGCATACCCCAGCTCCGTTCGACTTTGCGCAAATCTGCGTCGTACGAACAAAGCGATAGCCGCCTGGCCAGTATATAAGACCAGTATCCAGAGTAAGACGACTCTCCCTGCTCGACCCCTTTTCCTGTGAACAAGCGTAGACAAATCGTATATTAAACTTGTTACTGACTAAAACAAGTAGTACATCTGTTTTGTAAAGTTGGGTTTCACTTTCAATCTTAAGTAAAGAACACGTTTCGGAAACTCTGTTACGCTTATACAAGAAATAGTTTCCAGTGCCGACACCAAAATTACGAATGAAAAATCCAAAGATGTTACCGTGATAATGAGAAAAGCCAACTTAAATCTACAAACGAAACTTTACTCCTTTTCCAGTGTAAACTGTTTACTGACAAAAGGAAGTAATAAGGTTGTGTGTCTACCAGAAGCCAAGTCTCGCAGTATTTTTTGAATACCACTGGCGCGGTTGATCCGCGGTTGATCCGCGCAATATCAGACCGAATTCAGCATGCAGCGAAATGCGATATAATTCTAAAATAACTAAATCGGTCTGAATACTCAACCCGAATAAACGGAATGATCGGAATTGTTTTAATTTGACCTCATCCAGTAGCTGACCTCGGGTATACCGTAGTTGCCAACAGTGACCAGTTTTCCAGGGCCCCTGGAACGTCTGTTGCTCGCACAGTCGCGTCTGTTGCTCGCACAGTCGCGAGGCTGCATGTTGACAATGTCATAGAAGGATCCCACCCGGTCACCGCGCCCATCAAACTCCACGTGACCCGTAACCCCGTCCGGCAACACCACTCCCAACATGGATCTACAAGGGGATGAGGCTGAATTATGAAGAGGGCGAATCCAATTAAATGGCAGATATGGGGAGCGCATGAATAGGCTTAACTGACCGACCGATCACAGGAACTCAAGATAGCTTGAGGGAAACTTCCTATTTCCCAGAGCAGAAATCTCTTCTTTCTGAATTTTTTTATATCTCGAGTTTTCGAGATAAACTCGTCATCAATTACTATCTTTCATTATTCATTAATTTCCTCTCATGCCGTGGCATGATTCATGCCCACCCAGAACAGGCGAACACAACCGATCACACCCCATTGGGCACCCTTCGTGCTGATTCCCGTTGGAAATCGATAGTTCTTTTGAGGCTGTGCGCTCGTATTTCGTCTTAGCATAATTCTTCGGACACTCATACAAGTTTGGCGAGTCATTCATTAACGTGGCATTGCAATAAGGAGGGGTGCGAAACATCCAATGCATATTTACTGGTAAATGAGCGGTGCGTATTCGAGCCATGAGTAGTTGGCTGTCTCGTGGGGGTCGAGTGAGTCAGACGTGGGGAGACGATCGAACATCTCGATTTCCATGAGATCCTGGCTGCAGTTCCTCACGGACTCGAGAGCAAACATGGCGTCGGGATGCTGACGGGCGCGACGGAGGATGCCCTCAGTGGCCACGCGCACGCCATCCTCCACGTGGAGAAGTTCACCTCCCTCGGCCAGTCGAACCGCCAAGGCGCCTATGGCGGACATGGGAACGGATGGGGGCAGTGGTATGAGAAGCTGAAATGCTCTTTTACAGCACACTGAATCGTCTTTTTCGTGCGGAGGATTAGCCGGCTTTATGGATGATTTCGGGAAGTTTCTTGGAGCTATTTTTACGGGCGCTCACTTCGACAATGCAACCTGAAAAGGCGGAAGTGGCTGCCGATTCATCATCCAACACCTAACCAACGTGTAGGGGCAACACCTGGAACTAAGGATTGTTAAATTCCCGACGACGGTCTCCACAATCCACCGGCTCACACGTCGCTAGGCCCGATACATTGTGGCGCCCTGACCTCGGGGTCGAGCCCAGGGTCTCTCACGAACAGAGTGAGGATGCTGACGACCACACAACATCGGGACAACACCCTAGACCCAACAGCTGTCTGCCAACTCACTGTTTTGTCCTATTAAAATACTATTTATGGCCATTTGTTGATTACTTGACTTGAGCAAATATCAGTTGTCGCCGAGAATACAGCCCGGGCTTTACGAAGAGCAAGTACTACAAAGTGTCGACTTCGGCACATCTGTAACGAAGCTGGGGGCCTACCGAGAGGCAAGTTGGTGGCGGCGAGACACTGCTCCGACACGATCCAGGCCCACTCGGAGCCAAACAGACCGAGGGTGTCTGCAGCCGCGAAAACCTGCTCGGCGAAGGAGCTTGTCACAAAGAGGAGGATGGCACGCGTCTGGCCGGCATGCACCGCTGACAGGGCTGCCATTAACTCGCGTCGAGTGCCCACCCCATTGGTGGCAATCATGACCTCTTCCTCTTCTGTGTTGATCGTAATTGTCTGCGCGATCTACGAGGGCAAACAAACGGTTGTTGCGGCCAATTAACGTTATTGTATTCTCTCACACGATAAATGGAAGACAAAAAAGCAAACAACAACCAGAAAAAAAACGATCGAGTACAACAGCACAAAAAGATAACTTGCGTTAAAGGAAGTGGTAGAGCCGCTGTCTAGTGGCTTGTTCGGATTGCCCTCGTGTTTCGCTATCTCTAAGTGGGCCAACAGTGCTTTAGCATCTTGGTTGTTATCCGAATGGATGAGGACGACTTCGTGCCAGTCGAAGGCAGCGATTAGTTTGGCCCAGACTTGACCCTCCATGGAGAAGGGCGGGACAGTCCGCAGGAAGGTTGAGTGTCCGTATTTATCACTGAAAACGGCCTGCCGAGCACTCGTTCCAATGACCGGAACGCCGTACAGAGCTGACACAAACGAGATGGAGAGGGGTGGAAGATTGTGGCGAAAACGGATGGACGTATTGGTCGTGGCAGGGTGCGATACAACCACGGCGAACAAACGGCCATTGCCTTCAGCAAACATAGAGCATAGTTGACGTGACGCCTTGAGGGCATTCGAAGCCAAGATCTGTTACGAAATTAAATGAAAGAAGACACGTAATTCCCGCCTAGATTACAAAACATTAATTTGGAAAATATTAACTAAACCCCAAAGCCTATACATTACCCAAGATTCCACTAACCAGTTGCCTTTCTCGAATTCCTTTGAAAAACGCGTGAAGTAAACACGGTAGGTAAACGGATTCACTTTTCTGAATATGTGGGCATTCATTTAATTCTTTCAAAATAAAATGACTGGTCTTCAGATAGACCAAATATTAAGCCACAATAAATTATGATTCATCCCTCCGAAAATGCTCGGAAAAATTATTTTCTATGGCAAATTCTCGCCCGGGGTAGTGCGAAATATGGGGATGGCAAGAACCTATTCTTTTCTGGCCTTATCAAACATTAATACACATCGAAAGACAACGTCTATATATATTCCTAGATTCGGAGAATACTATGCATATATAACGTAACAAACCTCAGCCGCAGGGCGGAAGGAGATTGGTCTTCCTTTGACGTGCGCGCGAACATCACCAATCAATTCTTTAAAGCGGTTTACAGCATCAAAACTACTGAGTAGTGCTCCAATAGTGTAACTAACTTCCTTATTCGCAGAAGACAAAGCAACACAGGCGGTTAAGCAAACAACGAACGAAACCAACGTCTGGCACATTATGAATGTATGTACTAAGTAATTCTCAAAATACTGAAACAGATGCCACCTTTAATTCTAATCTCAGCCTGAAATGCAAATATAATCGTTGAAGCTAGTCATTTACTTCAGAAATAATTATATATTGACACCACACAACTTTTGCGAAATCAATTTGCCTCTTGACGTGGCCTTGACATGATGGACGATTATCAACATTTAAAACATGTTTTTGCTTTATATCTTGTTACACATGGATCATAATTTGTTATCGTACCGCTCATGCATACCATATACCGGTTTGAAAAAATCGTTGCATGGATCATTTCTGCTTAACGTTGTTTAATAATGATAATGGTACTAATTTTATTGACGTTACACGGACCAAAAGGTTGCTGTTTTACTCGTTTTAAACTAACGTTGATCAAATAAGCACATTAAGTGCAACCTCCTTAGAAATGTAATCGTTTAACGATTGAATGGCTTAATTGATAAAATGGCTAAGATGGGTAGGGAAATTTATTCGGTGTCCCGAACGAGTGGTTGATGCGGTAATGTTGTTGGGGGGGGGGAGGGTTGGTATCTGAAAATTAGGTTGGCAAATTTTAAGGGGGGGGTCTGAGGTGGGTTTGCCCGTTGTCTCAGGAGTAGTTGTCACTACCGTGTCATTCAAAGTAACCGGCACATGAGGGTATTGTCCAACTTCAAGCTTTTCTTCTAAAAAGGATGTTCTTATGCGATCATCGGTTGGGCGTAAATTCCTGGCGAAACACAGCACCTCAATAGCTTAGGAAAGCGTTGATTACAGTCTTGACAGTAGCGTCCGGTATTGACACTGATGAAGGCCATCTGGTGAAACGGTCAACGCACATTAACAGGAAATTGCACCCCTTCGAGTGAGGCAAGGGTTCTACATTACATATGCTTAGGTGACTAAAACGGGCATCCGGCAGCTCGAACAAACTCAATGGAGTATTGTTCAACCGGGTTTCCTTCTGCGCGTTGGCACGCTATGCACGCTTTGGCCAATGTTCTCACGTCCTTTGCGATGCCTTGCCTTGTGAAGCGATCAATTTAACTGATGCCTTGGGGTTGGGGTAGGCGAGGGGCTACAGTCCATCGACAACAGTACGGCGAAATTATTGGGGAAAACCCGGAGGCGAGTGAATCTTCGAGGAGTCACAGTGACAGAAAATTCAATTGTTGATTTGCAGATGATGAACGGAAAGCAGAAACAAGTGGTAAATGGTCTTTCAAAACAGTTAGACTCGACGCATCGGCTCAATATCTGAAGTGCCGAATAAACGGCTAGTATTTCGCGTTCGATAGTACTTAAGCATTTTGCCGTCGCAGTGAATGCTTTCAAGAAACAAACCAGTGGTTGCTGGCGATCTCCGACCAAAAGGCATTCGTAAGAATTTGGATAATTTAAACGGTGTCTTGATGGCGGTTTTGGGAATGTCTTCGGGTGTCATGGGTATTTGGTGATAGGCGCGCGTCAGATCGAGGGTTGTGAAAATTGGCCTTCCGTAAACGGAGGCAACACTTTTTTGGATATGGGGAATTGGATAACTGTCGGGTTCAGTTAACCCGTTTAAGGCCCGGAAATCACAACAGGGCCTCCACTCTCCTTGAGTCCCTTTCCTGTGCAGAGAGGAGGATCGCGGTTGGAGGACGGTCGAAATATGCATAGATCAAGCTTCTCATCGAATTATATTTCGGTGATTCGTCTTCTATCGGGTGCTTGCCGGCGGTAACGGAAGGACTGTGGGAGATCCCGGGTGCGTATGAAATGTTTAATATCGTTTTAAACGTGAGCGTCGTGCTTTTTCAGATTTGCCAAGTCGGGGTGTCGCAAAAGAAGCGAGCGATAGGGGCAACTCGGCATTTCTGTCGCGTGCAGAAAACGTTCTCTGTCTCTGTCGGCAATTTTGGTCAGTTGAGTTGGAGGGCAATCTTCAGCAAGCGCAAACGAATAGCAGGCGGAAGCTTTTTGACGAAGAAAGCTTTGGTGAAGCGATCATTGAGGCAGCTCACTGCAGATAGCTTGCAGGGGGTGCCATAAAGCAGGTGGTTTACGATCGCCCATCTCAAGGGTGTTCCGAAGAAAATCCATATTTTCCAAATCAGAATTTCGCATCCGACACAGCATTGCTTCCTTGAGGGTGGCATACGGAGTTTCTCCAGTAGTTGTGGTGACGTGAGAGAAACGGCTGACCATCTCGGGTGTCAGAGCACCAACCAAATGATAAAACCTGTCAGCTCCCAAGTGATGCCAAGACAAGAGAATTGTACTTCGATAACGGTAAACCAAGCTTTCATATAAGCCGGCCAGACTGGGGGAATATTGACAGAAAAGTCGGCGATTTGTTACTTTGATTCCATTATTTTCGAAAATTAGGACGTCAGACGATGCAAAATATATGCTCTCTAAATGTTGGAATCAAAATCTACATTTCATACAAAACATAAACGTCCTATAAGATGTATGTTTGATGACGCCGGACTGATTGTAAAGCCCACTGACGATATCAATTCAGGAGACACGTTTTGTCGTTTTATCAGTTGTTCTGCTTTTACTCGTTTTAAACAAACGTTAATCAAATCAGTACACTACAGTTCGTTAAAACAAAAAGGGATTAATGTCACTTTAGGCCCTATCCAAATATATACAGCGTCCAAAAAGTACTTTCAATATTTACGCAATCAGTTCATCATACTGTCGGGGCATGAACAAAGCCGGTCATTAATGGAATTATCTTTACCGTTTACGAAAAACGTTTACCGAAATACGAAAAAAAAACGAATAAACAAAGTGTTCAAGATAACTTCACATTAACTAAATCGATTTCGAAAAATTAATCTCTCCCTGATTCAGGAAACCTGTTTAATTATATGAACAATGACATTCTGGTTGAGCTTTCCAAAAAAGAACGATGATTTAGTTTCAATCATATTTAAAATTTGTATGACGTATGTAAGGATTGGCTAAAGGTATCTAAATTACGCAATACAATCATTAGAAAAAGTTCGTAGCGAAGAGGACTATGTTCTCTTTCCTTTGACCATTGGGTAGCTGGCAGCTGTAGCGATTCCACACATATTCTCCTTGTTACGAGCCATCCAAATGTAACCTTGTTGGCCCCAGCTCGAACCCCAACTGTTCTTCACAATCCAGTATTCGCTACCACTCTCGTCAACGTCGTAACCTACTGCGAGAACACCATGATCAAGGTTATCCGGTTGACACGTCTGATCCTCGTAAACACCACTCCTAAAAAATAACGAAGCATAATTTCGGTGACGGACAGAATTTTGCACTGGGTTTGCTCAGCACCCATTTGCACTATTAATAAAATGACCTCATATAAACAAGAAATTCTTGTGTGTTCAAATGATTAGTAACTATATTCAAATATAAATTAAATCAAAACGTTTGCAATTGATGTATGGGTGTCTAAAAGAGGTTGACAAAAATTGTGCTATAAAGAATAGTATTAAAAATAAGTTTTATCAAGATGCAGAATTAAAAAATAACGATTGATTGTAGAAAAGAAGCGCGACTAACCACATCAGTGATGGTCCAAAATAGACGCCCTTAATATTTTTTCAGAACTCTATCCAGACTCTTCAGGCTACATTAATAATCGATTTTTAAAACGGTGTCACGACAGCTCCCTTTTGACACCTGGGCCGCGATTCCCAAGAGTTCAGCCTTACATGTATCGATTACCGCCGGACTCATTCACGGACGTCTGGTTTTTAACCCATGTAAGGGAACTCTCTGTTTTACGCCCTTTTACTCAGTTAAGTCCTCTGATTCCGGGAAACGCTAAAAGCGGTCTTTAAACCTGGACATTGGCAATATATCATTTGTATACTCTATGATGAATTTATTTAAAAATAGATTTTTAATCGCGTTTTTAAAAGGATACTCGAAGTTGAAAAACCTCATTATAGCTACCCGTAGGCAGGTGGGAATTGGGACGACACTGGACATTATTGCATGGGTTGGCCAATATGATCAAGGCTGAGAATCCACTTCCACAAACGGTAACAAGAGTAGAAAGCGTTGCATTAAATGAATTTCAGACGTTTTCATACCGGTACATCTGGAATCCACTTCCACTTGCATCAATAGCGACGGAAACTGGTCCAACGAAGGCTACACTCATCTGAAGCTGCTTCTCGCTATATTTATCCACGTCGCGGAAGCCTGTAACATTGGCAACAACCATTTTCTTGTTGAACCCACACCTCCCATCCTGAAACAGTTCATTAAAAAAAATGAAGATTTTAACAAGAAAGTTTTTTAGAATTTTTTTTAAATTTACCTTTGCTTTATAGGGATAACTGCTCTCCAGTTCAGGTCCGAACATTTTCCAGTACTTAAAGGCATAATCCATAAGTCCACCGTTGCAACCCTCGTTGCCCTGTCGTTTGCTACAATCCACTAATTGTTGCTCCGAGATGCTCAGGAGTTTGCCAGTCATGTTTTTAATTTGACCTTCAAGCGACCCCGTCGCGGAAAACGCCCAGCAAGAACCACATTGACCCTGAAATTAATGCGATGGAAAAGTTTAGATGGCAAATAAAGGAAGATTTATCGCTACGAACAAAACAAACACGTTTATTAAACTCAGCGTTTGGATAGACGTGTTTATTGTGGTATTGGTCACCAATCATTTATGAATTGTGGGAAACCGAGGTATGCAAACGTTCCTCAAACATTATTTATGACGTCGATAATCAAATAAGAATCCTCGTTTAGCAGGCGTCGATTATGTCGAGGAAAGGTTAAAATTGGCGCACTTTTCGTGCATTTACCTGGTCTTTGACTGGCGTGACGAATCCCTTTTTCCTCCAATCCACGGAGTCTGGAACAGGCGATTGTGGATCGAAGTACCTCACCCTTGACCCTTCAAAGAAGGTGTTACCTTCATAGCGACGTTTTAAAGTCAGGTACTGGTTCGCGAATTCTTTGAGAGTCAAATCAGCAAATTTATTCAGCGCAGTTGTGTAGGTCTCCAAGCCGATATTGAAACGGGCATTATGCCATTTGCAGAAGTTGTAATTCTGCTCAAATATGCGCATGCGTAGACGTTCTTCGCGAACCGTCGAATATTTCTTGCCATGGATGACCTTCCACGACCGCCAGATGGCTGCCACGAGAGGTTTTTGGGCCTCAACGGCGCAGAGCAAAATGCAAATTGACACCAACACCACGAGAATGCCTGGACGTCCACACAGCATGGTAACAGGAGGCAAAATGTATATCCTACCGAATTATATAAACAAGTTGAATAGGGTGCCACCATTTAAACAAAACACCATGCGATTGTGCACCGAACTGTTTATACGACTGTTCGTTCGATCAAGTCAGAATTAAGAGGACATTGTTTGGTCTACAACCGGAAACCTTGTTTATAGAAAATGATTATTTACAGAGAACCAATTCAGAATTAATTGACAGAGCCTAAGAACTGGTCTAAGAGATTTACATCGAGAAGGGCTGTGAGGGGTCCCCGATATATGGATGGGGCGCTTAAATGGCCGCCTTCGCACGTTTCCATTCTTCTAAACCTACCCCCTTGTTATTTGGTTTGTTCGTGCAAACTTATATTTGATCTTCCATGTGGAATCGCCACTTCCTGCAGCGAGTTTGTTTGTTTTAAAGTTTGATGCTGACTGATTGCTCTTCGTGACCATAATAAAGCGAATACCACCATCATTATGAGTAGTTTACATGAGGCAGGAAGGGACAAAGATAATCGAACAGGAAACGAGATTATTTATAAAAGCCAGGAATTTTGAAGTTGAGCTTGAGGCGAAATGGGGGATTGAATTAATCTATTCTTCTATCTTTCGTCTTTCTTCGCCAAATATTCGTTTGGTCAAGGATGTTCGTCGGTGCGCATTAAGTTATATTTTAGTCTCTCGTTCAAGTCTGTCCACGTATCCGTTAGTGAATGAATACTATTGATTGTTTACTTACGTTGTATAAGTACAGTGTTTAAACAAACATCGTTTTCAAGGGCGCATAAGACAGCATCCCATTGGCGCAGGACTAAGAAAGACAGATTTTTTTATGTAACTTTGACCATTCTGATTAACAATCTTTATTCGTTTGAATTTGAAGTCGGAATTTCGTTGAGTAGGAAAAATCAATAAAATAATCACCCAACGTCTTTGTTCAACCCGTCTCGTCTTACCAGACGAAATAGGACAAAGTCAACACGCGGTAACCTTTAACAGAAAAAAATCAGTCGCCATGTCTGCACACACACACACACACGAGTTCTTAATTAATTCACGCGCACTTGGTCGCACTCCCTATTATTCCACGCCGATGTCATGTCTTCTTCTAACATAACAAATTAGACCTCCAAACCTCAGCTTGCATTGTTGACGTATACTTCGCTTGAGGGTAAAAAAAACAAAATTTATTTTAAACCAATTACTTCTACGAGACGTCCACTTTACGGAGGACAATGATGGCATTCATCGGTGACTCATGTATAATGCCGTTTAAACAACTTTTTTTAGCAAAAGGAGATAATAGAGACTCAGGAAACTGAAAGACTGCTCGTTGGCTATTGGTTATCGCATGCATCTCAACATCAACATGTCTCAGTGTTAGTAGATTAATGTATTTTAATTTTTTACCGAAGTTGTTGTTGTTGTTCATCGGGAAAATGCAAATGCATATCTGGCTGGAATCTCTTTACAACCCCACGGGTTGTTTTTTGTTCCGGATTTGGCGATGTGTATGACGAGCCTAAATCACCGCGTAATGCGTCATCCATTTGGTCGATACCATCTTCCCTAAACATGATTCATTTTTTTAGGAAGGGCAATCAATACGCACGTACTCTCCAAGACGCTAGGTGTAGCGACTGCAAGCGACCCAGATGCTGGAATTAGACGGCTGCTTTAGTTCGACCAGTGTTGTTTATTAAGTGTTGGGTGTGGAGCGCTCAGACCTGTAGTCAGTTAACGGAGAACGTAATTGGAACAAGAACTGGGCCGCAATTCGCTTCGACTTGACATCCAATGGCTTAAATTCGGGACGCACACGAAACAGACTCGTCATCTTCCGGGGCACAAATCTAGGAGCTGCTCCCTGGAATCAGATGCTCGGTGGTGTTCTTCAACCGGGCTGCCGAAAACTGTCATTTCCATCGCTCCACAACAAAAACTTTAATCGGGAGAAATTCAAACAATTCACATCGGCCACAGCTTCCATCTCCTCTTCTTCGGGGGACGACGCCACTTGTACAGTGTCTTCGTGAAGCCGGTTTATCCCAGGCCACTTAAAAATGAAAAGTTGGGGCTAATAAAAATGCAAACCAGTTTTCCGAATTTCAACTTTTTTTATGCTTGACGCTCCTTGGCACGCTAGCTCCGCCTAGGCCATTGCACGGGTCCTCGGGGCATTAAACTGAGACTCGGTCAACTCCACTGTCCACCTCGTTTAGTGTCCGTTTTGGTGACTCGTCGACTGGGCAGGTTGCGCTGTCAAACAGAAGCGTTGTCGCTGTTATGGAATTTTTAAATCGAAACAACGTAAACACGATTTAATATGTAAAAAACGTCGTCGTCGTCGCCTCAACAACTGACAGCGGCGCATCACCTGAGCAGGACTCGTAAAACGTCACATGAAGCTGACAGGTCGTGTTTTAGGTGAAACCACGTGATCATGATTTTGTAAGTCTGATCGGATGTTTATCGTAAGGGTTAATAAGTGAAATACTGGCATTCTATCGGGGATTAAATGACCCGAAATCCAACATTAATTCAGAAATATGTATGAACCTTTGGATAAAAAAATCCCTACATTTTAATCGCTAAAAGACACGCGATCACGGCTTGTAGAATAGATATTTATCGTTGTTTGTGCTTCTGTGGCACTTCAGTGGCAGTCTTTGATGCAGAATAACGAATCCACCGACTAATTAAAAACGAATTTTACTTCTTCTGTCTACACCGTTGCCGACTGTTAATCCAGGTTCGACATGAAAGCAGTTTGCCACAAACCCCTCGAAACATCGGAGCCACGACTGGGTGTTCAGCCAGCCAACGTCGATGAGTCGACCCTCCCAAATTCCCAATAACATTTATCCACTTATCGTTAAATTTTTAACTGATTTACTCGCGGATTTGGGACAGGTTGCAAGGCATCTCTCGAGTCTTTGCGCACGAATCAGTGCGTCGTGCAAGGCAGCTGGAATCCGTTCAATAAAAATGGAAGCGCCGTTGGATCCTGGAATGCACGGCGCCGCCCAATTTCGCGGGGATTTGTCTAAACCGAGAGATTAAATTACCACCATCTGTTTGACGCGCCTGTCAAGCGGTTTACAACCACGGCGAAGCAGCTTCTGAATGCAGCTACTCGGCGCTACGGGTACTAGTTGAGACCAACGACTGTGATGTTACCCCGAGCCCTGAAAGACTTCTTGAAGAGACGGGCTTCTCCCCAATGGCACCCCTGACGAACAACGTGAATCTGAAACAGTTGATCGGTACCGCAATGAGGGATGTGGATCGCGCGGACCTGTAGCGATCAACCAATACTGGACCACAAATAACTGCGTCTTGACCTCCAATGGCTGAAATTCGGGACACACATGAAACAGACTCATCGTCTTCTCCCGGGAATATGATGCTCGCTGTTGTTCCTTAAATAGGAATGCCGAAAACGGTCATTTAAATCGCTCCACAACTAAAACAATTATTCGGGTGAAATGCAAACAATTCGCCATAAACAAATCAACTTATTTGAAGACATTAGATCGATTTTTTCCGAATGACGTCGTTTTCCTAGTAGCAAAATCGCCCTTTCTTTATATCCAACAATAACAACAAAAACAACAATAAGAGGTAACCACCGGTAACGGCATGCAACAGATGGCGGCCGCTTCTGAAGTGGGCGATAATTTGTCAATTTCGGCCGCTCCCACGTACTCGCGCCGGCCACTTCCCTCGAGACACGTGGCCGAGAATAGACAGACGTGGCCGACAGACGTTCCTCGAGACATCCGTGGACACGCGCACGCCTTAAATAGAACCGGCTAGCCACCGAAGGCCTATAAAAATAATCGCGTTTCCTAGTCCATTATCTGCGCACTCGATCGCCATTTCACTAGTTATTCCAAAAAGACCGGCTTCGTATCACCCCAAAATCGGTGTTTTCCGCGGCACTCGTGTGGCAATAAACCCACAAATCAGACTCAAACAAGGGCTCTCGGATGGGGCAACATTCAGCCCAAATGGAATGGTCTGGAAATGCACGGCCTCGTTGTACACCCCACCTCATTCTCCTCGTGGGATACGCTTCCCGACAACGTTTCCATAGCCTCACATTTTCCCGTGGGATATTGAAACTAATCTCGTCTTTGAGTGGATCAACCATAAATTCACCCCAATTCACACCAGGATTCGTCGTCATCTTCTCCAGCTGTTTCCTCCCCGTGAGCCCTCTATTCAGGTGCGTCTCGATGTCGACCACTGCGAAGGCTCCACCGTCGAATTCCAACAAGACCGTCTGCTCCCTATCGCTGCAATTGGCGCTTTCCCAAATGGTCTCCATTTTCCGTTTCATCGGAAGGGCTGAAGCAGCAACACGCTGAGAAGCTTTTCATTAGTAGTATTGTCACTCAAAAATGCTGAACGTTTTGGTCCTCGTGACCTTAATGAAGCGACAATTGTTATTTTACAAATAAGTCATTTTAAATCCTGATAGACTTGGCAGATTGAGTAAATGCTTCCGAATTGGCTGTTATTGTTGGCACCGAAAATGTGGGCTGCCCGGAAATAAAATGCATTTGATTACAAATGATCTCAGTAAACTTCTTCATCGCATTCGATAACATGACAATCACTAGAGTTACGTTTCACACAACACGTTTTAGTGGAGAGAAGAAATATCAACCGATTCGTACACGCAGAATCACAATTCTGGAGTTTCAAAAGTCCCGACCAGCAATTTTTCATTGAGAACAGAACAACAAGAAATTTTGCTTCTCTTCTCCTTCGGAAGCATTTCCGAACAGAATGTTGTCGATTCACGGAATAACCACAACCATTTATGTATTGGTACTGTCTGTCTACGTCAAATATTACTATATGCTGAATTGAATCGACCGAATCGCTCATAATTTTAAATATGCATTCACACACTTGCATTTTCAGCCAAATAACAAAATGAAAATGCATAAAATTGTTTTACACTTTATTCCTATGATTGGTGTCTTCTTTAAATGGATGGGCAGAATTGAAAGAAAAGGGTTTGGCGGGAGGGGTGAGGTGGGGAAAATTATAACGCTACCTCACCACGTCGATATGGTGTCAGGGAACGGGGAAGAGGGGGCGGAGTAAAATTTGTCTCTTAAATGCGCAATCGTGTTTTTGTCTCACGTGCGTCACATTCACGGGCTGGACGGAGAGTTTGCCTGCAAGGCGGATTGCTGAAAGACACTCGTTGACTCTTGATCGAAGCTGTGGCTGTCGAAGCTCGTTGGACTGTCCTCAGATGCAGCCGGAGGGGTCGACGCCCGCGGAGGTTGGCTGAGCTCCCCGGAGGTGTAGAAGGGGGTGGCCGGCCATGGGAGCACCATTCTGGTGGTAACCCGGGAAGCCCCCGAGGTGGGGTTGCTCATGCGGATGCTGGTGCAAGTAGCAAACCTCCCTGTACATCTCGACGCCGGAGCCCGAGGAATAGCCGGCGGCAGTCAACTCGGTGGGTGCCGGCGCAGGCGGAGAACACATCCGACAGGAGGGACAGCTGGACGAATAGGAACCGGAGAAGAGGGTGTTGGCGTCTGTCACGAAGACGCCTAGTCCGGCATTGGCAACAGACCTGTCGACCTCCGAGGCATCGGGCTGTGATGTGGGCGGCGGCGGCTGTTGGGGCAGCTGAGGGTGACTTGCTCCGCTGACGGGCGGTCGGTAGGGCCTTTCGTACTTCAGGGGTGGGGGAGCTGGGGCAGCTGCAACACTCCCAGATGCGTGCTGGCGGCGACAGAGAGCTCGCTTCAAACTGGCAAATGTCTTCTTGTTGCCCCAGACCCACATGCCCGAAGTAATTCCGATAACAAAAGACATGAATATGCGTAGCATCGCGGCTTCCGACGAGGGCGAAGCCTCGGGGTGACATTCGGTGATGCCCCAGGCCACGCCGCGGGGCGAAAGACAGTGCGGCTGGTGCGTGTTCAGCTTCTGGATGGCAGCGCGCCACTTGGTCTGTCCAAGATACTCGTAGAGATTGCTCGCAATGAGACAGGCCATCGGGCAGGTGTACAGCACCACAAGGACCCCCAACTTTGCAATCGACTTTTCCAGACGTCTCCGGCTTTCTCTCTCGCGGTCATTTGCCGTCTTCAACTTCCGACGCACTCTCAACACGGCTCCAAAGCCGATGCTCAAAAGAATCAAGCCCAGAATGAGACACACTGCTTGGGGCAATAGGACACAGAAGAGGAGGGTTGTTTTGCTGTGAAAACCAGTGTAGCAGGTTCCGGTGAGTTCGTCGGCATCGATTTTGTGTTGAATGAGGATGAGGATGGCGAGGATAGCCGGCAGAGCCCAGGCCATCATGTGGAAGATGCTGCTCACCGAGCCCACTCCTTCGTGGCCCCACTTGCGCGAGGTTGACAGGTACCAGGCCAGACTGAGCATAACCCACCAGAGGTTGCTCGCCATACCAAAATAATAGGAGATGAGAAAGCAGACTGTGCACCAAGTGCTCTCCTGTCCCCCGGTTAACAGATAACTCTGGCTTTCCGCTGGGCTACCCTCATTCACCTGGAGAGGTCGACAGGTCACCCGCTCGGGTCCAAGACCGTACTGGAGGATGTAGCCGACACCGATTGCGAAATAGCACGCCGCCAGATAAAGGACGGGTCGTTCGGGGTATCGTAAGCGCGAACTGTCGGCAATGAAGGTGAGGAATGTCAGCGCCGACGAAATAACACAGAAGACCGCCCAAGCCAGAAGCCAGGCGCGGGCGAATTTCTTGTCGGCTGTCCTGTAGTATAAATCGGCGCCGCAGTGAGTAAGACAGGTGCCATTGAGGAAGTGGGAGACGGAGAATTCGGCTGCGGTGCATGCCTTGTTGGAATCCGCGGCTGCAACCGCCGCCTGCAACAGTGAGTCGAGATTCGGTGCTCCCTGACTGCGTTTGACGAAGATGTCGTGCAGTTGGGGATACATGCTCTGGAGAGACGCCAGAGAGCCACCGGGAACTGCTGACTGCGGCGAGGGCATTACTGGCTTCTCGTCGTCCAGAGAATAACCGTCCGGTTCAATGCACAGCTTGGGAAGCTCAGGTAGCTCTTCACAGGCCAGTTCGGCGGGCCAGCTAAACTGAAACCGGCGCATGATTGGTTCGCATCGACCGCGCACGTGAATGCACAGAGGTTTACAGGGCTTCAGGGCCGACTTCTCAAGCACCGGGGTACACATGGGAAAATATATGCTACAGAGAAATAGTTTGAGGTAATGCGAGCAGTTGATATTGAGGAGGGAGTTGTAATCAATCATTCGCTTCGCCGCCTCCTCCTGCGATGTCATTTTCACCCAATTTGGCATTTTGGTCTCCGAGTACTTGAGTCCCTGACAGACCGGCTCTCGGATTGGGCTACATTTATTCTGGTCATCGTCATCATGGTAATTCGGTGGTTTTTTTAGATCTCCAAAATTTAATTCATCCACAGTTGCTGATGCGAATAGTAGGAGGTGGATGAAGATAAGTGGTGTCAAGAGGTTGCGTCTCCTCATCGTTGAGAGTGCGCGTCTTGATCAAAAAAACGCTAAAATAAATGACACACGCCGTTATGAATATATTTGCGCCTTGTCTGTGCATGTGGTCTAAGCGCACCTTCGAGTTGACCAATCAGGTGTCGACGTTGTGTGATTGGCTGGCTCTCGGCGAATTATCGCGCGCAATCGTTCGCTGCGTCGCGTCCTTTGAAGCCGGGCGGCCTGCAATATTGGCTATGTACACGAGAACTGCGAGAATATTTGCACGACGGCTGTGGTCCTGTTTGTTTTTTGTCCCTACAGTGCCGACTACAAACGTTATTTTCGTGGCATTTTTGGGGTAGATATCTGAATATTTATGTTGGTCACAAGGAGTGACTATGTCCTTTTGGCACCAGTGATTGCGAATCAACCATTTAATGGTAAATGAAGCACATCGTTAGCCATATAGTTTCTGTACAAATTAAACTAAGCAATTGTTATGGCACCTGGATCCATAGATCTGTGGATAACGGGCAAGCAAAAGTGGCCTCAACATCTATTGATTGGCTACGCGAATGATTTGACAGTTTATTCATTAAATAAATCAATTTCAATCGGTTCGTCAAACAAAACGGGCCACCCAAACCGTGTGGTCGCAACGCCATCATCGAGAAGACGTCTCATCCGACAAGGTCGTCAGTCTACGTTCCCACGCATACCAGCTTTCACGCCATGCTAAGAACCGGTCGTAGAGGTGGGCCTCCTTAATTCAACAACTTATCGGCTGGCAGGCGGTGTTGGAACCGTCTGATGCATCATCCGCAATTTATCACCAGCCGGAGTTCTACGTGCTACACCTGTGTGGTGCTGAAGTTTTGGATGGTGTAGAGGCGTTTAGGGTTTTGTCTGGGGACGCCACGTGTACTAATAGTCCACAACACCTTCGGGGAAATACCGTCCACGAAGCAACCTGCTCATCCGCCAGCAGGAGCAGATTTTCGAATGGAAAAAACGATCAAAACCCAAGTCAGTTAACTTCAATCAGGACCGCAGGAAAATTAAGCTTTCTGGGCTTGGTGAGCACTCAAAATTGGCTGAAATACCAAACATTGGCATCAAAATAAAAGTACGGTCAGTTACTCTGCGGCTTGAGTCTGTGTTTTTCTATCACTGGCTCTTGATGAAACCGATGTGTTCGGGCGGGACTCGTCGTCGTTGTCATCGGCGGCGGCGGCATCTTGAGAGAGAACTCACCACTGCGTGGTGGCGGGCGAAGAGACACGTCTGCGGTGTTTGTTTTTACCGATTCACATGTGTCTGCGCGGCACCACTATTTTTGAACAGGGTTGTTTACGCCTAAAAACCAGCCGTTTGTCTGATTTGTTACGACCAAGACGTTTGGCTTTAATGCATACACCGCCGTTTGGCACGCCATGAAAAACGTCTCGTCGCTTTTATGGTGAAAAACACGCAAGCTACACGGTTGCTAATCATCTACCTCACCGTCTCCTGATTTAATTTATTTGTTCTCTCCTCTGCTCAAACAACAAGCAAAATAACGTGAATTCAGCGTTAGGTGGCAAGAGAAGCGCTTAGAGAAGCAAAATTAATGCTATCGGAGTTCGAAAATTCACTCAACTGTTTAGTAATGCACAGCATTGGCCCAATGGGCGACGGCCATATTGCCTCCATCTCTTTCGATACTACGGATTTGACTATGATGGCGAGATGACCAAGCTAGGGACGAAAGATCGCCTCACCACACAACCGGAAAACAGCTGCTACATCATCCGCCATTTGATCAGCCTGTCTGAGTCCCACAAGTTTTATAAACGGGGGCCATTCTAAAGGAGACTGGCCGAGAAACTTCATGGAAAATTCGCCCAGGAAGCTGCAGCCGGTTCATCCTCGCCGCGCAAAAGACAGCCAACCGTTGTAAGCGCGTATTTTAATCACCGATGGAAGGCCTTAGGGGGGTTAAATGCAAACCGGAAGAGTGCGTAGCAGATAAATTCCCAATCGTCGTTTTGTAAGCCTGCCTTAGCCGTCGGCGCTTCTTGCGTTAATTAAAGTCATTTGGACAATGGTACTTCGACAATAGGTAATTTTAGTTGGCCAGTGTTGAAATCGGGTTGATTCCAACGGGCTCAATTCAGTCGCCTGTGTCCACGGGATGAAAACTGATTGATTTGGGCGATTTGCCCAGACAACAGAGGTATTGAAGCCATTTGTGAGGCTATTTCGCGTTGGTGCTGACGGCGTGGGATAAATTGCGAAATAATCGGGGGTTTTCTGCAAAACTCGCTTGTTTTTCGGATGGCCGCTGATATGCCCTCAATTCTTCGACCAATGCGCGTAGGCTGCTCTACCTGCGTTCAATACCTACAAGAACGGCGGCCTATCGCAATTGGGTCATTCCTTATTTGTCCCGATTTTTCGTTTCACCCGAACCGATGAAGCAGAAACATAACGGCAGTTTTGTTAATCATATTATTGTGCTTAAATGGAACGTTTGGGCTCTCGTAACCTTAATAAAGCGCATACGTTTCACTATGATGATGATGATTATTATTATTATTATGAGAAATAGCGGAAGAGTGCGACCCCCTTAGTCTAAAATTCAGGGACCTCAAAATGAAGAATTTTGTAATAAATATGGATCTGACGCATCAAATCAGCTTTATTTCGCACCCATGTTTGACCCAATAGGAACAGGGTGTCTGGTCTCGCCAATTTCTGAAATTATAACTCTAGCAAAATGCACGTTATGGGTGTCACTAATCAATCACAGGCCGATTGCTTTGTTTGGCATCTGTCGCCGCCGCGCAAATTTCAAGTTGGGGTGATTAGCACGCACCTAACACCTGTGGACTGGCAAGATTCTTCAAGCACAATTAGAGATTATTTATTGAGCCTGCGTGCCTCCGCGGTGGTATTTGATGCTTTATCCCATTGGCCAATCGTCCCGTTTGTAGAAGCAGGTTCACAGCTGCAAGTTACTCATGTTTCCGCTGGCAATCGACACAAAACTTGTTAAGCCCCGTGATTAAGGGAAGCGACTTCAAAGAACTGCGATTCGCGTTCAAGGCGAAGCTTGCCAGAAAACTTACAATTAAAACGTTATTTCCATGCATATTTAAGACAAAGCACCGCCAATAGAATCGATAAATGGAATTGACCAATAAGAGCAAACAAACGACTGAAACAAAACAAACACGTAATATTTTGGAATACGAAAAGGAAATGGGGAAGAGTTACAAAAATTATAAATTTCGTCTATTTATTTAAAAAAAGGATTTTCTTTGGTAAATAACACGTTACCTCCAATAAATAATTCATTTTTAAAATAACTTCGTCACCACCACTTTAGTGATATATAATTATAGAATAATAATAATAATAATAATAATAATAATAATAATCAATGTATGCTTTCTCCAAAAGGTTTTATAAGTAAGTTTGAACCCTCCCAAATCTTCCGGATGCATTGATCACCAATGTTTCTCATGCATGCGCCATCATAGTAAACACTCTTGCGATTGCTTCTGGCTCTAGATCGTCGTAAATCAACCACCATCTTATCGGAGGGTCAGACGTCGGAAAGTCAGGTTCTAAATCCAATTCTCCCTTATTTGGCTGCAATAAATAACTGACCTTAGACCGATGATAACACGACTTGTGTGCATCTGCAAAAAAAACCAAAACAGTTTTTATACCTTTTTTTGTGGGTTGTGGCCAATTAGATTTCCTTGGTGATGAAATAGTTGCCACGCAACGCACGAAGATGTTGAGTAATTTTTTGAGTCAGCGGCTGGCAGAATCACATTTTTCCCGCCCTGTTAAGCTATTCGATGTATATTCTCCCAGACTGGCGGAAAACGGTTTCGGCATCATCCGGTGGTGATGGAACGACCAACTGCGAAGTCGCAACCAAAAGTCTCCACGCACGAACCAACTTCATATATCTCCACGATCTCGACAGATACTAGGAGCTGAGAATGTGTTTTCGATTTTCCGTAGTCAATAATTAACCGCCCTATTTAATTCTGCGATAGAGCTGTAATTACCACGTCGCATCTTGGCAACCCACAACACGAAGACCGCCATTGACGTAGTGTAATTTGACACAGGTAACCAGCATTGACGGGGGTTTAGGCTCAAATGAATGACGTTTGGGTAATTCATTACAGTATCTCCGGTGACACCATTTTCAGACGACCCCCCCCCCACCGTTAATGAAACAGATTCCCATGTTAGCGACGCTGGGACCGAATTTATTGTCTGTGGAAGCGTAGGTTTTATGACAAGACGCGACAGAGCTATTGCAATGATCGCGCGGCACTAGTGTGGCAATAAACTCGGGAATCAGACTCAAACAAGGGCTCTCGGATGGGACAACATTTAGCCCAAATGGAATTGTCTGGAAATGCAGTCTTCTGTTTTGTAATCAGTACCACGGCCTCATTGTACACCCCACTCATTCTCCTCGTGGGATACGCTTCCCGACAACGTTTCCATTGCCTCACATTTTCCCGTGGGATATTGAAACTAATCTCGTCTTTGAGTGGATTATCCATAAATTCACCCCAATTCACACCAGGATTCGTCGTCATCTTCTCCAGCTGTTTCCTCCCCGTGAGCCCTCTATTCAGGTGCGTCTCGATGTCCGTCTCGATGTCGACCACTGCGAAGGCTCCACCGTCGAATTCCAACAAGACCGTCTGCTCCCTATCGCTGCAATTGGCGCTTTCCCAAATGGTCTCCATTTTCCGTTTCATCGGAAGGGCTGAAGCAGCAACACGCCGAGAAGCTTTTCATTAGTAGTATTGTCACTCAAAAATGCTGAACGTTTTGGTCCTCGTGACCTTAATAAAGCGGTAACATAATGATTATTAATAATATTATTCGTTTGGTGGCGATATTTTTTGATCATTTCAAATATAAAACAATCTTTTCGAAATTTCAAATTAGGCAAAACTCGACAATTCAGTCAATGATTTTTACGTGGAATTTTACCGAATGTGCATTTATCGTGGAGTGGGTCTGACTGTGACAAAATAGCGAAAATTCCTTACAAACAACCCGAAGGAATCCAGATTTTTAATTTATTCCTATTTTGCTCAAGTTGTCGGGATGTCGCAATTCCCATCAAAAATAATTACGCAAAAAGCTATCATGGCCCTCTTTATGGGAATAAATGGAGCCTTTTGTGTGTGTGTGTGTGTGTGTGTGTGTGTGTGTGTGTGTGTGTGTGTGTGTGTGTGTGTGTGTGTGTGTGTGTGTGGAGGATGAGCTGTGTTCACGGCATTTCCACAAAGATTCTCGGCAATATTATGCAGTCGGAAGTGTCCGTTGCATCGCTCAACAAGCAGGGGTCAAACAACGAACTCAAACTGGTGATAAGTGTCGTAAGACGCAGCAGCTGCCGACCTAAGCTACCCTAGACAGACTCAGGGTCTACGGATTGCAGCTGCGCACGTCGCTACGCCCATCAAAGAGATCATAGTCCTCCATAGAGTCCTAAAGGGCCAATGCAAGCAATGAACGAAACAATAGACGGTCGTTATTGAAGTAGTTTGAGTATGGTTGCTATGCCACCGTTAGCTATAAATGTTCACCCAAAGGAATGCAGAGAGTTGCTGGGGGGTTTGATTGTCGAGGCTGGGGTGAATGGGCACATTAGGGGGCGGGATGGTCGTTACCAAGGTCCAGAAACCCATTTATCGCTTTCTGGAACCTCCACGCACGCACGCACACCCATAGACAGTGCTACGTCTGTTGCAGACGACGACGACGACGACCGGCTAAGGTCATGCGTAAAGGGCACACATCGCCACACTCATTTATTCTCGATCAGAGGTGGTTGGGGATGGCGATGGGGTGGGGTGGGGGGGGGAGGGTGGAGCAAGTGGGTGTTGCGCATTTGGATTAAGTTGAATGGGATGCTGGGGAATGCTGGCATTGCAGCGTCATTACACCTAGTTTATGATTCGCCCAGCCATTAAATCGTTGTGTGTTGGGGATGATGGACTGCGGTGAAGTGGGCGGGGGTCACTGGAAAATGATCAAGTTCGAATGGAAAGGCCAGTTGGGATTATTCTGGTCTTCTACCAAGTTCCAGGAAGTTTCCAACGATCAAATGACGACGTGGAAGTTGCTAGTGTAATCGACGGATTTTTATTGTGGTCATTTACCGCTAGAGGATGGCGGCGTCTACTGCATTGCCATCCCAAGAGGAGGAGGAGGAGGAATGACCGCCGCCGTTGCATCATCATCATCATCATCATCATCACGAGCCACGCGCGGATTCAACTGCGGATGATGCAGCCTGAGGATCGCTGGATTGCGGGCGCGCACGAAAGCAGTCGACACGGCAAGGCGCATCAGGTGCATCAGGTTGACTGACCTTTTGATTTTTGTTGTATATATTTAAGGGGATATTTCGGTGTCCTCAAAAGATGGCGGTTTTTCAGGTTGGTTTGTAACCGGTGCACCGAAACCCTAAGGTCAGAAGAGGCACCGAAAGGCGTCGGGCACAGACGTGATCGGGCGATGCAGACCTTTAAAACCAATGTCATTGGGGAAACCGTGGAGTTGGGCAGTCGTTTTAAGCTAGGTTAATGCCATACACTGTTTTTTGGTGGTATTTGTATACATTTGGGACATTTGAACATTTAATGCACTCAGCAAAATCGGTATTTTAACTAATATTAACGAACTATTTGTTTTCGAAGTCATTTTTTCTTAGAGGACCGAAATGGCGGAATCAGTCCTTGGGCATTCATCGGAGAGGAAGGGTTGTGGTTGTGCATTCGTAAGATTATTAAATCATGATAGAAATGGCTGTGTCGAGTCGTGGGGGTTTCAACCAGCGCTCAAAGGCGACAACGGTGCTGTTGCTGCTCGGTGTAAGAGGAAACCCTCGCGAGCAGTGGGAACTAATACAAATCGCACACCAGACAATCCAATGAAGGCCATCGAAACCTCAGATGAAACAAAAAGAAGCGCCTTGTTTTTCTACACGGAGACGTAGAACGTCTCGATCGACACAATTATCCTAAGTTCGCGTCCTGGAGACACCCCAAGATGGTGATCAACACATTCACAACAATTCAACCTCGCGAATGACGACGTTCAAACGTGTGTCGAAAGCGACAGGAAGGCGTTCCACCATTTGTGTAAAACCCTCTAGGGCTCCTGTCGACAATGCTGTAGTCTGTCCTATATGGAAGTATTTGACCAATGGTGTCTGAAATAATCTCTGAAGCGGACGAGTATAACTTATCTCTAATGAAAGTATGAGGCGTCGCTGCCTTAACACCGAGAGGGGCTGTCTGACCTTCTACAAAGCAGTCAGCGGCAGTGGCTTGGCCGCGTTTTACACCGGCTGGAGACGAGTGTCTCGTTGTTGTTGTTGTTGTCTGTCTACGCTTTGCCGAACTGGAACCCAAAAAAGTGAACATTATTTGCCCCGACCGACCAAGCCTCCGATCACCGCGCACGAACGTCTGCAATCAGAGGCAGCCGGTTACTTATTCTCGAAGGAGGAGATCGCCAAATCGAACTCACCTTCTATGCAGGCTCGGGAAACGCGTTCGGGGTCGGCAAGTTGTGTGGACGGCAACCGTAGAGTTTCAAGGCCACTGGCACACCGACTATGCCGCAGCGCCTAATTACAGTCCCGTGTATCTCCGGAGGGCGACATAAAATTTTCAAAATCGTACCACAATGGAGTTGGGGTGGTGCCGATACATTCAATCATTGCGATGCTTTCCTGAATTACATTTGCGGGGTTCCTTTTCTGCAAAACCTGGAATGGCGTTGGCAAGGATCGGCTAACATAAAACTGCGTGAAACATTCGTACAACGCTTGATGGCTCCATTTGTACGGTATTTTATGTGCTAATCAGGGGAAATATTGAGATAACTATCAAACCACGCGGTCCACGTAACAAATTTTAGCATCCGAAGCATCCCATTTAGCAAGAATTGTTACTTCAAGCCATTACAAAACGTCATATATTTCAATATACAAGCCATTGCACGAAATTAAATATGAATTAATATATTTGCATGGATGAAACCGCCACAGAAAAAGAAAAAAATGAAAATTGTTGTCAGCCTCTAGATACCCATGAAAGTACAGCCAACATAATTTAAAGCAACCAACCGCTAAGAAGCTTGTTAACAGGGCGATATGCATACATTAAGAACAAACGAAATGGCTTAGGCCTCATACTGAAGTCATTCCAAAAACAACTACCAATTAAAATGTCGCTTTGCGAATCTGTGGACGAGGACGCGGCGTTTTATTTAATTTTCAACCATAAATCATTTTCTATAGGAATCTCAACAACTAAATTACAGTGGCGTTTCCTTTAAGTTGCGATTGACCCCCCAACACTGGCAAACCATTTGTCGACAGGGCGTTGTTTTGACAGTTACTGTCCTTACGATAGGAAAAAGAGCGCTTGTTTTAATAACAGCGCCATGAAGCCTCGTCATAACAAGTCATGGAGGTTTCTTTTTCTTCGTGTTGCAGATGTCTCCTGCAAAGGGATCGACGGGCTTCATGTGAAATGTGACGGCCCAAGCGCTGCCATCGTAGACGGACTGCAAACCCAGCGACTGCATATCCGCGATGATCGGCGCAAAACACGGCCGATGCATTGCAGCTGACAGGTGGTTGAGCACTTCTCAGTGTTGGTACAAAGACGGTTGACTTCTAATTTGTTTCGAATTTGATCATATGCGCTTGGATGGACGATTGACTAAAAAAAATGCCCCCACAAATCCGAAGGTCTTTCTTTCACTCCAGTTGTTACATCCAATAGAGCCGCCTGCCTCCTTTCTAATCACCACAAGCCGCGTCCAGGTGTGCGTGTGTGTAAGAACATCTGGGTCACTGTAGCGTGGATACCTCGCATGACTATAGCCACCGGCCGCCAAAGCTTACACTGAGAACACAACAGAAGTAAACGCGCATGTATAACCCCTTACTCACCCCTCTCGCCACCCCGGCCAGCTGTTGAGAGTCACAATCTCGCGATACTTACGTGGCTACGGCGGCTTAACTAAAGAGGCGGGAATCCAGAGCCCTCCCCCACCCCCCCCCACCAGCCCCCTCTTCGGGGAACGCGCCGACACCAGGCGCGCAGATGCGTAATCATTTTAGGCCTCATCATCGCGCGTCAGTAACAGCACGGGCAGCAGCAGTAGCAGTAGCCGAAGAGGCAGGGGACGGGGTCTGTTTGATGTGTTGCCGCTTTTAGGCGTTCCGTTGACTGGTTGGTTCGAACTGCGTCAATTCCACCCACCACCCCCCCCGAGATTGTAACGAAGAGCAAACAGCGTATCTGCGGTCTGGCAGGGGTGGCGTGTTCAATGGGAGGCTGAAAACAAGGTCAAACTTCTTAGGATTCCTGCGAATAGGCTTATAAACTATAGCTTCGCATCACAATGGCCAAATTAGCCAGTGGCACCGCATCAAAGGGGTCTGGGCGGCGCCTTTCACTTGCAATGACCTTTCCGGTTTAGGCAGAAATCTCGGGGCTTCGCCGGGGGTGGGGACAGGTATTTCCGCCTAATGTGGACTACTATTAGTGCAGTCGAGATAATGTGACGGATGCCAAAGCGTCCAATCAGTGGGCGAAGGAAAAGGGTTTTGCTGCAAGTTGAATAATTTATTTCATTTATACTATCCTGACGTCATTTGCATCTACTTATTAAATATATCCGCCATTCGGGCTAATCGTGAAATGATCGTCTCTCCGTTGTGTATTGCCGAATGAGGTCATTATATGCGCACCCCAAACACTGGATTATAGCAGCTGGTGACAACGTTTTGATGAATGCGTGAATTAACTCAGCAGCAAGACTCCACCAGTTATTACCCACTGCCCTCCACCCTAGACACGATAGCGGCTGATGAGATATGAAGGATTCGCGTTCTTACACGATGTTTAGGTGGAGTTGAGATTCAATAAATGTAGTGAGTGTCTGCCCAATAGCACCACCAGCCGCCCAGACCTATCAAATGGTCTATCAAAGAGATACCGCCGCCCCTACACGACTCCGGGTCGTAAATTCCCCCATAAAAACGGTCTCGCCAGCTGCCGTAAAAACAAGTCTTGACTTGGTGTTTTATAAACAGTGAATAAATATGGAAATATCGCAGAAGCAGCAAGAGGGTTTGGCTGGTACCATTGGGGATCGCATGTAACGGGGGCAATTCGACTCCAACGCCAGACAAACGCTGATTTTGCGAACATTTTGTTTCCGGCAAACACTTGTCCCATTTCGCAACCGTGATTTTTCAGAAAAATGCCGATATGCTATGTATATATATCCGTAGAGTGATGACGCGTGTTTAATCTGAATTAAAAAACCAAACTTGAAAGACCATTTATTCGCAACCCCGACAAAAAACGGTACAGGTCCAGCCTTGTTTACTCCTTTGAATGGATGTCTGAGTGTGCTGCCTGGCAACTGGGGTCTGGGGGGACTCCCGATCGCCAAACAGCATCTTTCTCTCTCGCCTAACGCATAAAATCACACCCAGTCGCTTAAATCTCTATTCTGAGAGCAGATGCTGTTGTAGTTGTTGCATTTGCTGTCCACATTTCCAGTCCGAGGAAAACCGCACAGACCGGATCACCTGTGCGGCAGAGGGGATCAAAGGCGGTGCTTCCTCCGCGATTCTAATTGGCTCAATCCTCTATATCCTCTCTACATCTGGCGGCAGTGAAATTGGAGCAGATGCTTCGATGTCGCCCTCTCGTCTGCGCAGAAGGCGCATCTGGATTTTTCGTCTGGCAAAATCGTTTGCTGATGAATTTCAGTTTGGGAGATCGTCAGATTCTCAACACCATCGCTGTCGTCCGGTCCACCAGTCGCGGCTGACGACACCCCTTCCACGTTATGGGCGTCGTGTAGGTGCGTCCATCGCGGTAGAAGATACATTTTATAGTCCCCGTCCTTTCGTGTTGCCGCAGTTATGAAGGACTTCTAGGGCCATTCCGCAGTTATCAAGTCGTAATCAGCATCCTTGCTTCCAAGGACGAGCTTAGACGGCTGAAGTACAGGTGGCTCCTTCGACTGTCAACTCGTGAAATGGGTTGGTATGGGGCTGTAAATACCTCTACTCTCAGTCCAAGCATTTACAACGCTTCTATAGAGGATTTCCCGAGGTATTTCGACTCAGACCAGGTTATACGACAATCACGAGATGGCAGATGCATCCGCCCTTTCAAATAAAAACACCAGCGGTCTTAGGGACCCTGGGATTGGATGGTCTCGAAATTCGACCAAATATCGCATACTACTTCAAGTAAACCCGCGCTATTCACTGTCACAGTGAAGAGTATCATATTCGTGGTCGTAAATGTCCTATTATGATTTTCGATTCAATTCAAAACGCAGCACTCCTTATCGCCTTTTATCTTTCGCCCTCAATGACAGCACCGTCTGCTGTGAACACAGATGGCGGTGATTATTCGCCCAAAACGGTGCATATGTTGACATTATGGAGGCTTTGCTTTCGCAAAGACCCGCAACTCCCGGGCGACAATTTCTCGTTATTTTAATTTGAGAGTGAATATTTAAAGGAACGAAAAAGTCGCAAAACAACTGCAACCACCCATATCGAAGGCAACAACCTATGTTACAACGAAATACGACCACAAACACGAGTACAGCAAAACAACGAGAGACAATAAAGCGAAAACCTAGGTCTAATAAAACGTTCTTTCCTGTTTGGCCAATGAAAACAGTAAGAGCCCAACAGGCTGTCACACGGTCAACGATCGTGTTCCCCAACAGGCTATGTTCACACGCGGCGCCTATGATACAGGTGGTCTTGAAGCAAAAAACACGTTCTCCAAAAAAATATTTATTTTTTCTTTCATGGAGAAAAGCGCATTGAATGCCCCGTGCATGCGTAATCCATCGTAGTAGAGTTGTTTGGGATTGAAACAAAAGCAAGACAAATTAAGATGAAGATAATGATGAATCGCAGAATTTTGCCAACGAGTTCACCTCCTGTCGCGGTAGGAGAGGATTATGCGGCAGTGGAGACAAACCGAGACGACCAGACGAAGAAGATGAAGAAGCGAGGTGTGGGGAGTAAACGGCGGCAAACGAAGCTGCGGAGCTCAATGGTGACCGGGCGGGGCTACGGAACGAAAGGAACCAATGGAAGACGCTGAACTGTGGTGGGGTCACTAATACCAAATAATCGGAGCAACACGAAATGGGCTGCTGGGTAGTCAGACTTCGAATAGTGTGGATTGGACATAACCCAGCACCTCATGCTCATTTGTTTGGCCTCGATGAAGGAGGCAGTCGGCCATATTTGAAAACGCTATTTCATACAAATCGACGTGAAAGAAGGCTTGTTCGAAGACTGCGCAAAGACCTACCGTAATCGCGGGTCTTTGGGCTCCATTCGATTATTTCAGATGGAGACAGTATCTCCGATTCCTCCAAGTTGGAAGAATTCGAGGAGGAGGAGGTCGACGAAGAACACGAGGGGCTTGAGGGTAAGACAACCAGACTGGAGGTGTTTGGACTACTGCTGTCGGTGCTGAACGAAATTTCTGGGAACACCATTGGTCTGCCATCATCGCACGTCACATCTCCGCCCATGGATACAGCCTCCTCCTCCTCCTTGGAGTTGCTGTTGGTATCCGACTCCGAGTCCTATGTGAAAAGGACGGGATGTTTAAAAGGCATGGATATCAAAATGGACGTCCCCTTTTGTCAACAGCGTGGCGATTTCGGATGGGTTTTCGTGCCAGTTTAATGAATGGCATTTCCACGAACACTCTCGAGAAGGGTGTACACGTGACAGCGACGTCCCCTGCAGTGCTGCCACCACCCCACGAAGAGGAGGTGGAGGTGGAAGAAGAAGTGGCCGCAACCGCTGCTGCATCATCCATCACGGAACCAACACACAGGTGGCACACGTGGAACTCAGTCTCTGGCGATAAATTCCAGATGATGCAGCAGCAGCAGGTTTCCGTCGCCACCGGCAAGTGGAAAGATGACGTTCGATGACGTTCGATGACACGCAAATGACTCCAGACAGGGTCTTTCAAGTTTGAGTTTGGGTTACAGCAATGTTTTATGCTGACAGTTTTCGCCGTTAGAAAGCGCCTTTTTAATGGATGTACAGTTGTAGAAGGTGTACAATTTACTAAAATGAATTCGGTGTCGCTCGACAAAAATATAATCACAAATAATCAAAATCTGTCTCGGAAAAAAACATTTCGCGTGGATATATGTTTGATCGTTATAATCGTCCAACCGAATCCGGAAAAAGAAAATTTATCGAAATATTTCAGTCGAATGGCTCGGCACATGACATAAAACCACCATTGTGCAATCTTTCCCGCCGTTCGACTAAACATCTCGCTGCTGCGAGGGAAAGCTTTGAAGAAGAACGAAATTTGTTAATCCAGCGGCGTCCACAGCAATTGGATCTCCCGGCAATCATCACATGGAGCATTTTGCGTACGGATTTAACTTTTAAGCTTTACAATGTTCATTTGGTGCAAATGATCACTGGCATAGTCGAAAATTCGTTTATTTCATCCAGGAACAGGTGGGTGGTTTAGCTGAAAAAGCATCTCTCCTCATTTCCAGTTGAATGGGTGCGTAAACAAACAAAATAGCCGTATTTTGGCATTGCAAAACCCACGGAAATGTCTTGAGAAGCCTGTGATTTCATCTCGTGTTACTGTTTGGTGTACATTTTGTGTCTGGTGATGTCATTGGGCACACTTTCTACGAAAATGCCGCTGGAAAAGCGCTTGTCGTAAAAGGATTGCTACACAATGACGTGTTTGCAAAGTTTTATTGGCATATCCTTGATTGTACGGATGCTGAAAATCTGTGGTTTCGACAAGACGATGCGAAATGCCACTCAGCCAAGGAAGCAATGAATTCATTGCGATCGAAATTTCAGGGAGAATAATCTCGCGAACTTCTGACGCCAAAATAACCGTCTTAAACGCCCGTGGACTATTTTCTGTGGAGCCGTCTCAAAGATTGAGTTCATGCAAAGGAACAAGAAACAATTTAAGCCTAGAAATTCAATATTCGGCGCGGAACTTCCCGCGGTAGAGCTCAAACATTGCATCAGAAGAATCTGAATCTGTGAACGCACACGCTAGGGCCTTTGCAATTTTTTTATTGTAGATCTATTACTACGCCTATATAAATAAACAGATGATGCTTCATCATTCAAAACGAGTGATTAATTCTAATTTTAAAAAGGAAATGAAAAACCCTGGAAAAAGACGTTCGCTATGCCGATGAAAGCAAATTGAAGAGGCTAATTTTAGTGTTTTTGACGGGAGATTTGAAGAGTCGTGCAAAACATATTAGTTTCTATAATTCGACTCCTACAAAACCAGCGGAGATCTTTCGTGGAAACTGAAAGGGAACTATTCATCCGTTAATGCAAAACAACGACCAATCTTGTTGCAAAAACACACCCCTCCCCCAACCCCAACTAAGTGAAGGACACAATTGACGAAGATTTGGGGTGGCAAAACAATTATCCACAACACCTGCCCACATCTTGCTGAGAATGTGCGAGAGACGACAACAAAACCATGTACAGAAAAACAGAAAACAATCTCCGCGCAAATCTTACATTGCGAAGAGAAAGAGTGGGATATTTAATCAAATAGTTGGTTGCTACTAAGAGCGTAGACCAAACGCGTGCGTGTTCAGGGATCTCGGTGAATTCAAGGGCGGTGCGTTAAAAAACGAAGTTTTATTCAATGGAACCGACCTCCGCAAGTCAGCTAAACAGATGAGAGGATGTCGAGAACAGAGATGTCCGTGAAGCCGCACAAAAGTGGCGGCAGTATTACCTTCATCTTTTTTACGACTCTGTCCTACCCTGGCAACGCCCCAGTAACAGGATAGTGGGTGACGGCAAAGGGGTTTGAAGATACGCAGGTGATTCAGGCAGGGTTGGGGCGGGAAATAATTCCACAGAATCGCAGCTGCATCAGCAAAGCAATGGGACCATCGAGTCATCGCTGTTGTGCTGTTGTGTGATGAACCCATTTAGGGTGATCAGTGAGATCAGCGCTAAACTGCCGCAGATTTGGAGGCCCCAAATCAATGTTGAAGACAGTCGATGTAGTGGATCAAACTGGGTCAAATAGTGGTGTTAGTTTGTATGCTTTCGGGAGCAATCGATCCGGATAATTGACTCAACTTTCAAGGGGATATGAAACAGTTCTACGATTCTAAAACACGAGATTGGTCGGCAAAACGACAACCGCAGAACATGGCATCACTCGAGTGACCGTTTAAATGCCCTTCTAAGGTGTCCTTTATTCTGCATATCCAATAACAAAGAAGTTGAACATACTGGTGTCCACGAACCGGGATACTGGAAGGTCCCATAAAGTTGTAAAAGGCGTTTCTGCCACGACGGCATTGAATTGGGGTTTTCGATGCTGAACTGTGCTCAAAGGGGGACGACATAGATGGTTGACAGTAGAGAAGCAATTCAGAAATATTTGACCAGTGTCTACCTTCGAGCGGTCGAATGGCAAAATAGGAGCCTGGTTGTAGCTGTTCCGCCTCAACTTCTCCTCTCGAAGCCGATTGGCCAGTCGGTAGAAGCGCATCCGGGAGCCCCCTGTCATCTCGTCTTGCCCGGAGGCGCGATGGTGCTGTTGGTTGTTGGCATTGCTGCTGCTGGTGGCGGCGATGGCATCTTCCTCCTCGTAGTCCTCCTGTACTCGGCTCCCCGTGGGCGAGTTGGTCGTCTCGACATAGGCCACCGAACTCGTCGCCGACTCCTGTTCCAGCGGCTCCAGGTGGACCTCCTGTTGACAGGAGTGCGTGACCGCCGCGCGAGGTTTGCAAGCCTCCGACTGGGGTGGGGACGCCTCGCACTGGGTGTGGCCGTGGATAACCAAGTGGTCGATTAAGTCATGCAACATGTACAGGTTGTTTCAACATCCAGTTTCTTATTAAATACAAATTTAACACCCATTTTAAAATCAACATCAGTGCATGTTGATTAATATATAAACAGTTTACGAAAGATTCGTGCACAAACCATCAGAGTGTGCGCATGCAGAAATCTATTATTTCGGTTGAATTTTCGATGACATTTTCTCCTTAATTGGGGCTCAAGGACACTAACAGAACAAAATTCGCTGCAAACAGTTTAAGGTTTATCAGTCTCTGCATATTGCAGTGGGCTATCCAATGCCAAAATTCGTCACTTTTGTTTGTTTGCGTATTCATTCAAAGGGAAATGAGTTTCGTCTGACAAGATAATTCTTTCATCTAAAAACCATCTCCGGTTGTTGTTCTCACCAAAAGAATCGGCATTTGTGCGCGGTGGATATCCGCAATCCATCATTTATCATGCACAAATAGTAGACCCTCTATCATATATATGAAACCAAATAAATATCCAAATAATCTACAACGCCGTCAACACTGCGTTTTGGCAAACTGGCACCCGAAAGCGTCCATGGGTACCGTCAAAGCATTGTGGATCGGCAGTCCGGAACCAGAAGTAGGTATCCCTCTGTTCTGAACGAGCCATCAAGCGCCGTGTCCTTAAGCTGGTTTCTCGTAAGCCTGCTTAGCAAGCACACATGCACCCAGGACACTAAGCCGAATTTCATCACACGGTCTGATTGCCTTTCTCTTGTGCGAAGGGCAAAATAACATAAAAAATAGTGACCAGCCGCTTTACTGGGGCAATAACAACTTAAGGCAGAAAGGAAGATGGCAATGCATACCTTTGGTTTCTTCCTGAATTTGTTGAACTATAAAAGCAAAACACAATCCCTGAGATGACTAATTTGGCGCAATAAAAGTCGGATACTGCGCGGCCATGTCTGCGCTGGAGTAGGCGCGAAAGGATGCCGACTCTTTATAATTATTGTGAGTTTACCAAAGATCTCCTTTTTTTTCTTGCTGCAACCCGTTGTTTCAATGACCCATTTCGCCCTGTAATTACGGATATCTTCGGTTGCACTCGACTACACTGTATTTAATTCATCGTGAATTGTACTCATTCGATCGACTGATTGCGGTGCGCCTATCATTGACATCGACTCACAAACCCCGACCGTTTCTCCAGTTCCCCAACCCCTTCGACGAGACCCCAAGGACTATAAGCTAAGGTTTGCTGGGTCACTGACTGTTTGCGCATTAATTTGTCCACTAATGGCTGCTCGAATTTTAATTCACCCCTCCCATCCCCCCTTTTCAAGTTTATCCAAGTGTGTATCTCTTTTTCGTCTCACCGGAGCAGGTGAAGCAGGAACTAAAAGACAATTTTCATATCTAGTACCTGTTATACCGTCTTGTTTATACTGAAAGTTTTGGTCCCCGTGACCTCGATAAAACTACTACTACTACTACTATTATTATTATTGGCGGCGATCGCGCGTGTCTTTGCTAAATTTGGGCTGGAAGCAAATCACTCGGCTGGTTTAACTTGCCGAGGGACGACGGAGACGGCTGCTCCAATCCGTGCGATCCAGTGACTGGGCGTTTTGTTCGACGGTGTTGTTTTTCGACGCGGATTTGGAGGGGTGCCGCATCGAGGACACGGTTGCCGCCGAGGTCGACATCTCCCCGATTGAGCGCTGACTGTTGGCGCTTCGAGGCCTGGGTTGTGGGGAGCCCGAGGACCTCCTTCCAGCCGCGGAGTCTGAGGGGTGTTGGGGGGGCATATCGACGTGGAGCGAGGCGAGGGTCGCCAGGTGCTCTGGGCGGAAGGAGCGTCCGGGAATCGAGCGGGTGTTGCTCCCCGATTGGACCCTCCGAGCCGACGCCGCTGGGGAACGGGGATAGGGCCTTTAGGCGGTGAGAGTATCAGGTTGGTGGGGATAGGCGAATTACTGAGCAACCAAACACCTCCCTCCTTCATGATTCGCGTGGAGGGAGAAGACGAGGCAATGGGCAGCACTCTTTGATTTAATTTCTCTGCGACCATCTCCTGCTAGCGTATGAGCCCAACGCTGTTTCGTTGATCGCGCTTCCAGTAGGAATCTTACTAATTTTGCACCGGTGGCGGCGTCCCCAGAGCCACTCAAAGAGGAGGAGGAGGAGGAGGAGGAGGTGGAGGGGTCCGCCGTTGCAACACATCAACGACATAAACGGGTCACTCCCGGAAACTCATGCTCGTTAGGAATACTGGATGATACACGTTTTATCTGGCGTATGCGACTGAGTTGATTAACGATAGAATTTCAAGTAATTCCTGGACGATTAGCAGCGGGTCACAGCGTCCGAATCTTTATTGCAGAATCGGACTTTGTGATGTGTAACTAACGGGGTTAAGCACAACGCCATAGGCGGCAGGAGCACTAGGAACACCTTTTGAAGGTCAATAAAGCTCGAGGCTAAATGATGCGATTGAGGTCTAGAGAGTTGTTGCGTAGTTGCTTTGACAGCTGCTGTTTTTTTACACAAAGTTCCCATAGTAGCCGGATTGGTACTGGCACAATGAGTCAACAATGTGTGCGCTGCCTGCCTGTCGGTCTCGAATTAAAAAATAGCCTTCCCATGGCGAGTGAAAATTCGACCTCATGTTTGATGCGTGTGTGTGTGTGGGGGGGGGGTTATGGAGGGATATAAAGCAGAAGGAAATGGTGGGTTATGGAGGGCAATCGTGTAAATTACGTTACAACCCACCTCTGCATCACCGAAGCGTCTACAATAGGCCTTAAGGCCACCTGCATTGACCCACAATGCAAAAACAGAAAGCGCAAACTTCACCATCAAACGGGGTTTGATGAACGCCCGTTGGCGATGTTTTAATTGCCGCTTTATTCCTCCTTCAAAGTGGAAACGGGACATTAAGGAATGCAGATTTAATTACCTCGTGGTACTAAATATTGCACAAACTGGCCAACTGTTTGAACCTCCAACTTGACTACAATTAAACGGCTTGAGGTTTTCAAATCTTAATTTAGTGAATATCAATCAGAAAAGTTTGATGTTTTCGTGAGGCTGTCTCCTCCTACTAGATGATGAGTTGGCTGCTTCGTTGATGATGACATTTCGATGACGTCTCCTGGGAAATATTGTACGGCGGCGTCCAATGCAGTGCCCCACCCGAAAACGGCCACTGCAACAACAACAACAACAACAACGACAACAATCACAACTTAGCCAACACATGCAACTCAGGCTGGTTAAATTCATCCAGATGATGCTGCTGGCTGCAGGCTCTCGCCTTGTGATTTCCCCAGCAATTTCGATGTCCGTAATCGTAGCAACTCCACAAACCTCATACGTACGGATAGACTTTGAAGATGTCCGCCCAGTGAGCTTCTCAACCTCCCTCCCGCCATCTTAACAACCCGCAATTAGTCATCATTCGCATTGCCACCCCCAACACCGCCTCCACAACACCGCATCAACACACTCGGGTCGTCGTCGTCGTGGCACGACAAATGCAACTTAAGGTGCGCACGTATGTTGTGCGGTATCCAGCATCTGGGTTGCTCGAGGGTGCGCGCGCGCAAACGAACCTGGGAGGGCACAAGGGGGTTTTAGTGGGGGGTAGGGGGGCGTTGCGGGGGATCCAACAACGAGTGGCTGAAATCGGGGGCACCGGGTCTGCCGCTAATCCAGTATATATCGGTACATCACGCGCTCTCGTTCGGGCCCAGTTAAACTGTTGTTGGACAACTAAATAATGAAAAGGTACAAACTTCCACAACTCTCTACCACATTGTTCAGGCAGGTCTAGAGGCATCCTACACGGCTCTCAGTCTGAATATCAAAATTGGTGGGTTAATCCGTCAACAGCTCCCTAACGAAATAATAATACGATAATAAATTTGACCGGCCCGCAACCCCTTGCCTCTGGCGGTCATCTGGACTTTCTATCGTTCCATGACACATAATTCCACATGATGGTGTTGATGCCCCTCTGGACCATTAAGAGTGAGGCAGCGAACTCTCGTTCTACATACAGAATGCCCTCCACTCCCCAAACCCTTAGAAGACGCAGCAGCTCAGCCTCCACGAATCTCACGCGAGAGACCATCGAGACCCCACAACCTCATCCGCCCTCCTTACACGTCGTAGATAAGTCGGGTTAGTTACCCTCTGATGGAATACAGGCTATCGGTTGCAGACCATTTTTTTCGAGATTACTGACCCCGGGAATATTGCAGCACGATTGGGGGGTCAATGGCCTGTTAAACAGAACCACCAGGGTCTGGGAAGATCGGATGAAAAGCGTCTCTCTAAAAAATCGCATCCACACAGACAGACAGACGTACGAGCAGTGGTTGCTGGGGGGGGCTCGGATAAATAAAGATGAATAGCGAATCAGTAAGCATGTCTGGAACACGACGGCGACGTCTGACTAAAATCGGATGAAATATCCCACTAAACACCGATGAGTCAGCAATTAGACGCTGGTGGACCAGAATACTCTAAACTCCAATTAGTCATTAAACGAACATAGAGCTGAACAATTAATCGAACACACAAAGTGCCATTGCCACCCTGCGCTGCAGTGAAAATATTCGCTAATTTCATTTAAAACTTTCACAGCGGAGAATAAATAATAAAATATTCCCCTGTGTAAGAGTATTTAGAGCTTAGTCCGGTTTCAGAGATGGCATTCACGGGTATGACATGAAATGGCGTTCTACTTATAATGTTTAAGTAGACTAAACATATTCCAGAGAAACTTACAATGAATAAGTTGCCTGGTGGGAGTTACACAGAGCCGGTATGGGGGGCGAATAAGAGCGATGGACATTCTCTGGAAACACATATCGATTTTTCTCCCGCCAAATAGGGGAGGCACGCAACGCCTCCATTTGCTCAGAGGGCCCCCAGCAGTGGAAAATTTGATAGAGACGAGACAGAGACGTCTTGAGCTGATTGTTCAGGCGAGTCTCTAGTTGGTCGTCCTCACGACTCTGTGTTGATTTCGGTTCATCGCAAAGCGTGAGCGAGAGTTGGGCAGTGTCCTGAAATATGGGTTAACACCTTGAAAACCCGGGAAAAAGCAGGAACCTACCTTAATCATTCGAATGATCTCCGAAACCTTCTCGGTGGATAACAGGTCTCGTGTGATTTTCCCACGGAAAAGAGCTGCCAATTCACAGAACCCCTTCCTCACCATTGGATGGAAAGCCTGCATGAAAAGAGGTCGCAGGTCGAGTGGTTAATCAAGTATACGTTGCAATGGACTATCAATTAGGACGTACCAGCAAATCCTGTTTAGGTTTACTTAGAGGGCATTGCTTAAGTCTGCAAGGACAGTTATGATAGGGTCCATCACAGGCAGGAATCTAGAAATAAAAGACATGTTCAATATTTAACAATATTTAAACTCATGAAACGGCGATGGAAACGAACGGGTTTTGAACAAGCCTCGGTTATGCGACACACCAACTACAAAAATAAAGGCATTGGTTATACATGAGTATCAAGGATCTTGATATGTACCTTGTTATGCATTTAAGGCGTGCTACATCCTCTGAAGAGGTGGCCGCAACCGCTACATCAGCCGCAAACACTTAACCAACTCAGGCTGGCCAAATTCATCCCAATGATACAACAGCCGGTTTCCACAAACCCTCAAGCCCCCAAGTGGCTGAATTGCAGGCACGCACGCCGCTACGCCATAGAAGTATAGATATACTATAATTACCGGCGGTGGCATGTGAGTTGGGATATTGTTGTTTTGCTAAAACACGAAAGTTGACGTTAGGATTCGTAGTAGTAGCAGTAGTAGTAGTAGTAGTAGTGGAAGTAGTAGAAACGGTATTAATAGCAGTAGTAGTAGTGTATAAGGGGTACATGTGAAATCACTGGTCATACTTCACAGGCCCTCGTGGATTTACAGAATTCGGTGACGCGTTGACGCGGAGGACAGGGTCTAACTGCTGGCTAAGGAGGGAAATTAAAATCAAGGATTATTCAGCGTAGAAAATCGCTGGTAAATTGAAATATAAAACATAATTTAAGTGAGTGATGATGATGAAATCAGTTAAGAGCATGAAACTGTTCGTTGAGTTGGGTGACTCTGGACCCGATTAACCGTGGGCACTAATTGAAGCTGAATTCCCCGACGATGCCTCCAGAATAGCACATCAGTGGGCAGCAGGTGGGCAGAAGCGAACGCCGAGTACTAATTTACCCGACAGGCGCTGGTATTTCGTCCCGCGCAGCAGCCAGCCGCCGAGGCTCCTGGTGTCGTACAGGGGGAACAATTGTCGCTGCCAAGGCGGCAGTCGGGTCGACAACGGGAGTCCGCCATTTGGGGGGTCTGAGGGCGGGCGGGCTTATGCGCGGCGGTTTGTTTCTGAAACACCACCACAGGTCAAAAGCAAACAGCACAGATAAACTCAACGTGCTACGAGGCCTAACGACCTATGATAGTGACATCTTGAAGTCGTCATTCACTACAAAGAGGTGTAACATCGACTATCTGACGTGGGGCTGATAAAATTAAACCTTATCTTCCCGTTGGTTCAACACGCAGTAGCGGAATGTTGGAGACCATCGAAGGCGCCTCGGCTTTACTTCTTCGATTTCGATATGCAGGTATCTGTGACCCAGAGATTATACTTTCACCCATTCGCTACGCTTCGCTAAGGTGGAGTCCATGATTGGCAGGTAGGAACAATAAAAGCGTTTGCGTTGTGCGAAAATAGGGGAGATTTAAATCAATACGAGCATCATTACCGAAACATGCTAATTTTAGCCACCTCGTACGTTAAAAGATGATGATTTATTCACTTTCTCTTCAGTGACACGCCAATGACGCCACATGCAAACCATAATTTGATCGCGAACAATATGTTATACAGCTGATACAGGTTCCAAAAATAATTATTTTTTAAAATTCGCTTAGCTCACACACTCGACCGCCGAATAGCGTCTTGGTGGGGTGCTGGGCGACGATAAACAGCAATCAAGACTGGGCATGTTGCGCGAGCCAAGGCGACATTGTGATTCGTGTTGTCGAGCACATGGTGGTTGCATTGAACTGGCTCTCTTTCGCACTCCCCAGCAGTCATCGGTAGTGTTGCATCCACCTGCCAGAGGAGGAGGAGGAGGAGGGTGCGGAAACGGAAGGCGAGGTTGTGAGGGTTGGCAACTTTGTGGATAACATGGATTCTGTTGCGGTGGACAACCGTTAGGCGGCGGTGAGGCGAGAATTTGTGAGGGTGGTGAAGCACACGGAGATAGTGAAAAGTTTGGCGGTGGACAGCCAGGTGGGCATCCAGACGAAAATCCAGGAGGACATCCAGGCGGACATCCAGGCGGACATCCAGACGGACATCCAGACGGACATCCAGACGGACATCCAGGTGGCCAGCAAGGCGGAGAGGGTGAGAGACAGGAAGCGGGCCCGCGAACGGGGACTGGACGAAGTGGTGGGGCGAAGGGATTCGGCGACCGGCCACAAGGTTGCATAAAAGGGGGGCAAGAAGGAGGACAATATGGGCCGGCGACAGGTTGAGAAGGAGGGGGGCATGACACGGAGCCGCCAGAAGGACATGGGGGCGGACCACGAGGGCCTGGGTAGCCGGATCGCAGAAAAGCACCATAGTTGGTCATTCCGCGAACAAGGTGTTTCTTCAGTGACGTGATTAATGTTTGTGATGCACGCGGGCTGATGTTGTAACTCTGCAGTTCATATGCCAGCTCCTCGACCTCTCTATCGGCAAGACAAGCGACTGGAAGATCGGGTGAAATTGGCTCGCATTGGGATGGCAATTTTGGCGACTGTAATCGAAAGAACGTTATATACGCTATGGCTTGAACAATAGCATACATTTATACAATGACAAAGATATAATAATATTACCACTGGTCGGCAACTACTACGACTGCTGACGCCGCTACGTAAACCATCATTTGATGGCCGAGTGGGGGGACATCTAGGGGAATCTTGGCATGATGGTTGGAATGAATGATGACCACCAGACATATTGTCAATTGTGGGTCGAGATATTTCTCATGTGAAGAAATATGGCAAGGGCGTAGCAGATTGACGCAAATAAAATTTAAGGCGAGAAAACCGCGTATTGTTCTGATATCGTCCGGTGGCCCGAGAGTACCTAACAAAAGACCGGGATTTTACAACTTAAAGTTTGAGTCCGAAACTTTAAATAATATAGCCACAAAAAAATCCATCAATCAAAATGGGTAATAATAATAAATGAATGCGCTTAATTGGAGTCGCGACTAACAAAACTGTCAACATGCTGTGTTTTCGTTTGTGTCGACAGCAGTCTACAGAAAAACAGTTTAAAGCATATGTTAGCTCCAATGCAATTGTTGGCTGATGACGTTTCAGAATGTCGGTTTGATCGATTTACGCAAACCTCTGTGATTACAATATTAAGAATAAACAGGTGTGGAATTAATCAAATCATGCCAATTAATCTTTTTTACCTGAAGGAACTAAATTAAAATTCTCATATCCAGTACTTTTTATACAGTCTTGTTTCATGGTAAACGTTTTGGTCCTCGTGACCTCAATAAAGCCAATACAGTTATTATTATTATTATTATTAGTGACAATGAATTCGTGGAGCAACCATATATTTAGCCGTTTATGTATATTAAACAATCGAACGTATTCGTTTTACTGAGAAAACAAGTAATCCCTGAATAAGTATTGTTTATAATATTGTTTTAAGTCGTGTGAGTGAACCCGACATATATAACAAAAATGTTCCGAACCCCAACAATAAACACATTTAAATCCCCGCCTTTAGAGTTAACAAATAATTGCAAGTTAACAAATTACTGAAATTTAGACACCCATATTGTATATAATAAATAATAAGAAAATTAAAAATTATTTTGTTAGTAAATCATAATTAATTTAAGCAATTCTGGTGATCAGGGTTACTATTTTAACCCATACAACGCGTTATGCTAAAATCAGTTATTGCACTTTATTCACACAAACCGACAGTAAGAAAACGGGTTGTTCTAACCTTTATAAAACGCACGAGAAACATCAAGAGAACCTGGTTATTCTAATTTATTGTCGGTCATTATTTTTTATTTAAACGGATGGTATGACAGGTTGAGGGCAGTCATTCCATAAGAGAATGCGTGGGCGTTTACCGATGTTTGGCAAAAGTTATGCGTGCGCTGTTCTGCATGAAAGTGCAAATTGAAGAATTGGTATTCATTCGAGAATCAAACGTTCCCAAACAAAATCACATTTGTTTACACAGTTGAGTAATTTGCAAGCGCTGCCTTATGATTGTAGTAAGGATTAAAAATCCCATGATGGATTATTTCTTAACAATTAAATATGTATCTAGCAGCTAGATTCTAGCTACTAATTTCGCGATTGACTAAATATGCTAGAATAATAATTATGGTCACGAAGACTAACTCCTTTGTGTCGTAATTCGCTAAATGGTCAATTACCGAAGATTCAAAATTCATTTTATTATAACAAGAACGTGGTCCTGTTGATCATGTCAATTACAAGTCGCAATCAAGGGCGCTCGAATATGAAAGTGGGACATGAATAAACCAGGACTGCGTCGACACGGAAATCCGTGGGCTAAGACTTCGGGGTCGCATGATCGCAAAGGACGGTAGGTCGGATAGATACGATGCGGCGAAACTGTATGAAACAATTCCGAATTGCGTTATGATCTATAAGGAAACCTTTCGTGTCGTTCGATGCGAGTCATCTCCATCGTAGTTTCATGCTTTCTGAATATTATGATCCTTAGAAGATTTGTACCGATCAATGTATCGATTGACGAAATATGCGTTTCCGTAGAAAAAAGACAAGATATGAATAACCCATTTTAATAGAGCATAATACTAGACCGGCTACTTTGGCATCTCGGCATATTGGAATTGTTCATTTGACGAAACGTAATCGGCCATGTCGAGCGCTAGAGCACAGGAATCCCTCACCACCGGCTCTGGATCGTGACACATGCGCTGTAAGGCCTCCCGGGCGCGCACGGCGAATTCCCTTCTGGCATCAGAGAGCTCTGCCTCACCGACAACGTCTCCTAGGGCCATGGCGGCTTCGTGGCGCACCATGGGAGCTTCCGTTGTGTCCAGTAAACTGAACATTAGGGCTTCTCCCGTCTTTGTGATTGATAATTGTCCCAGTATGAAGGCGACCTCGTGGCGTAGCAAAGCAGAGCCAGGAGCCACCAGTGCACGACTCAGAGCCTCGATCAAATCGTCCTCCGCGTTTCCGATTGAAGCGTTTCGCAGAGAGAAGAGAGCCTGATAGCGTTGTGGCAGGGGCAAGTTGGCGTTCGCCAGGATAGCACTTAACTCGGCAATCGAAGGCTGAGAGAAATCCGCGTCGCCTTTGGCATGTAAAGCCGGCGAGGGATCAATTGTATTGGGGTATTGAACCTCTGCTCTAACTGCAGCTGGGTTCGTGGGCAGATTATCCTTTCTCTGTAGCCATTCAATGCGACTTAGGCCTACCTCGCATGTTTCCGCGACCTGAAATACACATAAATTAAAATTAGATGTCCAATAGAGCCAAATCCAGTTTATCGTCAATATTTATTCACCGCAACAACATCACTCGTAACGTATTCTTGGAGGAGCGATTTCACGTAATCGATATCAACTCCAGGGGCACCGCAAAGGGCCGCGAGTGCTTCCCCCGCCTCGTGGCGAACAATGGGATAGTGGTCGGGTTCCCTGAGAGCCACCTCAAGCGGAGCAACGGCACTGGAGTCGCCTCGTTGGCCAAGGCAATAGGCCGCCTCGTGTTGAAGGAGGGCGTTGGCGGCCCCAGACACGTCCCGCGAGGGTATCACCTCGGTGACGTAAGCCGCCAGAAGTTGGGTCGCCAGGTTCTCGCGAGCGTGTCGGAGGCCCCACATGGCGCGAGCACGCACGACCAGGGGCAGTGTTGGATCACGAATCTTGGTGCCCCAATCGCGCAACTCCGATTCGGAAACCGGTCGGATTTCTCCCGCCGAAGACATTTATCTTAAAAAAGGAGCGCGCTAGTTATTTATACATAACGGCCGATTCGCTGATACCAACAGTTGCGTTTGGCTTCAATGTCTTTTTTACGTTGTTTGTTTTAGGAGGATGTGTCGGCCTCGGGGCGCAGCTGTATTCCGGCACCCGGCCTCCAAATCACTCGATTACGGGCAATTGGCACAGCGCCGCGTTTACTTTGGCAACACCCGGTGCCCTATGAACAGCTGATCGACACTCCATCGCAGAATCGAGGTTGTGCTAGCAGCAATGCCTGTGCTCGATGATGTTTCGTCGAATTAGTTGGCTTAATGAAAACGTCCACCATATGACGTGACAAGGTCAGCAAACAGACAGCCTATCGGGAGGGTAAAACAAAGAAATGTATTGAAATAAGTGGTTTATTGCAAGCCAAAAAAACAGAAAGAGATGAGATGTTACAAGAGAAAACAATGCGACGAATAGAAGAAATGGAAAACAAATAGGAGGTCCTACTCGGTGATCACGTTTTTACAGAATTGGGGATTTCGAAATCACAAAGCGGTGGGAAATCGTTCTCTAGCCAATGGGAAACATATGAAAAATAGGATTGGTCCACGAACCCGACCTGGTAGATGTCGACAAATATCAAATTTAAACTGACACTATTTTTTTCTCCCGACGACGATAAAATTGAGCGCACAAGAATGGCGAAATAGAGGGCGAGGGTATACAAATTGCACATATGTGGTGAATGTTTTTTATTGCCCCGCAGGCGGTAGAAATGCCGAAAAAATGCGTCTCCATGGCCATCACTTGGTGTTGTTGTTAGGTGCCACTAAGACGTTGATATTGCTGCTGCTGCTATTGCTGTCGCCTAAGTGTTCAAATCGTAAGTCGTTGTGGCGGCGTCAATTGCAAGCGACCTTTTTGTTTCAACTGAAGGGGAAGGAGGTAACGGCTCAACCCGCGATTGGAGGTGATCGAGAATTGAGGCAACTGCGGAGGTAAATTTGTCCTCTAACAGGACCAGATTTCTGGAAAAAAAATGGTTCAATAGATCAAATTCGACTCGCAGGCGTCCAAGACAGCACGCGTAAGAATGGAATTTAATGCATGGGGAGATGATATTGGGGTCGGCAGTAGTAGTTGGCGACATTTCTCGACGTCCTTGGACACCTCCAACCCACCTTCGTCAACGGTGAACCGGTCGAATTTCCGAAATCCGCCCAAACGGTCACAAAGCGGCAGGACCAAGTCGACAGCATGCAACCAATTATGTACAACCCGTCGGGCCGCACTGAGATAAGCCCGGACAAGGGGTCAAGTCGCGCAAAGCGGCAATACGCCCCATCCCGAGTTAGGGTTGCAGAACGTGGCCATCGCGCGTCGAAGGTAGCTGGCGTAGTCGTATTGGAAATAATCGACCACCATTGGCGGCTCCGGCGAATCTCTAAAGCGGCCAACTGAGCGCGATCAACACTCAAATGACATCGAAGCTCTTCACCCTTTCCAACGCATTCGGTGCCAGTGGTATGGTCACGTTCTACGCCGTCAACACACGGAACTCTCAAGCCATTGTCTTTCACAGTAGCCATGCACAGAGTGGCACCATCAGAACGCCGGGCAGCTAAAAACCGTCCGGGCGGATGTAAAGCGCTTGGACCTACAGTCTGTCCATGGAGTGTGCAGCTGGAACCGTAATTGGACAGCCACCTTTTCTGATCTAGCAGCTCCGATCGCAGCAATCTCGGACATGTATTTAACCTCAGCAGCTTACACAGGAAGCACGTTATGGCCTACTCGACAATCGAGTTGATAACATCTACTTACAAAGTTAAAGTAGCGTTTGATATCAAAGCTCAAACGAGTCCGCCTGGAGTTGTAGAACCATTTTTTTCAAATAAGGACCAATTACAGTGCGTCAGTTGTTTGATCCCATCGCGAATAGATTATCCAAATCGCAAAGCATCACAATTTTCAAATTTGGGCGACTACATCTCCTCCTCCTCGGGATTATGCTTACAGGTGGTGTCCCCAGTGCACCATCAAACCACACCATCCCTACTCCGACCAAACTCACGCCTCAATTCTGTCGAACCGCTGAGTAAACTGCGACGCAACCAGTGAGCCGCTTTTGTTATGATTTTCATTGTTATTCTCGTTGGCGACGGGAGGCTTCTCGAGGAAGGTTGCGCTGTGTTCAAAGAGGCGCTGGAGCCTCTCCATCTCCCAGGGGGACAACGGCGGAGCAGCACCGGGGGTGCGGCCACTCGCCACGGATGAAGAGAGGTAGGCGGGGGGCAGGGGGAGTCTGGCCTCCGAGGGGATGCGAAAGAGAGGCATCTCGGTGTAGGAGGCGCCTGTCGGGGGCGGCGGCGGCTGGTGGTGGTGATTCGAATGGGACCGAGAGAGGCGCGAGGAGCCGGCTGAATGGGCCGAATGGTCGTCGTCGTCGTCGTCGCCCACGTCGTCACCAAAGTCGCCGCAGACGTGCTCTTGGCGAGACAGACAGAATATGTCCTACAAAGTAGCAGACACGTGTGACGGAGTTGCTCCACACACAAATTGGGGGCACCAGCTGGAAGACACAAAACCATACTTTCCAGCTGCAACCGTTACTACTTCAACACACACACAGAGATAGAGACATATAACACGGGAAGGAAAACCAATAGAAGAGACTTTAAAAGAGTTGAAAGCAAGGAATGCTACCCTAATTAAACACGATTGAGGCCAAGCATGAACAACACTTGTGTGAGATAGGCCAGACAATGAGATATCTTACAAATGGAGGGGCCTTGACAAGACGCGCAACACTAGCGGTAACTAATGTAAAAAACGGTCAACACAACGCAAAATTATGACAATTATAGGTTTTCCATACACCCATTAAATTATACCCACCGCCAACCCACCCCCACATCGGTGTTGCAGTTGACGTCACTTAGGGCAATCACGGTCAGCCGCCAACACCAAGTGTGTGCGTGTGCGTGTGGTGGGGCTCAACTTTGGCCGTGGCATTTAAAATAAAACGAGAACTCTTTCGTAGGAGGGAAAGAGTAGCTCAAAGAAAAACGTTGGGTTGATATAATAAAAATACATTTTTATTTGTAACAAGCAGGACCCACGTGTGGCCGGATGGTGTAGGTGGTAGCATCATCGCTCTGTTGGTGAGGGGACCCGGGTTCGATTCCCACCCGTAGAAACTGCATGACAACAGCCCCATGAAGCAGACGGTTTATCCGGTTTAGTAGGAGGAGAGAGCCGCCAAATTTGCATTTTTTCGGCCTTACAAATAATTTATGGCAACGTTCGGATCGAGTCGCGATGTAGCCGCGCAAAAACATCAGAGTTCGTTGAAACTTCTCCAGTTGTTAATCGCAATCCAGCGGCATAAATGACAGTTTAAATGCTGCCGTCATGACACCTTACCAACAGTAACGAAACCACCCACCAATAATAAGAGGTGGAAGCGCGCAAACTCGTAGAGCAAACCAGAAACGTCGATAAAACTGGCGTCTCTGTTTTGGGAGCCTCGGGGCGAGGTCAAGCCTGCCTAAAGTACCAGTCCCTCAGTTGTTTTCCCTGCCCCCAGTGACCCAACGAAGACGTTTTACTATAACTCCCTTTTCCAGTGGATTATCCATGCACCCAATCTAAGACGCCATGATTTATAGCTATTCCACTGGTTGGTCGCCACCAGTTTTGCCTGCCCCGTGGAATGGTGTTTAATTCCACAAATAACTGGTGCAAATACCTCTACAAGTCGCTCATTCTCAAGAATTCCCGGTTTTTCGTGCGAAGGCTACGGTTTTCATAAATAGCATGGCCATTTTGTCAAGTTGAAAATGTTGACCTTAACAAAGCGATTGCCATTACGATGATTGGTAGGAAGGTCGTTACGGTCATTAAAAAATATCTCACCGGAAAGGATTATTTGGCATAGGCAAAATTTAGAGCGCGAAATGCCCACGACTACCACGCGTTGACATATCTGATGGCGTGCCACGATGGAGGGGGTTGGGGGGGTGGGGTTGTGGTACAGGGGACTGCGCCTTCGATAAACAGAGCGCCCGCACAGGACTTGACGTGTGGATGATGAAGGGGATTCGTTAAGGGGGTGGCGGAATCGAGATTTTTCTGAAAAGATGGAAACTTTCAGTTGCCATCGGGGAAATAAAAATAGCCGCGAGTAGACGCCTAGGGAGGGAGGGGGGGGTTGGGGGGAAACCCATCCGCCGCGAAGGAAAAAGCAATCAAGTCAAAAAATATAGTCGCAGGATTCTCCGAACCACGGATTGCCCATAGGTAAGAAATTTGCCAAACAATGGAGCAAATGATAATTTCCAAAGTATTCAATACAATATCAATCACAGGACCAATTTGGACGATCGGGAATGTTTGGGTATGCTTTCACCCCGAAAAAAACATTATTGGGCATATAAGAACTATTTTTACGTAACCATTCTACATTATTTCATATTCCCAAGAAAAATCTCTTTTATGATTGGTTCTCCGCCTTCACCGACCTCCTCGGATTGGTGCGTATCATTCCAAAAAGGAAAAACCATCCAATTTCTCCAATTGACCCGCGCATTCCTTTTAATGCTACCACGGGCCAACATAAATAGCAGTACTTTTCGCCCTGGGGTCATCATCGCAGTGGGCAGTCTGAATTCTTGCGCCAGGCTTTTTGTGTCGTCAATTGAGGTCGGCAATTGTGATTAAGCCACTGGCTGGTCATATACCAGGAAAGATTGCTTGAAGGTGGCCAAATGAGTAAAACATTTTTCAAAAAATAGACCCACAGCAAACTAATTGAAGGGAAGAGAAAATAAGACCGGGACCTGGGTTTCAATAAATCAATCTGCCACCTCGCTGCGTAGCCCTCAGTGGTTAATACACAAAAACACCAATGGCTTCACTTGAAAAGAAACACGTGACCTGAATGCAGTTGTTACAAATCCGTGCTAAACCCATTGCATGGCCTCTGATACACAGTGGCGGAAGAAGAGATAATACGAATCAATCTATTTTTGCATGCATTTCTACCCAAACAAGACACACATAAATCTATCCTGCTGTGGTCAATAGAGACGAGCTTTCTGTTTCGACTGGAAGATCAAAATTTTGAGGATATCCCCTGCTAGGGGTTTCACGGGCGGGTTGCCATGACAATTCTCTCGGGAATATGTTCACCGGTGGCGTCGACAGTGTATCCACCCGTGGTGGAATGACCAGCGAGTCGAACCCAGCTTGTCCCTCGCCAACAGGGCGAGGAAGCTGCACCGTAGAGCAGCCAACCTTCGTCCCAGAAGCCCAAAGCACAGAAATGTTCTATATAGACGCGATAAACAAATAGGAAGACGCGCGAGAAGATAGTCAGGTGGCTTATAAAGCCGCAACGGCAGGCTCATCGAAGGGAATATCACAGGACAGGCTGGATATCGGCGCTTCCCGTGGATACACACACACAGCGGTTCCTCACCGACTATGCAACCGTTTACTGACCTCAATAACCACTGAGGCGCTCTCGCTAAAACGGAAAACCCTTTCGCGGAGGGGGTGGTACCTGGTCACCTTTGATGCGATGCCAATTAAAGGGCATTGGAAGTAGGACGGATCCATAAAAGAAGGGACTCTCTTCGGTCACGTCAGTAGCGAATCCATTGGGCGAGGTGGCAGGAAATGCACATATTTTCGCTTTCTGGCGAAAAGGGGAGCTGACTCGTGGTAGAACGATTGGAGGAAGAATGGGTGTTGGGGGGAGGGCGGTGGTCGACAACGCCCGGAACGCGGTCAACCAGATGCGTACACCTCACCTGGTCCTCGTGAGATCGGTGTGCTGTTATTCGTCCCACCCTAAGCGACGGTTGCGAAACGTGGCCAATACGAGTGGAAGGTTCCAGAAAGGTGGGAGCACTTGAACGACAAAGTAAACCGAAGCTGTCTACAAACCAGGAACCTATCCATCCTCGAACAACGCCGTGGTTGTTTGGTCACGCTTTACGTCGACCAGGTGGGACTGCGAAAGGAAGGTTGACAGGCTCGGACGATCGGGAGAGCAACGACGACGACTTCGGTTAACATCGCCGGTGGTCATGGCATGGTCATCATGGACCCAGGTTGACGTTGTCAGGGTGCCGTCAGGGCGGATGCGGAGAGCTTGGACGCTGCTGGAACAGTCCAGGGAACTACGCCTGTGCATGGACAGCTGTACTTCGCGTGAAGCAACTATCATCCAGCGGGAGGAGACTGTCGCACAAATCAAGCAGCGAATTGCCTGTTTCGCTTTCTGGTGATAACGGAGCTGGATTCGCGGTTGTCGTATTGGAGGGATGGAAGAATGGGTGCGTGTGGATTTGGTTGCTACACATAACCTCCCACCCTGGAGGCTTCATTTTTCAACTACGCCTCGCCACCCTACGCAGGACACTGGCTCCAGCACGGGGTCTCGGAATGGCCTATTTTGATTGCAAACACCGCCGGAACGCGCGCACAACGAAGATAGAATCGCTTTCATTAAGCAAACTGCGCAATTAAGTGCTGCCCCAGTGACCGTATGCGAGGAGCCATTATGCAACACAAAAGACACCCTGGGCTATACAGAAAGAGGGGCGTCATTGCACAATCCGACAGTCTGATAAGATGACTAGGAGCGCGCCACCAAAAGGCCTTCAAAAAAGACGCACTTTCATTTGCACAGCGAAGGAAGTGGTAGCGAAGTAGACACTGGCCATTAACGCGAAAAATATTCCCACATTCCGGGTAGGTAGGCCAACCCCTATCACTTCGACCTCCTACGTTCTGTCACGGATCGTTGCCCCGCATTCACGCATCGCGGGACCAAGATTTCAAGATTCCTCGCAGACCCCAGTCATCGAATACTTCCAATAATCTCCTAGTGTCTTCATAGCCGTGGGTAGTTATGATGGGGCGGATAGCCGCGCGATAGACGCCAAACTTGGCCCGACGGTCCTACCGGCTGCTGGTACATAGCTGCTGCAGCGCATTCCTGGCGCTGACGACGCGTGATTGGGTCTCCCCCTCTCCTCTTCGAAGGCAGGGACATAATCGATTTTGAGTTGGATGACATGGCGGCAGCGGTCTCGTCTTCCACCTCGTCTTTGGGAGGCACTTCAGGGGACACCGTCGCCCTTCCAATTGGCCCCACCCACCCACCTCAAAATCACCTATGCTAGTAGCACGCGGAGAGTTAAGGTTGGGTGTGCAAAAAATGCCCACTAGCGTGTCTCATTTGCACTGGGAACGCCTCCTTCGAACACCGGCGGGCCAAGTCACCAGCATGACTAACCCCTCGTCAGTCTGTCGGGGGCGGGTGTTCGGGGAGTTGCAGTTGGAGGTGAGGCGGGCTTATTTAATCAGCGTTTGCAGCTGACTCGATCACAGTTGGAGAAGATTAGCGTAAACAACATTTGAGAGGCCTGTCTTGGATGGCAAAACTGAAACCGGGCCAACATTCGGAATTACCAAGAGACCGTGGCAATCGCCGTTTCCTAAATGCCACCAGGCAGCCGAGGGGGTGGTGGTAGTCGCCTTCTCCTTCCTCGCGCGAGAGGATGAACCGAGAGGCTGCTTCGTGAACCGTGGCGCCAGCGGCGCACTCAATGGACGATGCCCGGCAAGCTGGATAGTTTCCATCAACTTTATTGCCGAGAGAACCAACAATGCGATCGCTTGAATTCCATCGCAACGCCAAACCGCAGGCCCCCCCCCCACACACAAAGAATCAATACCCCCGAGAGGGTTTTCAGGCGGGTAGGGCGAGCGAAGGACGGAAATGGGTCAGTCGTGGTAGAGTGTCAACCAACAAATTGACCAATTTATCTCAATTCCCTAGTCACACGGACATAGACACCGTGGTTACATCCGCTCCACTCGCGGTAATGGTTGTTAATCTAATGAAAATTAAAACAAAACCAAAATTGGAGATGTTCCTCAGAGTACGTCAGCTATGTGTGCATTCGACGACGAAAACAGTGCAGCGTTTACCACGGCCTTCAATGACCTCTCCGCACCCATAAACCCGGTATAGTGGTGTAATGACCGGTGATCCCGACCAACCGTAAGATATTGATAAGACTGACATGTTCTAGAGAAATAACCCCAACAGAAACCTTTATTGACGGGTGTCATTAGAAAATTATACAGGGTTATGGTCGGCTACTGACTTTGGTGACGGCCAGACGCGGGTGACCCGACCTGACAGACGTGCGTGGGTTTTGCAGCGTAAAGAAGTTGGGCGGGGGGGGCGGTGTTATTACAACGATGACATACATTTATTGGTGGATAAAAAGGTTTGCCAACAGGTGGTCTGATGGTTCAGCTGTCAGCCTCGTCAGTTTGGTCGTGAGTGACCCTGGGTTCAACTCCCAGGTCACTCCCGGGCACCACAAACAAGACAGTAAAACTGCAATTTGTTTTAATCTCCAACTAGAGGATAAACCGGCTTTGCTATACATTTTCTCGGGAATATGTGTGTGACAGGGTTCTATGGACGCTGAACTCGATCTCTGCGGCAGCAGGTCAAGAAATTAACTTCCCAGGGGGTCACAGAGAGTTCAAAAAAACCAAAACTCCAGGCCACGCTGATAGGCCAGCAACACGGCTTTAGGCTAGATATAATCAAGTTAATCGATTCGGATGGAGTTGATTTGCAGCGGTAGAAATCACAAAAAACGAGCCCCAGTTACGTCGGCCTACCATGATTATGATAGGTTGAGCATAAGAGGGTGTGTACTTACCGCCTCGGTGACATATTCCCCCGTGCCGGCCAATGGAACAGTCAGCTCGAAATGCTCCACAAAGTTGACCGTCAACTCGGGATAGAGGTGAAAGAGGTCGACGAGGTCCTCGCGCTCCAGGTAGTGCAGATCACAGTAGGTGAGCGAGCGGACGATGAAACGACACTTGGCCGACAGCGAGGGCGGTCTCGGGGGGGCCATTGAGGTGGGCCGATCCGAAAGTGGCGGCAGTCCACCAAAGAAGTCGCCCACAGAGAGGACGGCGAGAATGGCCCCGTCGGAGGGATCCAGCACCTCGAGGGAGCCGTGTTCGATGAAGAAGAGGCTGGAGAGGAGACCACCCGGATGGATCAACGTGTCGCCGGGCGGCATGTGCAGCGTGCGAACCCTCAACGCGAAGGTGCGCAGACACCCCTCGGTGAGACCTGGTGGGGGAAACATTGACGGCTACTGGATCACCAGCCAGGGTTCCGTGTGGTTTGGACGCGGCAGCAGAAAACACTCCAGGCAAAGGCCGAACCCCTCTTTAGTGGATATGCCGTGGGGAGCGCAAAGGGCAGATAAAACCGAGGTTGACCCGGACCCATGGAATTGGCAGTCGTGGTAGTCAACGGGTGATGCATGCGGCGATGGTTTTAGTCCCTCTAATTGGTCTAATTGCCTTTTTTCCGAGCTGCACCACGGATCACGTCTCCAAGCGCCCACTCTTGGCGTCCACATCGCTACCTGACGAGGGGGTGGTGGAAGAAGTGACCACGACAGCATCACCATTGAACCCAAACTTGGCACGATAGAGCGCAGCGGCTTCTGCCTCAAATTGCAGGCACCCAAGCCGTCGCTTAGCCAAACATGCAGCCAATATTATTAATGAACACAAAGTAGTTCACTCTTATCCGACGAAAATCGCCTAAACGGCGCCAGATTTTGAGTGGCGCTATCGCCCCACATGGTCAGAGGGGACAGCGAACCAGATGTTCTGCTCCATCGCGGAAATCTAATAACCTCGATGGCATTGAACGTCACGGAGGCGTCCAAGAAGAACGGCAACTGAAAAACGCATCCAAAGGCGTCTCTATGGCGTTTTACCTGATAGCAGCCGTTCACACAGAAAATGAAGCTTTCCGAGGGTGATTTTCAAAACACGGTTATCTTGCTGTGGCCATGTAGATGTAATCTTTGTAATTGATGAAAGGGACGTGTTTTTTGACGGTTATAGCGTGTGGATGACCGTACCACGAATCACTCCATTGAGAAGTGCCTGTGAGTGATAAGGTGGTTGTCGTCTTCAGGAACCAGAAGACGTGAAGCAACAACTCAGAGACGCTTTATGTTTGCGGAAATGCAACCTCTTATTGCTAAGAGCGTTGGTCCTCGTGACCCTAATTAAGTGATTACCACAAATGGATGAAGTGTCTGTCGTTACTCTAGGGTCTTAACCGCCCTACATGACCGCATTCCTGCTTAATTACAAGGTAGTGTGTTCATTAATGTTAATTACGGCTGCACTCATTTGTAATAAACGAGTGGCCTCTCTGTCGTGACTTTAGGGTCTTAACTGCACCCAACCTCATCATCGTACCCCAGGACATCGCGCCATCCTCGGTACCGTTGATATCATGGTGGACATCATGTTCGTTTGTGATATTATCATCAACTTCCGAACAACGTATGTCAACAAGAATGACGAGGTGGTCTCCAATCCGAAGAAAATAGCCACCCACTACCTCAAGGGCTGGTTCGTTATCGATCTGGTTGCAGCCATCACATGTGATGCGCTCTTCTTTCAGTCGCATGAAAAGCACACACCATAATATCTAGACCTCCCTAGACCGCGCTAGAGTTAATAATTCTGCATTTCAATACCTCCTCTTCCTCCACCACCTTCCCCCACCACTACCCTCTCCGAAAAGCCGACTGCCCTGATAGGGTTGCTGAAGTCCGCGCGTCTTCTTCGACTGATCAACGTGGCGCGAAAATTAGATCGCTACTCCGAATATGGAACCGCAATCCTCGTTCTTCTCACCTCGGTATTCGTCCTAATTGCTCATTGGCTGGCCTGCATTTGGTAAGTCGTCGTTGGGGTAATAATAATTATAACAACTGTTTCGTTGGGTACTTGGCAGTTATAAGGAGTGGGTGGCAGCGGGAGAGGACAATCTGATTACTGATCCACCGTCCTGCTCGTGTAATTGGTCGCAATCTATCCGCTTAATGGGGCCCAAACTCCCCCGCGGGGCATTCCCAACCCGGCGACATGCTGATTCGGAGCGGGCGCCTCGAGATGGGACAATCTGATTGGCACGGGGTCGCACTTCTTGCCTGCAGCCCGAGACCGGGCTATTAGACAGAAGTCCGTTTCTTTCACGCAGCGATCCGCCCAATCCATTTGGCGTTTGCAAAGAATCTCCAAAGCGAACGGGCGAGAGGAGACGACGAAATAAGACAGCGCCGTCTAGCCAAGGAGAAGCTGTTTATGCCTGCCAGACTCCGCTCTCTCGAACCGTTCTCTTTGATTGCGCATTAATTGATCTGTTTTTGTGGGGCCCGGCGCAATTTTGAATATCAAAACAAGGATTCACCATGTGTCGAAAAACACGCAAAATGTGTTTTACGCGTTGCCGTGCACACAAATAAGCCTGGGAAGATGAATTGTTTGTTTAATCATCCGCGCACATCCCCTTCTTTGCCATCGCCAACTAACCTAAAAGCGACCCTGCATGAGATTGTAATTTTGCGACCCCATTGATTGCTATGAAAGTAGCAGCAGCAGCAGCGTTGGTTGGGTGACGTGCCTCTGTAATCAATCGAATTGGGGTTCTCCTTCTCCGCTCTCTCAACTGCGACACTGAAGCTCTGGGTCGGTGGGGGTGGGGGATCGATGGCTGAAACCAGCTTAAAGCTCCGTTTCTGTCATTCTGCAATTCGCTCCATCTTAGCCTGCGGTTATTAAACGCGCCCACTGCGTGTATGCAACGAATCTCTTAACCGGACGTTCTCAACCAGGTCTCCGCCACAGTCCAGAAATCGATAAACTGTCCACCCTCCTAGAAAGCCGTCATCGACAATACCTTGTTCAAGCTCTAGGTCGATCGCTTGCATAGCTACGAAAGCTGCAACGCGGGTCAACCAGGTCTCCGGCGATGAAATAAGCCGCAAGCTAAAATTGCTTGGTATAGCTCTACGTCGACCAGACACGGGGCTTTCGTTGTGGCTGGGTTATTGGAAATGTGGATTTGGATCTGGCATCCGTGACACCTCCACAAACAGCCCCAGAAGGCAAGTAAGCGGGCGTGATGAGGTGGGGAGCGTGAAAGGGACTCACCTTCCCATGTGAGTGTCTTCCGAAGCATGTTCTTGTAGATGTGCATGCAGATGTCGGACTGGAGGCAGTCGGGAAAGGAGCGCTGCACGACGTTCATGTCGATGCCGTAGGTGTACGCCCAGGCGTGGATGAAGTACTCCTCGAGGCGCTGGCGCAGATGGCCTGGGATCTGGTAGAAGCGAATGAACTCCTTGATGCGCAACATCTGGGCGTGGTAGCGCGCCGTGCCGCTGTAGAGGCGCTGGATGATGGCGCTCACGTTGCCGAATATGCTCGCGTACATGAGAGCTGTGGGGTGGGAGTGGTCATGGCATGAACAGGGAATCGGGGCTTTCCGCCAAAAAGACGATCTGTTCGACAATTATTTTTAGCGCAGTTTGAAATGCCCTTGAATTGGCATAAGAAAGCGTCTAATTGAGGGTATTTAAAAGGTTTTTTCACGCGGCTTGCCAGAGGATGAGCCGGCAGCATTGTGGAACACATTTTCCGGATAAATAAATATTTTATAGGTGACAAGGGTCGCGCAGTGCTATCCAACACGTTTAAACAACAACAACAACAACAACAACAACACATGGGGTGTTTGAGGCACTGGTAGATAAGCATAGCCCCACAGGAACCGAATTCAAACCAGCTAGTATGGACTACTGCAGCAGGATTTTTCGCGGCTCGCTCAGTGAAGCAGAAATGATGCCTGTGGTGCAATCAGCCTTGATGTATCCCACGTACACAAACAAAATGGAGGGCTGAGATCGTGTCGAGCCTGATGACTGGACGTTCAGCGATACAGCTATTTCGATGTTATTGTTTTGTCAATAGGAATCAACCGAGAGAGAGACGCCCAGATTGTATCAGAATCCAGTACACTGGACGAAGGGGGGCGTGGGTGTCGCCTGCCTCTGCCCTGGTGGGGAGGGGGGGGGTCGCGGATGGGCGCAGTAATTAGCACGAGTACGTGTATATTTATGCAGATCGGCATTAATAAGGAAATCCACACCCAGCGGTTCCGACAATGCTACCACCACCACCACCACCACAACCCCCGCGGAAGGCGATAAGTGCGCTGGTGCCGACGAGGCCAGGTTTTGGCGCTACCCACAGCGCAATCAGACAACTACGTGGTGGGTGGACGCGCTCGCGTATAGTTCGTTCGGGCGGCTATCTCCTACAAGAGGCTGGGCCAGCTGTGTAATGGATTCTCGGGAATATCGTGCAGCGTTCGTCTTTGGCGAGGCGGAATTTCGAAAATCACCACTCATTTACACGCGCTCCTCTGTTGCCGAGAGACCTGGGTTCGACTCCCGTGCCTAGCCACCTCGGGTGGACGCACTGGTAAACATATCCCCCAGAAACGTCATGACAACCACCCACGAAGCCGGTTCGTCCACTAGTAGGAGATTGGATAGTTTTGAGGGGATTTGTGAAGGAAATAAGGTCTGGGCTAACTGATACGAACTAGGAAATTCACTACTATACACCTTCATTATTGTGAGCTGTGACAGCACAAGGTCACGTCGCGGACTCAGTTCTGGACTACCTGCAGTTCATTTCATGGTGGCGTCAAGACAACAAATGACCCAAAGGAACAGCTGGACCTATTAGACGACGACGACGACGATGGGTGACACAAGCTCGGAACTCTCTGAACCGCCCCCCTCCCACATAAACGCCCCGAGAAGTTAGTCTTGCCAAATCGCTAGGAACTTTGGTTGCCACGAAGTAAAACAAAACGCGAGATCATGGCAACAGGCCCCGATTTTGGCCAACCCATTGGCCCTCGCGGCCTTAATCGAATAGGAGTGGGCAACATATGGGTCAACTTCCTGCGAGTGTGTGTCGATTATCCCGAAAGCCCGGCAAAAGTGCGAGGTTACCGCGCGAGATGTAGTCACTTAGGCAGGAAAGCGCTATCATTAGCCTTTTTGGTGGATGGCTACGAGTGTTGTGGAGGTTTGTGGACGGAAAAAAGACCCAAGAAAAAGCAGGCAGGTAGGCTTTTTCAACGGGCGCTGCGATGTCGGGAGTGAGATAGCATCTCGGCAGATGGCAGCATTTCTGACAGTCGATGGGGTTGAATTTTATTGGGGGGTTGGGGGGTGGAGGATGGTACACCGAATTACTAGAACTCACAAAATGTAACTCCATGTCCTGGACGCAGGGCAAAAGCAACGGGAAGAATTAAACTAAAACTGCGCAATAAACATCTCCTGATCTCTTTATGGTTGGAGTTAATAATTGCGGATGGGGTCATTTTTTACTGGAAGTGGGTTTGGCTCAACGCCGGCCAATCCCTGTGACAAATCGAACGACGAAAAGACCGAGAAATTGAGTCACGACTTAATCTTGTATACGATTATCGGTCCGCCTGTCGTTCTTCAAGCTGCCGGGTCAGTGACCAACGCGCATCAGCAGCACCAAGACGGAAGGACGTGGAGAGCTCAGAGCTGCCGAAGGTCTGCGTGGTTCGTCGTTGGAACCATAACTGGATCACAATCGGTTCTGACCTGGCAGCTGCCTCCGATTGCCACGATTGGCGACAGCCATGAGGCTGCTCGTCCTCTGGCAGGGTGAGCTGGTCAGACACGCGTGGAGGAGAATATACGAGATGGTGTCGGCGGCCAGCTCTCCAACGACGAAATCAGACGTCGCTGTGGAGACGGTTAACCCTTCTAAAACACCACCGCTCTCGGCGTCAGCATGCCCAGGCTAGCTTCGAGGGGGGGGGCAAGGTCTCGAGAGCCGCAAAGGTGGCAAAATGAAAAAGACGCGACTCGGTATCCAGGCGAAAGAAGACACGCAATGCTCGGTAGCCAACCGCGCACGGTGAGAAGGATGAGTTGGAAGTCGAGAATTCACGGCAAAACTCGTGGGTTTAATGACGAAGCAATTTCAACAATTATCAAAACAAACGAATAGGACACCTCTACAGCACTCGTGATGCTGCTAAGCTCGGGTAGTTAAATTGGTTCACATACAAGCCTATAAAGCGCGCGTTTGAGCACCGAAAGGCTACGAACGAACAATTATTATTATTATTGCATGTCCGCGTTGCGTTCAGGCGTGGCTGCAAGGAGTGGTTTGCGCACTACGGGGTGTGGCGGGGATGGGGGGGGGTTAAGGGTCAGTAATACTGATGGAAACCATTAACCGCGGCAGATAACCTTCAATAGACGAAAAAGAATTACTGCGGTTACAATCAACAATGCAATTGGTACTTGTGTGGGGAGACAAGGAAGGTCCATGAACATCACAATACCCTTGAGATGCAGATGAATCGAAAGTAAAGCAGTGATAGATTATTTTGAGCCAACGTAGACCAACTTCGAGCGGGCAAGCTATAGGTCTAATTCCATATTGTGAATAGATTATATCAGCCCGGAAACATTCACCGAAACAAAATGGCAGGTGTCTCATCAACTGCTAAATGCCGTTGATGATCCGTAAAGTCCCTACTAGGTGAAGTGAATAACATATTAAATGCCTCGAAGACGATAATTGGAAACAATAAACAACATTCATGGCCGACCCAAAATGGAGTGCGACTTCGTGGGGGTAAGGTATGAAACAGCATACCCAAAATCGATGGCCAAATGCCAACAATGCAAAGGACTCAACAGAGGGATGAGGGTCGCCAATTACGCAATATCTTGAACCCGCCAATTCAAGGAAATCGATTAAACGATGGCGGGAATAAGCTGATTCACTACTTGGGATACAATTGATGAGCGGAAATCCCGTTAGCAAAGGAGGCTGGGTAGGTACGACTTACACACTATGGGAACAAACGACGCACAACTAAATGGTCGAAATATTTCAAGCGAGACTGTTTTAACAACCCCTCTAGCATATGATCTCGAATTACTATTTACAGGTGTTAGTGTGCATTTGCTGAAATGGGAAAACTGACGACCAAGGAAACTATGCGATTTCCTGGGAGGCGCCTGACCTTAAATGCAAATTGCCAGACAACAATAACCTCGACAACCATCTTCCACCTATCTGATTATAGACTGCGGGCAGGGAGATAAACTCCGATAAAACCGGGGTATATGGGTCCAGCCGAGGGAGTAATTTCGGCCGGGTAGATCTGCCCACACGTGCACGTGATCCCAGGAAATGCCATTGGTGGGTGGGGGGGGGGTGCGTGTTGCTGAATTGAGGTGAAGGCCGTTAAAAAGCCCTAAAACCGCGGATAAATCAACACGGGCGAACTGGCGAGTCCACGTTACCGAAATGGTTGCATTTTTCTGACAGAACCCGGCGTTGCCGTCGCAGACAACACAACACAGAATGTTGTTGCAACAAATTGCTTCCTAATGAAGTATCCTACCAGTTGACGCAATGCATACAACCGGGCGCAGGAAATAAACAACTTTCATCTTGCTTGGCTCGTTCGTTTCAATCCCAACGGTTGGGCGACCACTGTGGGACAAGTCTGTCTCAAAAATTTGGTCCAGGGTCGCCAACGGTAATTTCTGGCCACCTTGAAGCAAATGCCTTTTACACCGACTTCGGAGAACACGGCTTATGACAAATAGAAAAATGGCAGTAAACAACCAAAATGCATTAGCCACTATGGAGCAAAATCAATCCGATTAGCCTAGAATCATCAGTCGGAGACATCATTTTATAACCGACCATCAAAGTCACTATCCTCCTCCTCCTCCGCGCGAACACCGCTGAAGTCGGAGTAGAATAGACGAATTCCCGTCAATTTTGTCCATTGTAAGCACATTTTCGTGCCGGCCACACTAACACGCCAGCACCGCGGCCATTCGAAACCCGTCGATCAAAGTGGATATTTTGACAATGCTCCAGTCTGTCAGGCAAACTTAACCACAAGTTGCTTTTCGCATGCGGCCCATTTTAGTACTTTAGTATTTCTCGCTCATTTCTCTGTCATCCCAACCACCCACTGAACCATGGGGTGACTCCAAATTCTTTGTCGTGCCCCCAGGAATCATAGCTGGAATGGAGATTTTCGTATGCGGCCCGTTTTAGCGAAGGATAGAGCACAGTCACAGAAAGTTTTGTTGTTCTGTTTTTTAGGCTTGTCGAATCGGGAAAATCAAAGAAATTAAGCGTATCATTGCTTAAGCCGAAGGTTTATAGCGCCTTATAGTAATAATGATATTGGACCTAACCAGAAACATTACGTTTACTTTCTTATTTAGGGTCAATCAGCATGGCCGATGGCGGATTCACAGGGGAAACAGAGATGCCATTTCCCGCGGGAAGAAATCCCACCTTTCTTCATCTATATCTATTACCCAATTACCTCGCGTTTTCGGGATAAACACGCCACCAATTACTATTCGCCATTATTCTAGAATATCCTCCAATGCCATGGCATGAGTCGAATACTCATTTCCTTACTTACTGGTGGGCGTATTAGTCATGCCATCTCATTTGCAAACTGTTTCAATTTTCCAAGGATTTTCGGAATTTCAGACGGCGCTGCCAAGATCAGATCATAACCAAAGACCTCAAATGATAACGTTTGCAAACGGTGGGCTCTAGGCCGAGCGGAGCTTTGCGTAAGCCTCTTGTAATCCAACCAATTGGAGGCTGTCGGTGGTTGGGTGCGCGTTGGATGACACAGCGGAGGCAACTTCAACCATGTCTCTACCATGCCAATACAATGCGAAAGCAAGACAAGCCAAACTCACATCCCACCAGCATGACCACGATGGAAAAGGCCTTCTCGGCGTTGGTGTTGGGGCTGACGTTGCCGAAGCCGATGGAGGTGAGGCTGGAGAAAGTGAAGTAGAGGGCCGTGATGTACTTGGTCTGCAGGGTGGGGCCGGAGCAGGCGCTGTCGTTGTAGAACTGATGGGTCTGCGAGGCGAGTGATGCCAGCCAGCCGATCTTCGGGTTCATGTGTTGATGCTCGGCGTTGCCAATCGCGTACCTGGGGTCAAACGCAAAAGCAGAAAGGGAGAAGGGGCAAGGGTGAATTGGCCGCGGTTGCATCAAGGGTAGTACTTTATACTCCGGCAGGCAATTCAATTCCCGGGGTCGGTAAACGCCAACCCCCTACGGCCTTTTAGTCGATTGATTACAGAGGCACGTCCGACACGCGTTGCAGCTTTCGTAGCTATGCAAGCGATCGACCTAGAGCTTGAACAAGGTATTGTCGATGACGGCTTTCTAGGAGGGTGGACAGTTTATCGATTTCTGGACTGTGGCGGAGACCTGGTTGAGAACGTCCGGTTAAGAGATTCGTTGCATAAACGCAGTGGGCGCGTTTAACAACCGTAGGCTAAGATGGAGCGAATAGCAGAATGACAGAAACGGAGCTTTAAGCTGGTTTCAGCCATCGACCCCTCCCCCCACCGACCCAGAGCTTCGGTGCCGCCGTTGAGAGAGCGGAGAAGGAGAACCCCACTTCGATTGATTACAGAGGCACGTCACACGACCAACGCTGCTGCTGCTGCTACTTTCATAGCAATCAATGGGGTCGCAAAATTACAATCTCATGCAGGGTCGCTTTTAGGTTAGTTGGCGATGGCAAAGAAGGGGATGTGCGCGGATGATTAAACAAACAATTCATCTTCCCAGGCTTATTTGTGTGCACGGCAACGCGTAAAACACATTTTGCGTGTTTTTCGACACATGGCGAATCCTTGTTTTGATATTCAAAATTGCGCCGGGCCCCACAAAAACAGATCAATTAATGCGCAATCAAAGAGAACGGTTCGAGAGAGCGGAGTCTGGCAGGCATAAACAGCTTCTCCTTGGCTAGACGGCGCTGTCTTATTTCGTCGTCTCCTCTCGCCCGTCCGCTTTGGAGATTCTTTGCAAACGCCAAATGGATGGGGCGGATCGCTGCGTGAAAGAAGCGTACTTCTTTCCAATAGCCCGGTCTCGGGCTGCAGGCAAGAAGTGCGACCCCGTGCCAATCAGATTGTCCCATCTCGAGGCGCCCGCTCCGAATCAGCATGTCGCCGGGTTGGGAATGCCCCGCGGGGGAGTTTGGGCCCCATTAAGCGGATAGATTGCGACCAATTACACGACCAGGACGGTGGATCAGTAATCAGATTGTCCTCTCCCGCTGCCACCCACTCCTTATAACTGCCAAGTACCCAATGAAACAGTTGTTATAATTATTATTACCCCAACGACGACGAAGACGATGACTTACCAAATGCAGGCCAGCCAATGAGCAATTAGGACGAATACCGAGGTGAGAAGAACGAGGATTGCGGTTCCATATTCGGAGTAGCGATCTAATTTTCGCGCCACGTTGATCAGTCGAAGGAGACGCGCGGACTTCAGCAACCCTATCAGGGCAGTCGGCTTTTCGGAGAGGGTAGTGGTGGGGAAGGAGGAGGAAGAGGAGGTATTGAAATGCAGAATTATTAACTCTAGCGCGGTCTAGGGAGGCCTAGATATTATGGTGTGTGTAAAGTAGTTCCTTGGAACGACGATTAACAAGCCCACAAACGCCGATGCCACATACGTTTAGCTCATTGCAAACAAATAAAAACAGACTGATTGTAAGAACAGTTAACACTGGGCGAAAAGCCCCGCCATGGATGACAATAGTTGTAGGACGCCACATAGAGCCATTTTTTTCACTATCGGAGTCAACGAATCTCGCAAGGGAGCGTGTGTAATAGACGATGAAATAACAACAATAATAATAATAACAGTAACCACCACATTTAAGCCGGAAATGCATGCTTACTTGCTTTTCTTGCGACTGAAAGAAGAGCGCATCAAATGGGATGGCTGCAACCAGATCGATAACGAACCAGCCCTTGAGGTAGTGGGTGGCTATTTTCTTCGGATTGGAGACCACCTCGTCATTCTTGTTGACATACGTTGTTCGAAAGTTGATGATAATATCACAAACGAACATGATGTCCACCATGATATCAACGGTACCGAGGATGGCGCGATGTCCTGGGGTACGATGATGAGGTTGGGTGCAGTTAAGACCCTAAAGTCACGACAGAGAGGCCACTTGTTTATTACAAATGAGTGCAGCCGTAATTAACATTAATGAACACACTACCTTGTAGTTAAGCAGAAATGCGGTCATGTAGGGCGTAAAGATGACGGTATAGATGACCAGAATCAAAATAAACCAATCCCAGACGGCGCGAATGACACTGTAGTGTTTGAGTGTGTATTTGTGCATCCGCTTGGACTCCAGCTTTCGCTTCTCATAAAGATCCTCATCCAAGGACAAAATCTAGTAGCGACACAAATAAGGGCGTCATTTAGACTACTGCTACCTTTGCAAATGTATCCGTGACATGTGATTTGGGTTGCTCGCTGTGCTTGCTGATAACCAACTGCAGGGGACCGGCTTCACTGAGCAACAAAGACCTCTGTGATACCGGGGCCGATAGCAATCTACTCCCCCTTTGAATGATTGGGGGAACAGTGAAACGGCTACTTCGGCCGGCACCAAGAACAGCCGATGCTGGTCGAACGCGTTCTGTTGCGGATTCTGTGTCAAACGATTGTTGATCGACCCACAGGGGCGGAGAGTTCGTACACGACTTAGGACGCCCATCAATCCTCTTCACATTCTCATTAGAAAGGGAGACACGTGAGTTTTGGAAGGATGAACGCATAGTCACTGAGTTTGCGGTGCAACCACTGACAGACCACAATTGGGCACCTAAAGGGAATACCCATTAGGGGTGAAAGTTTTTATGGATTACTTACTTTTCTCCGAATTTTCGGGGCCAACTGGCGCTTTGTGGTCGTGAAGAAAAAGACTAGTAACGGAGTTTTTGTGGTTGAGTCGAGAAGGAATGTTTTCCGATGGACGGCGACTGAGAATGATAGCTTTTGGTAATGGCTCGTGACGTGTGGACTGACTCAGTTGGTGGACACGCTTCAGATTATTACCCGAAGTATCACGATTCCTATGAAAGAGCATGCTCGCAAAGCTTGACAACTTTCGCCCAGGGAATCCCCGATCATGACGATTTTCTAATTCACGGTCAAAGGCTTCGAAAAAGACAACATGGAGGGGAATTCGACCCACTTCGTCCCTGAGAGGGGTGATTGACAGTTCGCATTGCCGTAGTTCATCTACAGCTAAACTCTTTTTAACTTATTTACAAGTACCATTCTTTGTATATAGATTTAACTCAAACTTTATCTCTTTATCCGAAACGAGTCCATCAGAGAGTGCCTGCATTGATCCCGAGGTAGTCTGCTCGCCATATAAGAACGTCAAGGATGACGATTTCAGAAGAATTTGGGCTTTTGTGAAACAAAAAAGGCCACAGAAGTCATCACTGCAGTATATTATGGGATTTGATTGGATGTTGGAATTAACAATAATGAACGCGGCATCTGCGGAGACAATTGATTAAAACAATTAAGAATGATCATACATTGGTTATCAAACTTTTTAATCAGCGTGTCAATATACGTATTCTTGGGGGCGACATGGCCCCTCTTGATTGGCATGCTTCCAGACAAGACATGTGTTCGGACAAAATTTTCGAACAACGCGCGACTTGCAAATCTATAACGACATTTGTTTAAGAATATATTTGTATGTCAAACTCGATTAAATTTATTTATATTTAGAAATATATATATTTTGTTTAAACCATTGCCCAGCGACCTACTCTATACTAGTGAAAAGCGCAATCGTAAATCACATTTGCGCTTATTGGTTATGATTAAGGGCGGCGCTTGTGAATCTTATCAACGGTCGAGCTCAGATTTTGTTATCAACGGCAAATGGAAGCTTGTTCGAAAGATTGGGAGCGGCTCCTTCGGTGAAATTTTCTTAGGAATTAATGTAGAAACTGGTGAAGAAGTTGCAGTTAAATTAGAAAAGGTTTCTGCAAAACATCCCCAACTCTTTTTCGAAGGAAAGGTCTACCGGATTCTAACAGTGATCTATCTTATAGCATAAATTATTTATATATTTAATAGGAGACACCTGGACTTCCACACATTCAGTATTATGGCCTAGATGGTGTCAACAATGCCTTTCATGCGCTTGTTATGGACTTATTAGGCCCTAGTCTCGAGGATCTTTTCAACTTCTGTGGCCGCGGTTTTACCATGAAAACCGTTCTGATGCTGGTAGACCAAATTCTATGGAGATTAGAATTCGTTCATACCCGTCATTTTATTCACCGGGACATCAAACCCGACAACTTCCTTATGGGTATTGGAAAACACTGCAACAAACTTTTCATCATTGATTTTGGCCTGGCTAAGAAGTACAGGTCAGTTTAAATTTCAAATATTTAATTTAACAATGGCCCTGGTTTCACGAAGTTCAATTACAGAGATGCTCGGACGCATCGGCATATTGCTTACAAGGACAACAAAGCCCTAACTGGAACAGCTCGGTACGCCAGTATCAATGCGCATGCCGGTGTTGAACAGTCGCGTCGTGACGATCTTGAAAGCCTTGGATATGTATTGATGTACTTCCTCTGCGGGTCGCTGCCTTGGCAGGGGTTACGGGTAATGTTCATGACCTTATTTTAATTAATCTAACTTCCTCCGTACAACTCCGCGGTTTTAATCCTTACTGGAGGCGTCTTTGATCGTATTCTGTGTCTGATGAAGTAAATTCAGGGTTTATACACAATATTTAACGTCGTTCATCCTTCATTTTTCTCCCCTTTCCGTTGTTACTTTGGTTGTAAGATTCTTTGGGGATTTGTGACACACGCACGTAATTCTATTCGCGAATTCGGCGATTGATAATATCTAAATCCATTTCTCTTTATTTACTCTTTATATATATTTATGAAATGGTGCTAATTACCTTCATAAATCCACTGTGCATCTAGGAAAATCGTCCTTTTTGCAGCACCATTTGTCGCCATCAATATCGATTCCAGAAGTTATGAGTTGCTGATCTGTGCGATTCGCATCTTGTGCCGTCTGCTGTTTGTGTGTGCATCGCGTTAGTTTATTGATCACCTCCTTACCCCACTGATCTCACACCCACCCATAGTACTCGCGTCGCAATTTAATACCTGCTTTTCACACTCGATTTGCCTCAAAAGTGTGCTGTTACAAGTTCGTGTGCGTATTAATTGGATTGCGGAACGTCATTCACGGACTGCGTGAAACCCCACGACTAACAGCAAGCCGCCAGATGCCGAGTGTGTGCATTTACCGAAGGATGGTTGGTTTACTCATACCTGTGTACCATGACTCAACGGCATGGATGCTATACTTCAACAGCACTGTCCTACCAAAACAACAGTCGTCTGTTTCCCCTTTAGCTCGCGCCTGAATGCATAGCTTATCATCCAAATGTGCGCGGCTATCTTCTTCTAGAGACTAAACCGGCTGCTTCGTGGTGGTTTGCCATGAAGTTTCGCGGGAATATGATAACAGGTGTGAATCGGAGGTTGCTAACCACTACACCATCGGGTTACGCCTAGCCTATTGAACTATTTTGTCTATTTGTTCTAGTCAAAACATCGTTCATCCGTGTGGTCATTTGACGTACATGCATACAGGCGTTCCTATATTCTGGAAATATTATTTAAACTCTGCTAAGCAGCTGATTCAATTAGATTGTGTGAATTCGACAAACCTTCCCTCGGGTGTGATTGCCCCCAATTAATGCAGATGAGAATCTCTAGAATGTCTTGCATGATGATTGATTTCGATGGTGTTGAAATTTCTTCCGAGAGCAAGAGCATCGGTGGGAAAATTGCAATTTCATATAGATTGTAGATGATTCTCACATCCCAAGACAGTGATGCAATGCCAAGTCGGTCCCTTCCGCCGCAAGTTTATTAGACGATTAACCCTCGTGTGATCTATGGTGATAGACGTCCTAGTTGATGCTAGGAAAGCCCATGGCTTGACATCTCCTAGAGTTGACGGTTGATGTCTGCACTTTGGTCCTCGTACCGTCCAGGCCAGACCCACCGGGTGGCCATAGCAGCCGTAGTCTCGTAGCCTTTCGGGGACTTGGGTCTCTGAATTTTGGGTAATCATCCAGTGGACGCACTGGAGAATCCGCCACCGGGAAAAGTCACGGCAAACCCTCATGAAGCAGCCGGTTTATCCTCTAGTAGGAGGTAGCCGCCCACATTTTAATACTTTTTGTCGGGTATGCATTTGTGTTGGATGATGCAGAGGTAGCTACTAGTGAATGAACTATAGTCGGTCTTCCAACTATCATACCACTCCCGTATATGAGTGAACTTATACAGTCTCTCCACTCAATGAAAGTGTGTGGTGGTGAATTTCTTTGTTCGCCTCGGCTAAATTCGTATTAACGGCTTGCGGAAATTAGTTTATGCGACAATTGCAATTCATTGGAAGGGTTCAGTGCATGTATGAGAACGACATTTAAATAAGCGTGGGTTGCCATTGCAAATGTCTTCTTGGCACCTCGCCAAAATAGACACCCGAAACGCTTTTCCACAGCTTTTTCACTCGACAACACTTTTGGGGTACGATTGAAAGTCGCTCTGTCGGCCAAGCTGATTTGGGTCGGGTGAAAGTTGGCGGCTAGTATGACGCATTTTCGTTGGCATTTTTCCATGTTTGAGCATTTGAAAACACCATTTTTCGCCGAAGTGTCTCAACTGCTTGTTTAAAAAACCTCGTGCGACATCTAGATTGTTGTTGTTCTTGATGAAGTCTTATCTAATTGGATTTTATACACCGTATCTGGGGTAGGGTTGATTGTTATTTTCGCTTCCACGGTAAAGCTGATTTATTCGTGTGAAACCACGGTGCTTGCAGCTATCGGTTGCCGGATGGTGTAGCGATCAGCCTCCTCGCTCTGTTTGCGAGGGACACCCCGGGTTCGACTACCGATTGAGGCCACCTCGGGAAATCACCATGAAGTCAGTTTATCCTCAAGTAGCAGGAGATATCCGTGTGATTTTTGATTTTGGGAACTCGCCTAGCAAGTTCGCTACGGTTATCGGTTCCTCCTACCAGAGGATGAGGTTGCTCTTCACAGAGATTCTGTCGCACAGTTATTGACATGCGGCGATAAGGCTCCAACGTGTCCCCCATCGCTCGATTCGGAAATTCCTCCTCCGCCCATTTACCGTCTTTTTTGGTCTCTCTCTCCCCAGGCCGCAACGAAGAAGCAGAAGTACGAGCGCATTCACGAGAAGAAGGTTTCCACTCCAATTGAGACGTTGTGTCGCGGTTTCCCGCCCGAATTCGCTCTCTACCTGACACACTGCCGCAACCTCCGCTTCGACGAGACGCCCAACTACAACCTCTACCGCAACAACTTCCGTGTACTCTTCAAGGCGCTGGCCTTCAACTGGGATTTTGTCTTCGACTGGACCCTCCTGCGCCAGAAGTCCTCGGCCATCCAGCAGCACAGCAACGCCGTCGCGCACAACCTCCCCTCGGGGTCGGCCGGCAAGCTCCACAACATGACGACGGGCGATGGCAATGCCGTTACTTCCGGTGGAAAACTATAATCCGCCTCCACCCTCCCCCACCCCCCCATCCCAGTCCCGTGGGCAGGCAGTCCTATTAGCAGTCTTTCGAACCCACAAACCAACCCTCCCGCACACCCCCCCGCCTCACCCACCTACAGAATATATTTACGTTCGCGCGTGTCTGTGCCCGTGGGTGTGTTTGCGTGTGTCTGTTTGCGAATGACTTGAGCGCCTGTGTGAGTGTGCGTGCGTGCGTGCGTATACCTGAACTCCACATTTCTGTCTTCTGATGTCTGCAAAAGTCCATCGTTGAATTAATTGGCTACCATGCCCAAATCGACGCCTGCGCAGTACTATACGCTGCTTTGCAATAGACGCCAAGTAAAGTCTTACCCTCCTCCTCTGCCGAAAAGCTACTGTTTGTGCTTGGTTTGTTTTATACTTATTGGCGGGGGGGGGGGTGTGTGGTTAAAGCTGAGGTTCAACAATCGCTCAATTCGGGATGATTAATAACATCTAATTAAAGGAGATCCTCCTTTTATTAGGTCTGCCTTTTCAGTGCAAACGATGCAGTTTTACTCGAAGCAGGCGCGCCATGGTAATGAGTACGGTAACTTTGGCTTGGGTTTTGTTGCGAAGACCCCTTCAAAAATATTTCATTAACAAGCGGTTGAAAACGTCCTTTGGTTCTGGAATTAGTGGGTTTGTCTATTGGGATCAGTCAGTCACAATCCTTTAGGCCTTGAGTCAATTAAATGCGCAGTGCAAGTCAATGTATCAGTAAATTCAGGAGAAATGGCTCATTTAAACAACAAGCAACAGCCATAATAAAGCAAGAAAATGCATTTGAAATTATCACTGTGCTTAGGGCCGTCTTTACACAGTTGCTAAACTTTATATACTACCATGAGTTGATTTGTCGTTCTTGCTATTTTACCATGCTGTTATTTCATTTGTTCAGGATCTTCTGTCGTCACTTCTTGTATCATTTTTGTTTTTATTCTAAATCTTAATGGTGACAGTTTGGTGCCGTGACCTTGATAAATCGAATGCAGCAGATGCCGATGGATTTGGTCCCTCAATGGCCCCCGTGTTTGTCGGTATGCCTGGTCGCAACTGACTGGTGTCAGCAGAGGACCAGACAGCCAATTGCTTCATTTCGGTTTTTTGTTCATTCGAAAGCAGCACTCACTTCGTGCGTGCGCGCAATGACGCACCTGCACCTCCAACGCGTTCAAAGCACGCACTGATTAATTGAAACCTAACACGATTGGTCTAAAATCGATACGGACCTCGAAAGTTTTTTCTCGAATTAAATCATACGAAGGAGGGCTTTCGTCGTTTTGGAAACATGTTAATCCACACATAACCCCGCTAAATAGCGTGTTATGCATGTTTCACTGACACCGATTCAGTCGAGCAGACTTTAACGACCGACCAGACGCATCACACACTATAGAATTTGCCATCGAAAAAAGATCTCCCTTTCCACAAGCGAACTAGGCACGGTGCTTATTTACAGAGGTAACCAATCCCATTTATTTTGACCTCCCAAGTCCACCGGAACTCGACGATCCGATGACACCACCACAAGTGTATCACCCAGGGTCGTCCAAACAGTTGTGGAACCGATTGAAAGACTCAAACTCACCCATTGGCCAACTCGCCTTACTGCCCCCAATCCATGTATTAATACCACATCACGCCTGCTAATAAACGAGGCTGTTGAGGTCAAATTAAAATGTCAGGGGTATATTCACCGATATATGTTATTGCGTTATACATTTTGTACATTATTATGCGTATATGAATCATCCGTTTGACCGGCACATCCAAGTTCGTCACTCTGTAGTGACCTTAAATTATGAGTTTATTTATGTCCCACGCATGACATCCATTGGACTGGCACCCCATTGGCTAGCGCATACAACAGCGCATGCAGTGACCTTAACGTGGATAAATTAAGACAACATCGACGATACTTGGCAGCCACCCCCCCCCAGTTTTTACCACAACACCCCCCACGTGTGTCCAGACAGGACTCGCCTGCAGCTGGCGCTAAGCATCGCGCCTTGTCGGCGTTTTCGGCCAACAATATTATTCATTCCCGACCTTCGTCTTTGGCCGTCGTGCCATTCTGATTTTTGGGCCACGAATTCTTCGATAACGCGTTCTTTTTAAATAAACATTCTTTCTACGCGCGCTTTATGGATAATGCCTTTCAAAGGTCGCCATTAGGCGGGCATTACTAACACACGTGACTTTTAAAAGAACACAGATTTGGTGCTCGTGACCTTACTAAAGTTATTACCATTATTATTATCATTACAATCCTTCATGGTGAAAACTTTAAAAAGAATGATATAATTTCCAGTCAATTAAGGTGGCATCAAAGCCATTTGACACCTGTGAGTAATCAGTAGGAATGTCTACTTATAGAAACGTAATATTACACAACCTAAATCACACAACCGCAACCACTTATGTGTCACAGCAGACCTCGCCCTCGAAATGCTTTATTCCTATTGTTTTGGACTGCCCCCAGATAGTCCTGGAAGCGGGGTTTGCGTCCATTTTTTGTGAAAACAACACAATATCCGACATGTAGTTCGTGCCACTTGAACCCTTTCCAATGCTACGCAAATAGGGGTCTTTTTATTCCGCGTCGAGTCCAAGGTTCACCTGAACAACCCGGCAAACTGTTAGTCCGTCAAATACCCCAACGGCGTCTTTGCACATCTCGGATGTCTTGTGTATTAGCTAACGATCCACACAACGGGATCCGATTGGTCGGATCATGTAGACGCGCCATTTAGACCCCGTGGATTGGTAATTAATTCTCCTAGAACACCGTTATTGGGATTACAGGTGTGTCCATAGCCACGGCAGCGTGCCTGACCCCAATTAATCAGCCGAGTTGATTCATAATGTCCGCTTAACACAAAACCACACAGGTTCCCTCGGTCGGCCACGATCCTTCACAAATCAAGAGGCAGTAAAACTCTTAACAATAATCGCTCTATTAACGCCAGGAGGTAACAGTGCTACGCATGAAAGCCGTCTATTTGTGTTCATTCTGGCGAAACTAAACACGGCATTGCAGCAATATCCAGCATCCGCTCTTGTGGGAATTAAACGCTGTGGTCTTCGCATTGAGACGAACTAGAATGGAGTGAATCTGCGGGGTCACCTAATGTACAAGAAGCTAGAAGGGAACAATTAGTGAAATGGCGTTGAATAATGGTGACCTTGAAAACCGGGTTATTTTAATAAAAGGTACAGAGGTCAAACCATCTGTTCGTTTGAGGCCAAGGTAGCATACGATGAGGTTTTGAGGTTACACCAAGCCGCCTTAAACGACGGCATTTTCCGAAGACCAAATCAGCCTGATCACTCCAACAAAATTGGTTGTATATCTCTGTCTTTATGGTTTAACGCCCCCGTGTTTATCGCAATCTCTCTCTCGCGGGTTTCAAGTGTACCCAAATCCGGCATGCGCCAATAACAGGTCGCCAAGTTTCACTACTCCCTTCCTCTATGATGGTAATAATGACTCTCTGCCCATCTCGACCTAAAACGCAGATTGTTTCCGCTCGTCCCTCTGCAATATCTCACGCAGCAGCCGTCTTGCTCTCCAGTCGGCGGGAGTCCGTCTCTCTTTAGATGGACCAGTCCGGTGGTTTTCCCGTTTTCAAGACACGTCTCGTTTTTACCCCAAGGCTTCTACTGTGTCCCAATATATATGGATGGACCGAACCGTTTACATATTGCCTCTATTCGACTCCATTTGTCTCTTCTTATTATTGTCCGTCTACCCCGATGTTCCGAGCAGACCACCTAACGACGGTTCAACATTCCTTTGGTCAGAATCTTCCCACTACAACGTATTGACAATTGTTGATGTAGCAAGCCTCCTATTGAGGCACCACTGAGAAATTGTCGTTGGGTCAGGACTATCCACCGCTACATCTGTGGATAAAGTAGTGATTGCTTGCCTGGTATTTACAAATAACAAGGTACGATGAGACTTACATTTTGCAAGTGCTGTAGGGATGGAGATAAATGATCGAACATTTTCTCTGCCGTGGATAGAACGTCTTATCCATTGTCCCTCGCGGTTCGATATATGGATATATTGTCGTGGCTCAAATTCAGGGTGTTCTATTCACTTGATTTGCCCCAGACCGGTCTGGCTGTTGAACCATTAATTATCAACCTGCTTTAAACAAATAACAAATATACAGAGCGGTGAAGACATTAATTTAGGAGTCATCGTTCACTACTTCCTAATGTTTCTCGTGAATGAAGGTGTACTTCATTTTGAAAGGTGCTTCGGATGTCCAATCTATGCTGCTATACGTTTTATTTCTAATTATCTTCATCAAAATAAAAGATGGTTACTAAGATTATCATTTTATAAAATTTGAGTACCATTAATTATCCACCTTCAAGAATGGGGTATTTGTATGAATTTCTAATGCTTTAATACCGTAAACTGTTATGTAACTCACACCGCATAATTCGGCGGCACGTTAGAAACCCTAGTCAAAGATTGTAATGACAGCATCATTTTTTTACCAAGACTGGCGATCAAGTCGGGTGAAATGCAACTAGGGCTGGAAGAAGCGGTTGAGTGTTCATGACGATGTTTCAATTGGCGAGTTACTTAAACCAGAGATGCTCTATGAAGTTTCTAATTTTTTTATCCTCGTGATAAATTACATTCTGGGAACACTGGCATATCCTGTTTTGCCGAAATTCGGAAACATGATGGAAAAAATATGCATGACCAAGTTGTTTTTCGACTTACTCCCATCAGGAACTAGCTGATCTGATCCTAAGACGGATAATGGCATCTCAGATGAGAAATTTAAACCAGCAAATAAATCAATCATGACGCAACATGAAAATAAATTCCTATCTGAATAAACCATTCTCAAATATTGTGCAAACTATAAATTCGGAAAATGGTGATTTGGATATCTTAATTTAGGGAATCTTTGCAACAAAAACCGCTGATTGAATGGACTTAACACTATGGTCCTAGTAGCTTATCCTAAAATTAGGAAATCTACATGTTTTCTCATTACTTATGTAATACAAGTAGGCGATCTGGATTGTTGTTGTTTATTTAAGGTGTCTGATCCCAGATTCGTTCAGACGACGACTTGTAACATTTAGTAATATTTTTCGCATGATGTTATTGATGTATACTTATTCCTAAATTTTTGTTAGTATGGCGTGTTTGTGATTTAATCTCAATAAATTTCGCGGCACATTTTAATCTGCGACTTGCGGAGAGAAAAGTTTTTGGAATTATTGAAATTGGATCGTTAATGGATGAAAAATGCGTCGACGGAATTAAATCAGCGAACCATCATAATCATATTTATAATAACAATGGAATAGCATCTTCATTTCTACGAAGGCTCGCAAAATTACTCTTTAGTGGATTTACTTTCACTTAAACGAAGCTATGCCCAATGGTGAAAATGATGATGATATAATTTGACGAAAAATGCCTGAAACCTCCAGCTTCAAAATGGACAAAAGTTTGCTCTCATACAGCAGATCGTTTCGAAGATACCCAAAAGTTCTTCAATCCGTGTTGAGTTGTTGTTATCAGACCTACTCAAAGAATTCGGTTGTGCACTGAAGCCAGCACTGAACAGGGTGGCCGGGCTGTTGATGAATGGCGTCCGTATTCTGTTAGAGTGCCGGAATTCGGCTACGATACAGAAACCGACCAGCAGCCGCTTTAAACAAATCGACCGAAACCACTCATTGAAGATTTCCCACACACACAGTTGTTTCAAATTGGTCAGCAACGCCCACTGATTCCCTAACCCACGATAACTCTCGGTTACCCAACCTACGAACCCAAACATACCGATGAGGGTTTTTCTATCGGCCACCTCGAATTCGCAGACGTCATCGATGTTCTGGGATAAATACCAACCACCTTAAAGCCGGCAATCGGCCGAATAAGTGACTTTGCAAAGGCAGGCGGGCTGGCGACCAACACATCGAAATCAAATTCTTCGCGACATGCCCCCGAAAACAACTCACAGTCTACGACAACAGCCAATGTATCTCAACGAGTCGCCAGTCGAGTATGTCTCAGCATTCAAATACTTACTAATCTACTGCCGTTAAACCTGGCCAGTGAGTGTCGAAGACACCGGGGGATTGGAGGTATTTGATCGCTGGTGTCTTGGACAAATCTCTAAAGCGGACTGGTGTGACTAGCTCTCCAATGACGAAACAAGAGACGCCGCTGTGCTGACACGTAGATGCTGGAGGCTGCAACGGCATGGCCACGTTTTACGCAGACTAGACCCAGAGTTTTCAAACGCGCGTGTTTCCAAAAATCCAAATTTTGCGACTATCTCCTCCTCCTACTAGAGCATAAACCGGCTGCTTCATTGGGATTGGCCATGAGGTTTCTGGGGAATGTGTTCACCGGTGGCGACTTCTCCAGCGCCACCCGAGGTGGTTGCCTGATCTGGGAGTTGAACCCGGGTCCCTAAGCAACAGAGCGAGGGTGCTAACCCCTACTTCCCTGTCTTTCGCCGCAACCATGCACCGATTGCCGCTGCCGGAGCAGCCAACTCGTAAAAGTGAATCTGGAGCGCTTGGGACCGTAGTCTGCTGGCAACAGAACTGGACCATCATGGCCTCTGACCTGGCCTCCGACTCGTTATATCTACGAAGCCCATTTATCCTCTGCCAAGAGCTTGCAAGCAAACACTCCGGTACGAACAGCAGATAGGAACCACAGTTTAAAGAAATCACAATGAGAACGTTGGAAGTCAGAAAATCTCTCAAATTCACCAGTTACCCTTGCTAGAGGCAGATGCCCATGTAGCCGGTTTTGCGAACAGTTTTGGATTAGTTCACGGTGATGATTATTCCTGGCGAGATTATTTATATGTATGCAAATAGTAATGTATATATTAGATAAAGCGGTATGCGTTGCGTTCACAAGTTGCCCTGACGGCGATGGGAGTGGGGGCTTATAAGGAAGGGAAAATTGACGTAAAGGCGACTTTTCGCGCGCTCTCTCTCTCTCTCTCTGTGGGTAAACGCAAGTGATGGCACATGACAACGCAAAGTCAATTATTAAACGGCAATGCCACAACGACGACGAGGTAGGTCTAAGCGGACAGACAGCAAGTGATGGAGTTACTGTTTGTTATGGCGGGTTTTTTAAATCTCCTTCGTGGAATAATATCCATTTGGTGGTGGTGGTGGCGGCTTATGTTGTGCATTCATGGGATATTTTGGCTGATCCAAGTGACGCATCGCACGATACTGGTGGTTCGCATAGGCCGACTGGACTCCGTAGCCCGGTGGCATTGGTTGCGAAGGCAGCGGCTGTTGGCGTCGGTAATGGGAGGCTTGCGGGATAGAAGCGCCGTAGGAGGACGACGACGATGATGACGATGACGGCGACTGCTGGTAATACATCTGATTGGTGTTGAGTGGGGTGGGTGGTGACGGAAGGTGGACGTTACGGCGGCCCTTGGACATTGGCACCTTGGAGAAGGCGTTGTCAGCGAGGCCTTCGCATTTTCCGTGATCCTGTCGCTCAGCAAATCGCATCAGACGCCGACGCCAGCTTTCATCCCACTGCAGAACAGTGGTCTTCTGGTCCAACAGCAGTTCCCTCTTCTCGTTGTAGGGAATCTGAAGGAATCAATAACATGACTTCCTTACCACTCAGCAAATCGATAACACGAATTGCAATGCTACTTGACAAATCGATAAAATGACTTGCATTGCCACTGTAATTACAAGCGGAAATTCTCGCCCCGCCGAATATTTCGCTGGATAACTAGTCGGCTGTTGATTCATTGAAGATACATATTCATGAAGACTCTTGGCGTCCCCTGTAGTGATACCCAATGAGGAGGTGGCAGAAGTGGACCCGGCATCGCATAACCAACAGAACAGGTGCCACATGATGTGAACCGCGGCCTGGTTATAAATCCCCGATGTTACAGCCTCCAAGTCGCCGTATTACCGACACAGACCGCTAGACAACCCCCCCCCGACATTCCGACCTGCAATATCAAATCATCAGTTTAAATTGACAGACCTCGAAAGCCTGGGAGATGAAGAGGTAGGTTTGACCGACATCGAACCGCGGGCAGACACAGAGGCCCAGGGGCGCGCCGCCGCGTCCAGTCTGTTTGGTCAGGGGCACCCAGATGGCCACCGAGGGAGCCTGGAAACGCCGCACGTGGGCCGGCAACTGACGCTGGGCCAGGGCACCCACGCTGCGCCACACGTCCTGGATTCGTACAACCAGGCGCGTCAGATCGCCCCGCGTCTCCTGCGACACCACGGTACCGCGGAACACTGCAATGATCAAGGTTTCAGGGGTCAGGGGTCATCGGGTGCTAGGCGGCTAGTTCTTTCACCCGAGGATAAATCCTGCTTCATAGCAGCGAGTTCCGTGAAGATATGTGGGAATATGTCACGGGTGACGGCTTCCGTGTCAGTGCCACGCGAAGAGGGGGTTGAAGAAGTGACCGATGCTGCATTTTCGAACTCTTAACCAACAACCCAGAGGCCACACGATGTGGAATTCGGGCCGGTTTAATCCCGGATAATTTAAAAAGCGCAGGCACGCCCGACTTGTGCTGGTGGCCTGACCTCGGGGTCGAACTGAAAATTGGCACGCTTCTCTCCGATTTCTTTGTGTGTGCATTTTCTGATCAAAGCGGTGCATTAAAATATAAAATGTAATTCCGACACAAACGTTATCTTGAGGAGCATGTTTTTAAAAGAACCTGACGATACATTACTTGGCCATTGTGTGTAATTGATAAGCGACGAATTAAAAAATGCCAAGCGTACACAAGACTTATTCGAAATTGGGCATTCCAGATTGGTCAGGCAGGGCACCAAATCATGCCCAGATTAAGGGGAACTTACCGGCTTGGCGTCTGCAGAATTTTTTGAACTTAAAGCGTTTGTTTCTCTGGTCACAGGGTTTGCACTGGCCCTCTACAATTTGAATGCAAAAGCGCTTTAGTCAACTGAAAATACACACACAAACACACACACACAATTTGAAGAGTGTCCGAATTTTAGTAAACAAAATCGACACTTGTCACTTTCCCCAGTGGCGGCGCCAGCAGACGCTGTTATGAAAAAAATATTTCAACAACACTTATTCGCCATCCGGCATCGTTTCATTGCCTTGGTTACTCATAAATCCCGATTTCCCCATTCCAGTCTGGTTCTTATAAACCAAAGTGTGTTTGCTTGGAGTGTTAAAATGGTTACAAATTTGATTAACGAACGAAATATTAAAAAAAGCATGGTATTCCTCTACTGTTGCAAGCAAGATTTCCAGGTAGAATGAGAGTGTGTTATCTAATACAGTCAATAACCAGCATTTCAAGTTCGAGGTTTTGTACATTTCAAATTGAACAGTCATTTTGAATAGAAAATAATCTGTCTATTGAGTATATGCACATGGGAGGGTCTACATTTTTTGAATGGCAGATGATATATTGCAAATGTGCACGCTTACAGATGCCGAATTTCACGACCCTGTTGTGCAAAAACACCAACAAAAGTCAAGGTGCGTGGTGTCCCTCGCCCCGAAATTCCGTCCCAAAAACGTCACATACGAGCGCGGTTTGGTTGCGCCGTAGTGAACTATAAATCAAACTGCCAAACCAACGACTTCATGTTTTTCTGAATGGTTGGTGTTTGTTTGGGTGCTTTTTGAAAATAGCGAGTTGGGTTTTATTCGTTGTCAGGACTGCGTGTTGGGGTTCAACGACCGACGCGGTGTGGAGCAAACCACGTGAAGAAAACACGGGGAATTTCAGCCAAAAAGACAATGTATATGGAACTATGGGGGGGTGATTTATAAGACGTTTAATCAACTGTCGATACAATTCTGGATCATTTATTTCCTTCCCTTCGACAACTAAAACCGTGGATCTGCACCACCAAAGTAGTCACCAAGCACCCTGGATTGCAAAGGGTTTATGGGGTGGTGTTTCGCTCGAAACAGAACCGGATCAGCATCGGTACCGATTGCCGCGCGTGATTGGTTCCGATTCGTGTCAGCTACAAAGCTGGCTCATCCTCTGGCAGGCGCTAGCCGTCCCAAAGTAGACGAAGAAGCCTTCTATAAGCTCCAAAGATCAATCCCGTGAAACCTTGTTATATTTAAACAGAAGGCAACCAATAGCCACAGTCTACATGCAAAAAAGAAACACTGTAGACGGGCAAAACGGGTTTTAATTGGTTTACTTAATGCTGCGTCGCCTCCTTGTCCACCGTCTGATAACATGGTAAGATGATTTCCGCCGCCCAAAGGTGCGCCCGAAGTGCAACCCATTCCGCTGGTCGCTTCTGTTTTTTTCCTCAGATGCCGGCGCCCCCCTGGGGCGGCAACAGACTAAACCACACACACGCAGAGGGCGAGAGACGACGGCATTTGGTGCCAGGATGTCTGCCGCCTCCGTGGAGGACAAGCAAATGTGCGAAAACGCCGCCTGTCGTCATCAATTAGTGGTCTTGCGGCCCCCCAACCCACAAGCACCACCAGCCAGGCTCCCGGACTGAACCACCCAGACACCCCTCCCCCTCTCCCGAGTAACACTTTGGTTTCTGGGCGGGAGGGTATAAATTAGGTGGAGGGGAAGGATGTGGCGGTGATGGTGGCGGCTGCGGCGGCAGCAGTTTCCTGCGGTAGGGTGCGACAACAGCGGTTTATGGCCAAAGGTGCGATATTTTCCTTTGGTTAGAGTAATGGATGAGGGAGGGATGCGTGGGCAATGCACATGAAATGCAACGTCAAGAGATGCCTTAACTGCACCCAAATCCGTGACTCTCTCGGCCAATTTAAACGAAGTCAATGCTTAAAAATAGCATTTACAAGGCTTTTTGTTTGATCCCTGTGTGTATAAAGGCGCCAAACAGCATCAGTCTGTTGTCTTTAGGGTGGCCAAGACGAATCGTGGAATCGCGACAACCCCAGACTCTGTGCCTGGCCTGTGGGATGTGTGCATGACATGCAAAAACAAAATACTCTTGATGCTGACTTCTCTTTGAAGCCAAATCAAGTGGGAAATACGGGGCGAAGAAAAATTGTCTCGAAGCAACATGAGCGCCCTGTAATCAAGACAATCAGCTTGCATGGAATCTGTTATCACGACGACGAACATTTTTCAACAAATATTATGACATTTCAAATTCGGAGTGAATCCAGAGCAGAAATGTAAGCGAACTTCAATTAACCATCAGAGTGTAGAAATTATTGTTTTGTTTTTTTTAATTTCTAGTTCGCCGTGTAACCGCATGTGATAAATTTAGGAGTATTGTTTGAACGCGTGAAAACTGAAATGACGGTTACCCACTTAAGTGACAAGCGTTTCTGTCCTGTTATGTGTATAACTTTGGTGATTTTGGTTCAGAAAAACAGAAATTCTAACCTAAAAAACATCTACTTCGAGTCAACTGGAACCTCAATTTTACAATATTTCAATCTGGACACATTTTTAAGATTCTGTAAAACATATTCAAAATGAGAATGAGTAGGCTACAGGACTGAAAGTACCCTTAAATTACAAATGCTGGCCGAAGTAATGCATCTCCCTGGCGCTGATAACTTCTAAGTCCAATTTTGCATGTTCGGTACTCATTAAAAGGTTTCGATTTGTGTACGAGACCGTTCCCACATGCTATATAAACTGGAAGAACCGTCCATTTAAACATAGTTGGGCTTTTGTTCCTCACCGAAAGGCATTCGAATCGTGTTCTAAGACGCTGTGGATTCCTTTTCAAAGTATTTCGGGAATTATTCGATGGTTTGCACGACAGTCTTTCAAAGTTGTTTTGCCGACGGGAAGATTTTTTTGCTAATGAATGTGACCCTTTTTTAGGTTTATAGCAAAATAGACAAATTTTACGAACTTCGGACCCTTCGAATTTTATCCATTTATTTTATAAGTATCGAAAATTGAAACAATACAGAATCCGGAGGGAATAATTTGCCACTGGATAACAATGTAACAAATTGAATAGCCTCTCTCTGGTGAGATACCTACACCTGACAGTCCCTCCTTTGGCGTCAAAACAACTTCCTAACATAATTCGTGGCCACTTGCGAAAAGAATCTAAATTGAATTATGCTTCTTTTGGTGTGCTTATTATGAGAATTAGGACGGTGGTCAATTTCTAAAACAATTTAAGCAAAGTTGTTTTCCGGTCTGGCGTTCAAAACCGTAAACCAGTTTAGGTGATGAACGATTCTTGGTATATGTATTGATTCTATGTTTTAAACGATATATATATATATACTTAAGATAGTGATTCGCAGTCAAAAACCCTCGCATCTCTTGCGACCAGGAGTCTTGTCATTCGTGAGGCTTGAAAGAAGGGCAAACTTCGTTTCCTCACAATACGTATATTGTTGAACAGATTCAATCTTAATTTATTTGACTTTAGCACGGGTGAGCAAGACAAACAATGTAGACAAATCCATCCTCCTAAATAAGTCAGATAATTAAAGCGGGCACGCTTGTTTTTAGCGATTCCATCTTCGAAAAACGGATTAGCATGGGATCAGCAAAAGATTCGTCTGCTTTTTAAATCAGTTAGATTACGCTGAGCATTAAGTCCTTCTGATTTGACTCGTAACTCTTAGTCGCTCTGAGCACGCGAACAGGTCTTTCAATTGATGCAACACTGCCTCAAGCGTCGTTTATTTATAAATTAAAGCGACCCAACAGGCACCCGTAATCGGTATGCGAGCGGGGTTTTTCTGGGGGGTTGCTGGCTGTGGTGGGTGGATGGCGGCGGATGGCAGCCCATTGGACGAGGTGTGGGCCACGCTGGCCCGTTGTGGGGGGAGGGGGTGCGGGAGGCTGGGATGTGGGCATATTAGTGGCTGAGGTGGGGTTATGCGAGGCACGCCGAAGCTTATTTACTACTGGTTGACTCTGCCAGCGAGCTCCGCAATGGGTTATTAAAATCGGCCAGTCGGGAGTTGTGATTTGGGGTATTTTGGTATCCTGCGGCGATCTCTCGCCCATAAAGGATGAGCTGGCTACTGCTTCGTGGATGAAATATCCACGGAGACTTTTGGGAGTCTTGCACAAGCCAAGACTGCCACCCGAAGAGGAGGTGGATGCTGCACCATCGGTTATATTTAAATAAACACAGGGGGGTCGTACGTGGAACTCAAACTCCTCGAATTCAGGATGATGTGACCGGTCCTGCCTCCAAGTCGCCGAACAGACTGAGGAATGCTAATCTATAGACAATCGCACGACCTTTTACATGTGCTTGTAGTTGAGATGGTTAAGCCGGGAAATCCATCCAATTTCCAGTTTCCTCAACCATCGACATTCCTCACGGAAGCACTCTTATAGTCGTCTTCGTGCATTCGGTACATCAAGACACCTCTTCTGGAAAATATTTCGTTTCAGATACCCTTAGTTATTTGGAACAACGAAAACAGCTAAGGACACGTATTTTAAATTAATCTAGTTACCCAAATAGCCAACTTCAAACAATTGTTTTTTGCCATCAGCTGAACGCTTGTTTTTTTAATCTTTGAACCCCAAAGAAAACTTCAATTAATTGATAGAAGCGCGCAGTCGCCGTGATTCCTCGTAAAGCAGAGTAAAATTTTGAAGGAATCTGCATCTTTGTGAGTAAGAGCCAGATTGATGACTCAGTTTTCGTTTCTCGATGCCCTGGATCTGTAATTATATTTGCCGAAAGCGACGTTCGCGAACCACGCAAATCGGAGTTGCAATGCGAGCAACAGACGTCTTGTTGTTCATGCGACTTAAGAACCAAGAGAGCTTACCATTGGCAGGCGGCCTTGCTACAGCGACTTGCGGAGATGCTGAAATTGAAGATAGAAAATAAATGAATAACGCCCATATAATTATTTTTTGCCAATCACAGAAACGACTAGGGTTGTTAATTGTCATAAAAAACAGCATTAAATCCCTGTACCCAGGGGCTGAGTATTACGATAGCCAAGTCCGTCAGCATTAACGGAGCTATGGGCGTGCTGATCAAAGTTGGGGTTGAAGACTGTTGTCGAGGCTGTAATTTGTTGTTCACTTGTATTAGAGGGAGATAAGACAACTTGTCCATTAAAGGTTGCAAATTTTGTCACCAACATGACACCTCCCAGGACCACCACCCACCAGACCACTCACTCCACCACCAACCCAATCTCACTACCTCCCTCCATCAAATCTGTCTGACTAATACTCTCGACAGAGAAGAATCCCTCCGAGGGTTGGAGAGAGACGGCATTGGCCATCTCATCAACAACAATCCCAAGACACCGTCATTCCTCGCAGGGAGATGGTGGAAAAATGATCTGACACATTTGCGTGTTTAGTAAAAACTAAAAAAAATTAACTTAATATTCCAAATTTGCATATGATGCAATTTCGGTTGTGCTAAAGATTCAACAACTCAAATTTGTGCCGAAGGGGTTCGCTAAAGTTGTCCTTAACTTTAGGATTCATTTCAGCTGTGCAATGGCAGTAGGAATTTATGAAGAATTAAATCTTGTGTGTTTAACAGATTGAGAGTAAAAAAATTAACAGATTCGAATCCTTTCTCTTGATCTATCCGAGTTTCCTTTGATTAAATATACAAATGTATCCACCCTGTATAATGTCGGGTTTCGAATTACCACGATGAATTAAGAGCGCATTTTCAACGCTGCATGGTAAAATAGGGCTAACCGTAATCGTAAAAGTCATCAAATGTTTAAAAACATTCGAATTCTCGTTGTTGCACTTGGCACAGTGACAGAATATGAATGATTCACCCGATTGACACTTTACCCAATATTTATGTTGTCGATTCATTTCCTAAATATTTCATCACACGTCATAATATTCGCTCGAAACTAAAAGTAACCTACATTGCAGTAATAGAGCCGCAGCGTATGACCGTTTGAATATTTTTTTTCAAAATCCAACAGTGCATCATTCAATATAACAGTAAACATCGGACGTTGTAGCAGTAGTTAAGATGTTTAGCCCGTGAAATCCATCTCATTTCACTCGACCAAAGGGCTTGAATTGGTACAAAAAAACGACATCCGAGTGTAAGTTATTTTACCATTTCTGTCAGCGCTGGATTTCACCATCGTCTTGGCTACCAGCTCACCTTGGCTCCAATCCGAATGAAGGAAATACCCCGGAATCCTTTACTTGTGTGTGTGTGTGTGTGTGTGTGTGAACATGCCGGAGTATCTCACGCCTCGAATCGGGCACACGCCCTCCAAAGAGATATCAGATACAAATAGGTGCACGCCGCACCCACACTCAACCGGTGTTGCTGAAGCTGGTTCCGCAAACTAGACATCTTGGAATGGATGGGAGGGAGGGAGGCATGGGCGCAGATCGACTTAGTCATGCTGACACGTGCGCCGAGAATGGGGATTCTGACCCTATCGCCGGATCCAGCATCCGATGGAATGGTATGGCGCGCGGGTTTTTTGACGGATTTTCAACGGACATTCCAGACCTTTTTCGCAACTCTTCTGCTGCAACCAATACTACCACCCCACTGCATCGGCTTTTTTCTGTTTTGTCGTGCCTGCGATTTTCTCACCTTTTGATACCGCGTAGGCGTTTCAGAATATTTATCAACTCCCTCCAAGTTGAATGCTAGGTTGTGGCAACATTTCAGGGCTGTTTTTGAAGATCTTCGATCGGGAAACTTTGTGGGGGGGGGTTACGTTTTTATTTATGTAGATGAAATGATAATGTATCGTTTTAGTGTGACATTGCCATACGATACGCATTGTTGACAGTGGAATGCTACTATTTGGGAGCTTGAAAGTGATTCAGCCATTTGTCGTGCCGAAAGACAATTCCTCACGAGTATCCCACGAGAAATCCAGGATTATGATCCAGAATAAAGACCCCATGTTCGGTAGATTTATAGCATGAATCATCTTCGGCGCTGGAACAACGCCCATTGGGCGATTCATGATTTTTCGTCACAGGCGTTTTCCGAATTCTGTTTTGCTGGAATTAAATATAACAACAACTATGTTTATCCACTCCATTTTTTAATCTAGAAACAGGTGAGGCGAATTCATCTTCTTCTCTAGTGCCTAGTTGTCATGGTAATGCCCCGAAATTCGCGGCTCAGTGGCCTAGGTAGGTTTCCGTCTGGTGGGTGGTATTTATAGAGCCGAAGCCAATCTCAAACACTTTCGGGAGGTCCATTCCAGTCGTGCGTGTAAATAAAATAAACATTTGTGCCACATCCTCCCGACACACGTCGAACTCGTTGTGTGTCGGGAGGATGTGGCACAAAAAAGAGGCAAAAAGATTCAACATTTATCCACCGACCTTTTTCAAGCTAGCACCGCCGCCACCGGTACCAGTAGCAGCAGCAGCAGCTTCTTTTTACATAAAAGTCGCAGCACAAAAAGCCTCTCCAAATATAGACGCTTTAGTCGGGAAGAATTCTCTTCAATCTCCCGTCTTGCGCGTGTCTGTGAAAATGAGCCGAGTAGGCAAGGCTGGGCTTTGGTTGGGATTTCTCTCTCGTGGTTAGGGTAAATTGAAATTGGCGATGAATTCAAATGATTTAAGTTCAAAGTGAAGGGTACAGTAAGTAAAACAAAGCCCCAAGGGTCCGGCCCGAACAACCCCCTTCCTCTCCCCAACACAATAAGACGTTGCAAGGAGCGTAGTAACACAAAATAGGGTTGCAGATACCAAGAGTAGGGAATGAAAAGTAGACTCACATCGTGTAGCCGAGCCGACGAACATTAGCGCATTCACGACTAAAATAAGCACAAAAAGAAAATCCGGTCAGTGCCTGTTTTGCGTTGGGCCTTTCCACGACCGCCTTAATGCGTTTGCCAAATTTTATATTTGTCTTTCTTGCGAATTTACCTCGTAGTTGGATTGTTAATTCGCGCCGACTTATTGTGCATTTCCAGGTACAAGCGCCACTTCCTGTATCCATTTTTTGGTCAATTGGCGAGGATACTGGTAGAATAAGACATTTTATGTGAAATCTCCCGTCGAATCTGGCCATTATGAGGTCCCGTGATGGCGCGGTTTGCCCCCAAACGGCGATCATTTAAGACGAGGCTTTTCTCTCGCGAGTAATTTAGTTAGTGTTAAGGAAATTTCTGATATGTTCTACCTTTTACGCAGGGTGTTATCTTGGAGCGTGTCTGTTTGTAGCCGTCTAGGCAACGGTTGCACGTTTGTCCAGTGACTCCGGTCTTGCATTGACACTGGCCGGTCTTGCGATCGCAAGGCTTGGTTCCAATCGATCCAATGGGATGACACTGGCATTCTGCAAGGTGACAAAATGGTTGCATTTACGTGGAACGTCACATGGCGTTTATAAAGCACCGTGAAACAACATCGAAGACCACAAACATGCAGTGGGTGTGGGGGTCGTATCGTCTAGACAAATTGAAAAGAAAGGGGAATGAATGAAGCTGGACAAGCAGAGCGGTCTCGTCTATTTCGCACTGGACCCTAGACGACGCACGACGCAATTGTTGGAACAGCGAAATGTGGATTGTGCAGCAGCAGCAGCTGGCTGACGTGCGTACATGCGTGCGTGCGTGCGCGCGCCCCTCCGAAGGGACCTGTCAACTTTGAAACCGGCGGATTGTGCGACGTGTCGATAAGTATTAGTTATAGACACTGTGCGTTAGGTGGGAGGGGGATTAGGTGGTCGTGCGATATTGACTCACCGAGACAGACTCGTGGATGGCTGATGGGTTTGGTCCAGTCGCGGTAGAAGCCGTCCTTGCATTGATGGCACTTTTCTCCAGTGGTGTGGTGACGACAGTCCTCACATGAACCCCCACTGACCTTCTTCGAGAGGAGGTAGAGTTGTTGGGAGAAGATGCACGACTTGGAGTGCAGATTGCACTCGCATGCTTGACGAAAGGGAAGACAACGTCGACATGACAACACACAAAACAAAACGGTAGTGAGTAGTGAACACGGCGAGATTTCGGAGCGATTTCGGTCTCCGTAGGGAGAGTAATGCTTGATCAAAATGGTCTTTATTTCTCACATGGGTTTGATTTTTAAAGGCACAACGTCTATAGATATTGATGTGACCTTATTGATGGGTGTTCGAAGAACATTTCTGTCGACATGTTTTTCAGGGGCGTTTTTTCGAAGATCTTTCTTTTCCGCGAAAGATATTTTCTCGGCAACGAAAAGACAAACAAGCCGAAGGGGTGGAAGCGGAACAAAAAACAATTGGCTCGGTGGCTACACTAATTGGGTAATTCTCGCAATCGACGGCAGAAGAAAATCGTCCAGGGGAATATTTTTTTGACAGCGATGGGGCCGTTGGGAATTCATTTTGTCGCCGCGGTTTGGACAACGACGCCATGCGGTGCTGCTCCTACATCTTCGAAGTCCCGAGCGGCCTGAGTACAACTTTCATGGCACGAGTCGCCCAGTGACAAGGCAAGAGCAGCCAGGACAACGGCGTTGGCCCGAACTCTTCGCCGTCCTGGGGAGCCAAGTCGCAATGGCAACAGAACGAGGCCTCAATATGAGCCACTAAGAATCACAGGCACCGTGCAACAACAACAACTACATCAATAACATCAACGACAACGACGACGAAGACACCGAGACTACGACAGGCAAACCCTCCGCGGACAACCACAGAAAAATGACCTTGACAGGCCTCCATGGAGGAAAGTGGGACGCCGGACTTGCGCGTGAAGCCGGAGATGCATTCTGCACAGTTGACACCATCGGTGTTGTGTTGGCAGCTGAGACAGACGCCTCCCGATCGGCCGCCTGACCTGCGGTACCGATTGATGTCGAACAGGCACGACGTCGTGTGGTTGTTACACTGACAGGCTGGACAGACACAGTCAAAGGGCAAAAGGAAACAGTAAACTCTTAGGGACCTCGCGGGGATACTCGAAGCAGTCATCGAGTCGGAAGAAAAATATTATGCAACCGAGTAGGCTAACCTCAACATAGGATGGACGAATAACCCCATGATAAATTGATCGGCATTATTATTTATGTATCCGGAAAGGAAATCATAAACCGTTCCGAATTTATTGTGCGAGAATTATTCCAATACAGGTTGTATTTGAACTGGTGGTGGCTCGTTAGCGACCCGTTGGGTCAAACCCGGGCATAACTTCATAATTATCTCAAACGCGTCGTTTTATCGCCCTGCAGTGCGCGTATCTTCCGCCTCCTCCGCCTCCCAGTCGATCCGACCCCACCTCCCCCCCCATCAGCCGTTCAACATGGCTGCTGCTGCTGCTGTCGCTGCTGAGGTTTCTCCCGCTAATTGACAGGTGACGGCAACAGCGCGAGGTACACCAAAAAACTCGTAAAATGTGCGACCATAGTTGCCCACACCCCCCCCCGCTTCCCCGCCAGAACCAGGTCAGTCTGCCTTCTGGGTGGTGGCGGCTGCGGCCACGCGGTTTGGCTAAAGGTCGACTGCTCCATCTATCTCCCTCTCGTTGTTTTGCGTGGGTGGAAATATACGTTTTGGCAAGGATATTGTTTTTGATTCGTATTTTAGAATGCAAGCTCTCTCTTCGAGAGACGAAGGTCTCACTTCACGAGGCATCGTCTGCATCCATCAATAAATATGAACAAAGAGGAGCAATAAATGAGATATTTGAAGCATGACATGCGGAAAATGGCGCGAATGAAGATGAATTTAACGGCAATTTAAACTTATATTGGATGCTACCTGTATATAATGTTTAGCGCCTTTCAAGGGATGCCATTACGTGTTTGCCAAACGTAATATTTTTGCAACAAAGGCAAATTATACCCCCGATGTTATTTCCCCTTAACTTGTTCGGCATCTTCATCATTGTTGTCAGAAAATTAAATAACCACAAAATTTTCAAAATTTGAAAGTGCAAAAGAGGACAGCAGAAACAAGAGAGGGGGATGAATCGACTGCAGATGCCGCCTGTCTACTCGGTATGATCACCATTTCCTGCGTCAATGTTGGTTGTAAAGAGTATCCAATCTGCACAGATGCTCGCATCTGACCACGGAGTCCATGGCTGCCTGTTACCTGATCCGTTCTCTGTCGCCCAAGCCATTGTGTCCGCAGGGGCCTTTCGCAGAACGAATCTACGATTGGCTCGTTAACACGAATGGCCTGACTAACTATGCTCGTCTCGACGATCCCCGTGTTGTGTCCGTAACCACTATTCACAACTAGCAACAGGGCTAGTTCTTGCTAAAGCCACAGTTTGTCTGGACTAAAATGTGTTTTTATTTGAAAAAAACCTCAAAAGTGAATGACCTCGTCGAAAGATCCACGTCGATAGTTTCGGAGCGAACGAAACTCCCAAAAAGCGGTTTCAAAGGATCCAATCAATATCGTCACGCATCTTCTGCATCTCCTGCCAGAGGATAAACCGGCTTAGTGGGGTTTGTCTTGAGGTTTCAGATGGAGTTCCCAGTTTATCCGAACAGGTAGCCTGAGCTGGTAGTCGAACCCGGCTCTCTTACCAACAGAGCGAGGAGACTGACCGTTACACCATCGGGCCACTAAAACATTCCACACAGACACCGAAAATAATGTGTGAAGTGTCTTACAGCTTGGAAATCACTTTCACGACCAACGGAGAAATGGAGAAGACTACAAGATGCAACAGTAGAAATAGACAGACGGGACGATTCCGCGCGGCCACATTTCTGTCTAGCCGCACTCCAATCAGAAATTTGATTTTTTGTACATTTTAAAGCTGGTTCACAATAAAACCATTCGATTTTACCGCAATACGTGATGCCGTGAAAGGGGCACAATCAGGTTTCCGGCAGGTCGACTATTGGCTAAATTGACGCAACTTTCACCACCATGGTTTTGTGCCTTCTTGGACGTCCATCTGTCGCCTATGAAATGGCACCCAGTTGCGAGGAGGTGTCCAGTCATATGGCTGCCGTCTCAGGCTGGTTTGGGATAATCTGTTTAGACACAAGTAGATGGTGTAGGAACACTTTTTTGGGCTAAAGGATAAGCCGATTTCATGGATGCCAATTCCACACGAATGGGTGGATGTGGCCGCTACTGCATCATCCACGACTTGACCAACAACACACGTGTGGCCACACGCGGAACCCAGGGGCTGGTTGAGTTCCGGGAGAGGCAGAAGCAGCCGGTTTCCGCAAACCGACCGCCTTCGATTCGCTGGATGATTTTACGGGCGCAGGCCGCTACGCGCGGTTTATTTTTGTTGGCCTGACTTGGGAGTCGAACCTGGGAGTCGGGCACCCTGGAATGTTTCCATCCGCATTTTCGATGTATATTTTGTGGTTTTCCAGTATTTATGTTGAATTAATCTGTTTCTCCGTGATAAAATCTGCCCATAAACAATCTAATGCGCAATATGTTTGTAAAAAAGATGAAAATAAAGTCTGGCATGACCATGGGTCGGCGCTATAGGAGGATTCACTCGTGTCCCACCCCATCGGGCTGATACCATCTGGCTTAACGCCTTTTTATGCCTACCCCCTGAGTAGAAACTTGGCAGGGACGTTGTATCCAGTCCGGCAATCAGAAGACCCCATCTTTAACCAACCCCCGACTCACGCTAGCCTCCACCGGTGGAAAATTGGATTCTGCGATGTGTATCGCCAAGTCGTGGGCTGAGCTGGTCCGTTAATTAATATGGTGAGCAGAAATGCGTTTTTTGTCGAGTAATTTGTTTGAGCGCGTCCGCAACCATGAAAACTGGAAGAAACATTTTAACAAGCCTCCACTCATTTGAGGGGACCTCTTTATTCCAATTAAATTTCGATAGGGCCATTTCGAAAAAGGAATATTTAATGAAATAATTCAGTAGAACCAATAATTTGTCCTTCTAGCATTAAATCAGTGTAAAGCCAAAAAACATGTTGTTCCCTGATGCACATCTGTGTTCATGCTAAACGTATAAAGCATCATTTCAAATTATTTTTGAGAGCTCAGATTTCTGACAGGAAATTGAGACGAGCTGAATGCTTAGTGGGTCCATATGAAGTGACGAAATACAGTGTGAGGTGAAATGACAGATTTTTGAAATCATGACATTTGTTGGAGAAAATTGTCGCCCTCGGTCTATTTAAACATTTAAAATGCCATTCGTCAATAATTGCTACACCTGAATGATTCGAATAGAAGTGGAACACTTTCACGAACATTGGAATTATTTATTTTAAAAAATATTCAATTTTACGTAGATTTGGAATAATAAGCACCCTTTGTCAATTATAAATTCCTTTTCGGATTTATTAAACACACAAATGTATGAGATCATTTTGTGATGGTATTATCCAAATGTGAAAAAATATTTAAAAATTATGCTGTGCGGAATGTGTGTGGAATGACAAAAGTGCGAGGGATGGATGGATGCGCCTTTGTTTAAATTATACCCCAACATCGGCCGTCCTTTTGTGAGGCCACGAGACCGTTAAATCCACAACAAACAATAGAACAGGGGTTGCGCGTGGGAACTTGGTCCAACATGTGAAGTCAACCAACCGGAAAGAGAGAGAGAGAGAGAGAATACATATGACGATTTGCAGCGATTTTGTCGATGCGCCCGTTGGCACGAAGCGCCTAGGCTCCTTCGTCTCGAGTAAACCTCAACATTCGACTTGAATCCCGTGCCCATGAAGGACTTAGAGCCTTATTTATGGTGCCGTTAATTCAGCAGTAAAAAGGATTCAGTCAAATGATAAAAAGCAGGCTGTCGCTTCATGGATGAGGGGAGGTGGTGGAGACTTTGCCGCTGCCGCAGCATCAAGCAACACCCAACCAACACCAGGGGTCACATGTGGGGAACACTGGCTGGTCAAATTGCAGACAACGCAGTCACCAATTCACTGGATTACCGTGCTACGCCCTCTGCTCAAGTGGGAACGAAGTCGGTAGCCGGGTAGCCGGGCCTCGAAAGGCAGAGGAAAACTTTGTTCACCACAGAAAGGCTTGTGGCCTGCGCTTTGTGGATTGGGGGGTTGAGTGGCCGTCATTGTGCGTGTTCCGATCTCCACATACGTCGAGGGTTGAATTTACATTTCTTGTCAATTTACCTAGCTTATTCGTGTTGACTTATTTTGCATCCTTCGGCAGTTACTTTTTAATTTTTGTTTATTGTAAATTTTAATCTTAAAAGTTTTGGTCCTCGTGACAGGAGATATGAAGAGATATCAACGATCCCTGTCTCCACATTGGAGAGTTTTGATTTTTTGACTCAGAAAATTGGACGACCCCCCTAATTAACTAAGGAGTCCTTGATGGGCTCTTCTGTTTTTCATAAAATTGAGACACATAAGTGATCGCTGTTCCGAGAATCTGATAAGTTCAGTAACTGAAAAATAATCGCGTTTATTTTCGGAAAATAATATATTTTTATTTTAAATGTATACGAGCTGCATTGAACACTCATTTAAGTACCAATTTATTTTATACGTCTTAGATACAGAGGCAGAAGCTGTTTGACTTTGTTTCAAATATTTCCAACTGAGAAATGGGAAAACCCTCAAGAATTTGATAGCAATAAAATTGTGGAAAAAAATAAAAGCTCGATAAAACTTAAAAAAGCATTTTCGATATCACTGTAACCGCTTGAATCGTAAAATAAAAATGATTGATAATTGGACGAAAATTAATTAAATTTAAGCTTTAAATAGAAATCTAATTTGCAATAATAAACCAAAATTGACCTCACGTCCTAATTTTGGAAAATTTCGATTTTAAGCGATCATTTTACAATCGATAGAACTTTATGGCTTAACAGCTGAGTAAATAATTACTTAAAAGAAATGAAAAATGCAGTCCTCCAACCCACTCTCTAAAGCAAGAGAATGTCTATTGGTTTGTCATCGACGTCTAGGAGCCTGAGTTTCAGGTATGGTGTCCCTGGGTTGGATTGTTCAGCGTCCACTTCCACACCCTATTCGTGGGGCTCTTTGGACGCAAAGAGTCTCTATGGAAATGTAATTCGTGAAGCAGCGGCCGACTTATTCTCTACCAGGAGGAGATGGCTGAACGAGTGTGATCTAGTCATTCCCACTAGTCGACCCGCTCCGCCAAAATCTAATTTGGCCTAGCTCACACCAAGCCACAAGCATTGCACTTTATATATGTTCGTGTCTCCTGCAGCAACGGGACGTGCCGACAAGTTACAAGGCGAGCAAGTTGGATCTTTCGCCCCTTCTGACGCTGCCCATGCCCGCCTTCAGCGATCTCATACGCGATCAGCGGCCGACGGGTCGCCTTGTGTGGGATTCCATGGCCTCCATCGACATGATCGACCTGCCTCAGGGGGCCATGGAGGTGTCATCGACGCTGCGTCTGGCACGCTCGCTCCCACCGGATCGCTACTGGGACCGGCGCCCCCCTCTATCAGGAGATATCGACACGAAAGAACAAATCGAGGTCTAGATTTCGCCAGACTGGGTCGGCACGCTAGGATGACAGGGGTGGTCTACTCACCTTTGCAGACGTTGGCGTCTTCGTTAATGGCTCGCGCCCACGGACGGTCCAGGTAACCGAGGGCGCATCGTTCGCAGTCCGACCCGACGGTGTTGTGCTGACAGTCGCAGCGCAGCGGTCCCCAGGCTACCGTCTCCTCTCCACTCGCTGCGTTCTTCTCCAAGATGCGGTCGCGGACACAGCGGTTGGCGTGGCCGTTGCACTTGCAGCGTCCGCCAACCGCAATGTCCGAAAAGGCGAAATGAACTGCTGCCTTGTCTCCGGGATCTTCTTCTTCGTCGGCGTCGACGACGACTTCGGCGTCTCCTCTCTCGTCGGCGTCGCCGGCCTCGGTGGTGTTTCGCAGGCGACCGCCATCCGCTTGCATCTTATTCTCGTGGTGCATGCTGCTTCCCAGACGGAAGACGGGAGGTTTTGTGGCCCATCTGCGAATTCCACCACTACGGTCTCGCCGGCTGAGAACCGTAGAACGTCTGTCCTTCTTCGGTGACTGCGGAAAGCGCATCAAACTGACCTGTAAGTCGGTCATGGTCATCCAATCAATGAGAGCGGGACTCCAGGGGTGCGAGGTAGACCTTCCTATGGTCGTACTGAAGGCGATGACGCCTTGCGATTGTCCCTGTGTATTTAAAGGTGATGGGGGCTTCAGCGCCACACAGAGGACCTCCTGGATGTTGGCCGAGGAGATCTGAGCACTGTGCTCGATGCTCGTAGGCAGGCCAAACGCGCGGTAGCAGTCGGTCGAAAAGTATTGCCAAGGCTTCCAGGTACGTCCGAAATCCGACGATTTATAGAGCGCGATGGAGTCGGGTAGCGGGCCACAGGGTTGGAGAGAGACATAAAATATTTCGAAGCGCTTGCCAAGTGAGAGAGTCAGGTTGACCGCCGTGGCCGGTTCCACTCTCCCCGAGACCCAACAGGTTTGATTCGAGGCGATGTGACGATCCGTGAGGCGTTTGGGACCCCGGGTCGTTTGGGGTTTACGATCATCGCAGATTTCACAGAACTTGCCCTTTTTTATCCCCGCACCGTCATTCCAGGACTTGCAGATCTTCTCCGGAGCTACACCGTGGCCACAAGTCGAAGTGGCCCGAACCGGAACGCCCTCGGCGATATTGGTGAACGGCGGGGCACACAGGTAGGCTTTATTTTCAGCGTAGCAAAACGCATTCGGCGACTCGTAGACGACCTTGAAGTTCGGGTTCCCATCGGTCGACGAGGAGGTTGTGGACAGGGTCGAAGGTGTCGAAGGGGGATGTGGAGGGGTGGCGGCCTCAGTCGCCGCGAAGACGACGAATGTGATTAGAACGAAGTGGACAGGTGTAATGGGCATGTTGGCGATCTAGGTTAATTCCATCGAAATTAATTTCCGATTATCAGAGTGTGTGTGTGTTCGTGGTTGCGGCGGTTGTGTATCAGTGCTAAATGGATGGGCGGAAAGACGCACGCTCGCCTTGATCGTCTGGACACTGCAATTGCCCAATCACGCATCGCCGATCGCACTGCGTGTATGCGCGTTTGCGGTAGTATGTGCGGCACGCGCTCTCCTGATAATGCCGAAGAGAATGTTGACGGTGTGTTGGGGGTCGGGGTTAACTTAACGAACTGTAGTTGTGGTGCGTCCTATGGTCATGACCTCACTCATGTCCGCACAATTATTTATGACTCACTCATCAATACGCGGTGTCCCCCCTTCGGATGAGATAAAAACGAATTTTGACGTTTTGCACGGGATTGCTATTTCCTTTTCAGCGTCGTTTAACTAGTTTTCCCCTCGTCATTTCCCTATTATAGACCACCTTTCCCATCCCCTCTATTTAAGTTTGTCTAAATGTAAATCTATTCGACCAATGCGAAATCAAATCCGTTCAATACCCGCAAGAACGAGTGCATATTGGTGCTATTGGGTCATTCCTTACTTGTCCCGATTTTTAGTTTCATCTACAGAAGTGTAAGAGGAACACACAGAGACGGTTTCATATTGAGGGTAAGCGCTTTGCTGAGGTTACGAGGACCACAAATTTCAGCATAATCAATAATATAATTAACAATACCATGTTCGAAAACTGTCTTTTAATTTCTGCTTCACCGGTTCGGGTGAAACTTAAAATCGGGACTTATCAAGAATGACCGAATCGCTATATGCCGTCGTTCTTGTCGGTATTGATCAATATTGCTCACACGTGGGTAGAAGAGACTGACGTTTAGACAAACGTGAGTAGAGTGTTGGCACCCGTGACATTTATAAAGGATTGCCATTATTATTAATATTCATCCATAAATAATTGGTCCAACCTATACGTCAAGAAATATTTCCCGGCACTTTCTATTTGGTGGATATCAAGGATAGCTGCTATTTATACTCAAAAGGACGAAGTCGACCGATTTGATTACTCTTCTTTATTCTCGCCCTTAGTTCGTAGCGGAACAAGGTCAAATTAGACGAGAGATGCGAATAATCTTCTTGTGCCTGATTTCCAAAGGCTTGTTGAAATGACTGCTGGCGCCGTCCAACAAGCATCCGCGTATACTAGGTGCATCGATTTTCCCCACACGATTATCACCCGATTTCGTTTTTTTCGAAATATCTCAACAGATCTTCTGTGTTTTTGCGTAATATTATTACGATAGGTTTAGTTAAGAAAAGCGCAACAATTCTGCAACAGTCTCTAGTTTTATATTGGAGGGAGACAGGCTTTCTCATTTTTGGTTGGACAAATGAAATCGGCCATTTTAGTTCAACACACAGACACACAGGTAATTACTGTTTACGCAATCAACAAACCTAAGTCATACAAGAAATATATTTTCTCGTGTGAATGTCCTGTTACAGCATTCTTATCAGCATCGTATTCGCCAATATCGGATAATCTCATAACATCTACGACGCATTGAAACTATTCAACTCCCTAGAATTCCCGCAAAACACACTCGCTCGTTTAACCAATTGTGCGTTGTTAAAGCCCGGCTCAGTTTGTTAGACACCAAAACACGAATAATTCATGTACTAAGTTTTGGTTTGTATATTTAAAGGCAATTAAGTAGATATCAAATCGTAAGTTAAAAAATGAGATGTGTACACCGAACGAAACTCTTTCGGTGGCCTTGAAAATATTTGTTTATTCGGGTCACTTTACAGCCTGAAGGCGAAGATGACTGACATGTCGTGTGTTTAACACGAAGTTTAAAACAATATATTTCTGCTTTTAATTTTTCTCGAATCCTGTTGAAATGTTGGTAGCAAACGATGTTAGTGACCTTATTATGGGTAAATCCAAGCCTCCGAATTAAAAAAGGCGAACACGTGTCAAATGGCGCAGACGTAAATTTAAAAAAGGGTTTCGACACGAAAGACAGAAAATTCAGCACTCGATTATCCTGCAGTGTTCCCGCGGTTTCAGACCAAGGTCCTTTGTGGATTCCTGTATGATTCATCTCATAGTGAACTGTTTCCCCTTTTTTTCCCCCAGGTATCCAACGTTCTGACCTTTTGACCCGTAGGCTTTTTAGAATTATCTTTTTTTCTGGTGGATATCTGAAAAGGCCATTTCAATAGTTTCTCCCTACAATTATTATTATTATTATCATTATAAATTATCGCATTTTAGGTAACCCCTCCAATGTCCTCTAGGCTATTGGGTCTCAATGAAAATCTCTTCTGCCAGTGCGTAGTCAATATCGTTGAATACCTGCAAGAACGGCGGCATATCGCAATTCGGTCATCCTTATTTGTCCCGATTTTTTTTCACCAGAAGAAGTGTAGCATTATGATGTAGAAAGCGTTGACTACGTATAACGTTAATAAAAGGATTATCATTATAAAGACTATTGCCGGTGCGTAAAGATAACTAAATTCACCCTACCCAGGTCAATTAGGACCTTGGTTTAAAACTCGAAAATGATTTTGACACGCAGTAAAAAACATGTTATGATTGGCTAAACGTGGATGATTGAAGAAAAGATTTAACAATTAGCCCATGTGTCCATTTCACTAGCTGTTTCAGACATAAATAACTAAATTTATTATTAATTTAGCCTTTGGGCTTTTGCGAAAAAAACACACCGGGCATGCAAATCTATTTAATTGTGAATATTTGGAAAATATTGCGCAGAACTCTGTTTGTTTAAAGCACAAAAGAACTTGAATTTAGGGTCCTTCAGTGCGCGGTTAGAAAAATACAATTTTTGTGCGATTATAATTCCGATAATGCGTACTGGTACACACAAAGCTAAATAACGCATTTCTATATCTAAAAGGTGACGGATAATTCATTGCACATTTCCTGTGAAATCACGCGCAAGAGATAATTATTCGAATATTCCAATTGTGAGGAAATATCAACATTTAAAATCCATTTTGTAACTCGAATCATTTCTACAAATATAGGGTTATCAAAAATAAAATTGGCATATTATAAATCGGATTAAATCTTTCTGTGGGATGTAAGTAGGTCTCAACTTGTTAGTAAAACAAGCACATATTTGAAATATAATTATCCGCAAGTTGAATATTACTTTATAAAAAAATGATTATTTTAATTCTATAATATTATTTTGTTTTGTTCTATTCGATGATTAGCCGGCTACATGTACGATGTTTACACGAAGACTCGTCGGAATATTGTAGAGTTGTCGGAATCCCCTGTAGTACCACCCGAAGAGGAGGTGGAAGAAGTGGGGCACACCAGGAATTCGTGATTTTGATATTCCGGATGAAATGGCTGAATGGCGCCACCAACCGGCCTATAAGTCGTTGGATTACATGCGCACACTGATAAACCAGGCCAATTCCTGTATATTACTTATTTTGAGCCAAATCACTGAGCTGATGCGTGTTCGGCCTGGTAGGATACGTGTTTGTGTGCGTGTGCCGACGCTGGAAGCTGTGGATGTCGCGTGCGTGAGGATTGGTGGGTGGGTGGGTGATATTGGAGCTTAAGGAGACGCGTGAAGAGGATTTCAGGCGCGTTTGTGTCTGTATGGCGCGTTTTTTCATGCATATTCGCTTATTTAAGTCGAAAAAGCCCAATTTCTCCATGAGAAGCTAAAAAAGGGAGCTGGCAGTCTGCTTCAAGGCAACCAACCACAAAGCCACCAAACAAATCCCAATCGAAGAGATGGAATGCTGGACGACGCGACGGCTCGGTTTTTACCCTTCTGACTCACTGCCAACTTTTCATATTAACAATGCGGCATTTTGAGATTTATGTTATGTATCAGGGTCTAACCAATAAATGATCAGCGTCGCAATTCGTCGCGTCAACTGTACCGACCCCACGTGTGTTGCCTATCTCCCGGGAAACAGTAATGCCAAACTCACGTCTTTCAAACTGAGGTACATGGAAGATTTGATTTGCACGAATTGTGTTGTTTAGAAGAATTTGGACTCCCGACTCAAATTTTACGCTATCGGGCAAGGGGGGTTATTTGAAGAAAATTGTCATTTCTCATCTAAATCTGTAAAGAGAGCCATACATATATTAGATCACAATGACTCGCGAAGGTTTTTAATAATTCGCCTATTTTATTTCGAGATTACTTCGAAAATATGAGTGATACTTGATAAATAAATGTCGATTCAATCAGAAATTAATTTTCTAAACCTAGTTGTTTCACGATTTTTGCTTGTCGGGGCATCCACCGTCATGGGCATTTTTTGTGCACGTGGTTACGCCAACTATTGACCGCGACTGGCAAGACCGTTGTTTCACGTTACAGTCAAGTTTTTATCCACGGCGAAAAATGAACAGTCGTGGGATAATTGGCGTCAATACATCCGAAATCTGTCCAACAGTTCGGAATATTTTATTACGCAGTACTGAACATAATGACGCTATAAGTATTCGTCTGGAAAAACTAAGAGCTGGAGCTCTTGTCACCCCAGAGAACACGAATAAACAAGTGTCCATCGAACTGGTACACGAAATGTATGCCCATGCGATCACCAAGGGCCAGCTATGTACATATGCGGGAAATCTTCTTCTCTATACTACCGAGGGATTGAACCAACTTGAAGCAATCGTCGCCAAAAATCGCTCAAATCACCGGAAAGCATCAAGGCTCAACCGGGATTTAAAGAGATCAACTGTCCTCATTATCGACCGCCTTGCTGAATTGCAGAATATCCTTCAGGCAACCAAGCAATCTGGCGCCCAATGGAGGCTTATGTATGATTTATCAGAAACTGAATTTCGTCTAACGGAAGCTGTTAACGAGACCGAAATTTGGAACGATTCCCGGCAATACGACATAATGTGGGATGCAACTACGGCGGGGCCGCTGGCAAAAGCGAGCCAGCTGATTATCGAATCAATTCAAGAAGGATCAATTAAAGAGGCCATGAAGATGGTCGATAGCTTGGAAAAACCAGAAGACGGTCAGGTGGCCACATTTGCAACATGCCTAGAAGGGATTGCACAAGTCTGTTATGAGTATGGGCATTATAATGAATCGGAGGGCATTCTTAAAGATATCCTTAATATGAGACAAAGGGTTTATGGTCCAAAAGATAATATCATCAATGCAACACTCCATTGTCTGGGTCTCGTTTTCGCCAAAAATAACGATGTTCAGAATATGAACGCTGCTAGCACAGAAGCTCTATCCATCCTAGAAACCGAAACGAAGAAGACCGGGGATGTTGTGTCCCTCTCAAAGCAATATATGCGTACCGGATCGATGTGGTTTTACTATGCCAAGTTGGAGGAAGGTCTTGCATTAATGCGACTGGGAGTTACATGGCTAGCCTCGAGTCTACCAGAAAATCAAAAAGTGTGGGTTATAGCCGCGGTTCAGTTTGCGCGAGCCAATAACACAGCAAGACAGTACGACGAGGCCGTGGCAGTCGCATCCAAAGTTATAAGCCGGTACCATGAATCTGTGCACAAGTTCGCTGGTTCTAAGATCCACGAAATCGCATACTCACTCCAGCAGGAATTTGATAAATCGAAATTGAAGAATGCACAAAGGGAAGCTGCGTTAACGGCAATTGCGTCCGCTGAATTGAGCAAACAAATGCCGCCGCCGACCCAGCTTCCGGCGGTGTATGAACAAGCTCTCAGAGAGGTAGCAATGGGTTATGCAGGTCAGTTCGAATTTCGGGCTGCGAACGTCATAAAGGATTACCTGGACTCGTGTGTACCTTTTAGTTCACGTGATTGCGATCGTCTAACGCGACGTGTGAAATTTTTCCCAAAAGCAAAAGACTCAGATGTGAAGTAGAATATTTTTGCAATGTTCTTTTTGGAGCGATTAAACTAAATTCTAGAATTTACATTTTGAATGCGAAAAAAGAAATAAGTCTTGATAGATATTAATTTCATCAAATGGCGTGCAATGGACTGACTTGATGACGCATTCAGTGGATTGCAATATACGTTTTGTCGATATTATTTGGAAAGATATGTGTTGACCAGCCATTAATAATAAGGAGAAGAATCAGAACATTTTATAATGTGCATATTAAGAAATACTGTTACAATTTTCCCTGGTATTTAAGAAAAATGATATTCAGTTTCCGGCGAGCCCTCGACACCCATTGAACGTGCAAGGACAACAAACAATTCGATTTACACTTAACTTATGATACCAGTTTCCTAGCATCATAAACAGTTGAATATCCGTGTTTTTTGCCTAGGTGGCTTCTTTTATTGATTCTTGTTGTTTTTTAATGAATTTCGTTTTCAAAGGTTTTGATAAATTCCATATTCTTTGTTATAATGGAGTATCAACGTTACGTATAATTCCCGCCAAAATGGGTTCGCCGGTAGGTTATGCATATCGTATGGGTATCTGGATTAGTTGGCGACACTGGCAAACATATTGTATTAGTAGATAATGCAAATGTTTTTAAGTCGGAATTTTAAATGTTTCCAAGTAACCACCGTAGAATCTGGATTTTTTATGTTGAAATTAAGAACCCAAGCACTAAAATGGCACAGCGATTTCGGTTTATGCCCATATTCCAATTTCAACCAAATTGTTTGAAAAACTAAAACTGTTAAAAGTAAGTGGAGCCGGATGTTTGCTGAAATTGCATTGCTTAAATTCAACCCGACTCTGTTGGATTTTACATCACGAATCCATTCTATTTCTTTCCACAGATTTTGATAAGTGAAATGACACGTTACGTGTCTCCGCTAAATCCCGCCATGTACCCCACCCTCGCAATGCTTCTCACTGCCATAGGAATTTTCTTTATGGCATGGTTTTTCGTCTACGAAATAACCGCAACCAAGTATGTCCGTGAATTATCTAAGGAGATTCTTATTGCTGTCATGGCATCCATATTTACCGGAACCGGACTACTCTTTGTCGCTCTCTGGGTCGGCATCTACGTATGAAATGTATCTTCGGCGGTTTCACCTTTTGCAGGATATTTTGTAAAAACTCCTATTTAATTTACCCACGTTGGTGGTTTCCTCTATTGTGCAAATAAAACTCTGGAATGAAAACGTCTAAATTCGCCTTGTCTTCACGTGTTCCAGTGCCATATCAAGACAGCGATGTAGGGCTAGTAGATGTGTCGATACATGAAGGGGTCCAACTGCATGCCCAATTTCCATCCAATTACATTGTCTCTCAATAAAACCTCTCTGGAAAATTATTCCGTATTATCAATAGACATAGATGGACACGGGGACATGGGAAAGTTATGAAAATTGGGTAGGCGTGGATACAGAAGAGAGCAGGTTATGAGACACAAGAGGAAGGTAAAACTGCAGTCGTTTGCGATTCAAAAGTCATCATCATCGTTGCCGTCACTATCGCCTCGATCATCATCATCATCGTCGTCCTCTTCTTCATCCGAGTTGTCAAAGACGATAGGTTTGCTGGAGATGCGTGCCTTCCTAGGTGGTAACGCCGAGGCTGACGATGGCATGCCGATTGCGGGAGTTGTCGTATCCAGAGGATATGACTCTGACGTGACCACAGTGGGTGATCCTTGGTCACCGACACCAGTGGTAGATGGCTTGCGTGAAGTGCTGCCACTCTTGTGAGACTTGATACTGAAGGACCCCCGACTATTGCTGTCATCTGGACAAATAGACATAGATGGATGTAGACAGTGAACAAAAAGACATATTTGTGATTGTCGTCGTCGCCACGACGATGTCGTTTACCTTCATCGTCATCATCCATGGAGTCCTCGCCGTCGCGAGTTGCCCCGTCGTCCCCCATTGTATCCATTGTGGTCTCATCACCGGCGCCCATGCTTACGTCTTCTTGGGTTGCAAAGAGGTTGCGGGAGCCCTGGTTGCCACCACCACCACCACCGCCGCCACCATCACCACCGGAACCTGTACTACGTGACCCACTACCCGTACTCGACTTGCGATGATGCTGCGAATGTTCGTCGCCACCATCCCCCATGGCCTCGAGTTGCTGGCGAGCATTGGTCCACACTGTTTGTAGAACAACAGAATCCTCGAAGATCTAATATTGACAAAAACAGTCGGCCAATAAACATATGGACTCGATGGTACTGGACTCTTATAAAGGGGCGAAAACCCACCAGGCTTCCGTCCATGTTGTAGGTCTGAGCGTTCTTGCACAACAGCATGATGTCGCTCTCCATGTCGTCCAGGGAGCGGTACTTGGCGTCATGGACGCGCGATTTTATCCGATGGAAGTCAACTGGTTTCTTTATTACCTCATAGTAGTCGGGCAGCTCCTTGCGAGTGGGCAACTTCATGAAGGGTTCGCTGAGCACCCGAAGATCCCTGTGACAATAAACACAACATATAAGAAAATAAGGGATCGGTTGCGGGTGTCTCTGTGGTGGGGACAAAGCATTGTCTCGCTTACTTGTCTTTGTATTCGACGACGATCTGAAGGAGGCGCCTCATGCGTTCCTCCATGACTGGCAAGAGGGGCTTTCGGGGGGCCGAGGAAGACGAGGACTGCGGGGGACGACCGCGACGTCGCTTCACCAAGGGTGCCGCCTGCACACTGCTTCCCGCCTCTGAGCTCACGTCGTCCATTCCACTGTAGTCGGGCTGTGTTGGGTTTAAAATCAATCGAAAATGACGCGCTATCAGTAACATCGACGTAGATTGACGAAAGCGAACACACAGTATCCCCGAATTCAAGGCCGGCTGCTTCATGGAGGGCAATTCACCAACGATTTTGGGGGGTATGTTACAGGCGCGGCGTCCCTTTTGCCGACCGAACAGGTTGCGGAAGAAGTGGCCTCCACTGCTTCATCAAATCTCCGCATAACCAGGGCACACCACTACGCCCAACACACACACACAGATTGATGAAACCGAACACACTATCTCCCAATTCAGCACCCGCGTTGGGCTTCCTAACTGCAACGAACGGGCTTTTAGGGGAGAAGATGACCCAGTTGAATAAATGTCGCTTACCTCGTTTCTCTTTCGTTTCCGTTTGGCCTTTTGCTGGCGAGACTTTTCTTCAACTTCTTCCAGATCATCCCCTTCGTCAATTGCCTTGAGAAACTGGCGTTCCGTGAGGGCGTCCGAATAGTCCACCTCCTTCCGGTGGCGTACCTTTGCCAGCAGACTCGCCTCGTCCACCATGAGACTGCGCTCAACCTGGAAACAAGAAGCAACAAATAAATAGATGCTGGGAACCAAGACGAGTATCCGCGTAGGTTCCTACAGTACCCACAGAACATTTTTCTAGATCCAATGACTATTCCGCTTCGCCGCGACAAGATCGACGGCTGTGAAGACGCCACTCATCATAAGCGAGAGGCGATTCTAAACAAACAACCAAACCCACCTCTTCCTCGTCGCGCACAATCCAGTCGGGCAGTTCTTTGCGGTCCAAAAGTCGGGGCTCCGGCCTGGCCTGTTGGCGCTCGGCGACTTTGCGCTCAACATCCATTCTCTGGTAGACGTTGAAATCCTCCTCGGTGCGCGCCAACATCTGGTTCACTGTCTCGTCGTCGGGCGCCTCGTTCTCGTCTTCGTCAGCCTCCTCGCCGGCTTCGAGGAGATTTTGCAAGAACTGGCGGCGCTCGACTCCAGTGGACTTTTGGTCGAACATGCCCGCTTGAATGACCTTCTCGTCAACGTTGAGTTTGTACCGAGCGGCGGCGAGAATCTTCTCCTCGACCGAGTTGATGGTGATCAGACGGAGGACTCGGACCTGTGTTAATTAATTTGACCAAAAAACAATCATATTTCGGTGGCGGATAATTCGGCCGTCTTCGTCGTTGGGCCTAAGGAACGGGTGATCAGATCCTGAGGCCATGCGACTCACCTCATTCTGCTGACCGATTCGGTGAGCACGATCCTGGGCCTGTAGGTCCTGGTGGGGATTCCAATCAGAGTCAAAAATTATGACGGTGTCGGCCCTCTGTAGATTGAGACCAAGCCCACCGGCCCGAGTGGACAGCAAGAAGATGAAGTAATCCAGCGAGGCGTCGTTGAACTCCTTCAGCATTTCACCGCGATCATCAGCTCGTGTCCCCCCATCGAGACGCAAATAACGGTAGCCGCGAAAGTCAAAGTAGTCCTAGAGAGAGCACGACGGGAGGGTCCGACGAAAAAGAGGGTTTAGTTGACTTGATGCGATCTACGCTGGGTGCGGTAGCCGACAAGACCTACCTGCATGATGGTCATGAGGCTGGTCATTTGACAAAAGATGAGCACGCGGTGTCCAGTGACGCGCAATTTTGGCAGGATGCGGTCGAGCAGTTCGAACTTGCCCGAGGTTCGGTAAAGGATTTTGCCCTCGAGCTGAGCCTGCGGTTGACCGGGCGCCAGCTTGTTCTGGAGATCCATGATGGCCGCCTCGATGTGACTGAACATGAACGGGTGGTTGCAGATTTTGCGAAGCTGCATAATTGTGTTCATGAGTATCCGTGTGCCGCCTTTACCCTATTTGAGATATTTGTAATAGGGGGGTAATAAAATGTGTTTTAGAGGATTGTGGATACTAATTGAAAACACGCCGGTGATACCCACCTTGGAAGCCAATGATTAACCACACGTAGACCTGAAGTTACCTGCCGTTCCGAAGTTCGCCCGGAGAGGATCCCAACGGATTCTAACAAAGCGGTACCACCAATAACCGCATATCGTGGCAGGTCCAAATCCGAGGAGGGCCCTAATAATTCTCAAAAACGAGCCTCCAGCATCCCCACAGCGCGGTAGTGACCCAATGACAAAGAGAAGAGACAATCAACTTACTTTTTTGTCCTTCTCTGAACCGTCCGTGAGAATGACACCCTTGGACTGCATGTGACAGTAGAGCACTCGCTGGAGGGCCGACATCTCGCATCGGATGACGTACTCCACCTTCTCCGGCAACTGCGATTCAACTTCCTTCTTGAGACGACGCAAAAGGAATGGACGTAGCACCTTATGAAGACGTCGGATAATCAGGAGTGTCTCCTCGTGGTTTAGCTCAACCTAAACAGAATACAACGAGGTGACGACATTTGTGGAGGGTTAGTGGAGGGGGAAGGCAATATATGGACAAAAAATACCGAGTTGAAGGAGTTCGGTTTACTTCCTTCAATTGTCTGAGAAGAAAGTTGACCAACCAAAAGAGCTACATACCTTTTCACCGGTAGCCGCGAATGGGGCGTTGAACCACTGCTCGAAGGTGTTGCAGCTGTCAAAGATTTTGGGAAGGAGGAAGTTCAAGAGAGCCCACAGTTCAGGCAATTTATTTTGCAGAGGTGTACCAGTGAGCAAAAGACGGTAGGGAGCGTTATAGTGGTGGTTGAGAATCTGGGTGAGCTTGCAGTGATGGTTTTTCATGCGGTGGCCCTCGTCGATTATCATGTAGCGCCAATTGACCTGAATGATGCAAAGCAATCAAATCGCAGGATAAGGTCGCATCAATGAATTTCATTAGACAAGTTTCGTAGCGAGTGGGGCGTACATACCTTGGACAGAGCAGACTTGTCCTTGCATAATGTACTCGTAGGTGGTGAGCAGGACATTGAATTTTGTCGATTTTATCTGAGCCTGTAGAGTGCGGCGACCCAGTGGTGACCCCTTGTAAAGAATCTTCTTGACGCTGGGTGACCACTTTTCAAACTCCATCGCCCAATTAGCCATAACCCTGTAAGGAAACAAAGGGTGAAGAAATGAAAAACAGGTTGATTAATAAATTACGGTGGTGGAAGAGCTGGACTCACGAGAGGGGCACGATGATAAGGAATGGCCCATGCACGCGTTTCTTCTCCATCAGGTGTGTGATGAGGCCAATGGTCTGAATCGTTTTACCAAGGCCCATCTCGTCGGCCAAGATACCGTTGAGGTTATTGTTGTACAGCGAGACGAGCCACTCTAGGCCACGCATTTGGTAATCTTTGAGCTTCCCGTTGACCATGATGGAGGCCTGATCTTTGACGGTCTCACGAATAGCATGCGCCAGCGTGTAGTACGACTGACTGCCGCCCGTCTTATACTCATCGTCCTCGTTGCCGCGCACCGTGTCGATGCCGCCATCCTCGTCTTCTTCAAAAGCGGCCGCAGCAGCCGCTGCCGCCACAGCAGAAGCCTTCTTGCGGCATGCAGCGACGAACTCTTCGTCCTCCTCAATCAGGTCAGCCTGAACCGCACCCGTCTCAGTGGTGGGGGCAATCTGTGAAAACAAACAAGCGAGTTAAAAGGAACACGACTTAGGGGGGTTCGATGATGGACAAAACCCGTCATGCTTACCTCCCATCCGGGATGCTCTTGCAGCCAGGTGAGAGCCTCGTGGGCGTAAGGAGCCGATTCACCCTCGATGAATTCTTTGGTGCTGGGATTGGCAACTGGCAGGCGTATTTCCGGCCAAGGTATGCCCGTCAACATGGGTGTCCTACCGGCGGCCAGTTCACGACTCGCCTGCACCAACTCGTCTGGATAGATGTTGGGTGGCGGTAAAGTGTTGACCCAAGAAGGGAGGACTGCTTCCTCGGCGCAGAGACGACTAGCGATCGCGTGGTACTTGTTGACGGCATTGATGAGACACCTTTCTTGAGCCTCACGGCACCGCTCGCGGATGTCTTTAACGCGGATCGTATTTTGTTCCTTCTTGTGGGATTTAACGAGAGTTGCGAGGTTGTCAATAAACTTATCCGTCTGAGTAAGAAGATAATGAAGGCGCTTGTTCTTCTTCTCATCAATGAGGTTACGATAACCCGCATCGTCCTCTTCCATGAGTCTTCGCATACGTTCTCGGTCGATGCGCTGTTGTGTACGACGCCTATCGCGTTCCGCAGTCAGAACAGCCTTATTAATCTTGGACATTCGAACATTTGCGTTACGGTGGTACTCGCGGAATTCGCGCCCATGACTGAGAACAGCGTTGAGAAACTCCTGGTGCTTCTGGCGACGCCTTTTCTCCTGTTCATGCTTCATTTGGCGCTCAAGCTTTTCGGTGAAACGCGCTTCACGAAGACTTTGCTTCTTCGGCCTCCTGTAGGCCTTTATGTTGAGTGCAGTCTCCAAAGTAGTGTCACGACGCATAGCAGAAACGATGTCCTGTCGCAACTGACGCTGGAAATTGAGCAAGCGCAGAGATCGGAGCTCAATTTGTAAACTGATTCGCTGATCAGGGGTTGAGAATAGGCTTAGGGAGGATAGTTCTTTAATGCGCTGAGCAATACGAGATTGGATACGCTGTTCTCTCTCTTTCAATAACTCCACAGGGTCAAGGCCCTGGGGTCGTTGGATGGAACCGATACGGCTTCGACCTAAAATGGGTGTTTGGGCCGCGGCCATGTAAGCGGCATTTTGAGGAGGGCCCGAGTAACCAGGGAAACCTCGTCGGCTCTGCATTTGATGTGGAGGATACCCTGTCGTAGGTCTACCCGGTTGTGGTGGTGGTGCCTGATGAATTGGAGGTTGTTGCGGCGGTACACCAGTCGCTGATAAGGCAGGGGCTGGGGCGCGCTGTGGCGGATAGCCCGAGTTAGGAAGATCGGCAGTCGGGGGAGGTGCACGACCCTCGGCAACTAACAAAATACCGTCTGGAACAGGCTGCGACTTGGAAAGTAGCTTATAGGCACTGATTTGCGCGCGCAATTGGCCCAGTTGACTCTTGATAAATGCAGGAACCGGCGGTACCTGAGAACCCCCTATTGACGCGTTCGGAGGAGGCGGGAAGCCACTTCCATATTGAGCACCATTCAGTGGTGGATACATGGGTGGTGGTGGTGCCTGCTGCTGTTGTGGTTGAGACATCAACGGTCCACCTTCGTAACTCTGCCCAGGAATTGGCTGAGGTCTCCCAACTATGACATTCGGCGGGCCTTCTATTTGTGTTGGCATAGGAGGTTGGGGACCTACGCTATGATGAAGTACTGGAGGAATGGGACCACCACTGGTGTATGCACCCCCATGAGGTACGCTCTGATTAGGTGGGTACGACTGAGGTGGGGGATGGTATTGAGATGGGGTCTGGTGCTGTAAAATCATTCCTCCTTCCTGGCCGTTCACTTGGCTCATCGGTGTAGGTGGAACTCCACTACTTGGGAGACCCGTCGACTGGGGAATATGGGGGTGTTGCATTTTCGTCTGCATATAGGAAGTGTATTTATTAGGATATGTATATCTAATAGAGGAATACGCGTAGCTTAGTTAAACAATTCGTTATATGTTGTAGCACAAACACGTTTAAACGGAATCGGGTAGATGATGCATTATAATAAATATATATATTAAAGCATATCAAAAGTAGCAAATTCGTTAAAATATAGACGTTTTATAAGACAACGGATTCATAACATTTTAATATGAAAAGAATGAATACTCCTTCGAAGAAAAACAATTTAATAAACCCGCTTAAAAGGGCGGCTCGTTAAACCAAACAAACGAACAAAAACTTGTTTGACATCACGTAAAAGTAAACCACATTCTGAAAGTTTCACCAGACATGTATCATAAATATTCGAGTCAGTCTGCAGCTGTGACAGATCTGCACTCGTACTGGAAATAATTATTTCACATCACTAGCTCGTATATTGAGGCCATTTTTTTAGAGGGTATTCGGTGATTATCTATCGTCGAGTGTCTGCAACGATTGTCGGACCCATTTACCTCTGATTAATATGTTTTGTACCGGGAGATAAAGATGACAAGGCTTAGTTTATGTCCATATTTTTCCAAAACTATGTTTTTCAATCCGCTCGGATTTCGAAAAAGGTTAATGGTATGTTCTATGTCCAAGCTTATCGGGTTTGGCGACCATTACCTTCCCCTATAAACGTAGACTTATATGTCCTGGTAATCGGGTTATTTCTTTAACGAAACCATTGACATATATGTCCAATTTAATATTTTCTTGCGTTTCGTCATTACCTAACCCTGGCGATTATTCGAGAATGTTCACGCTGGTAATATAAGATGTGGGTGCACTTATAATTCATCAATGTTTTGTCCAAGGCTGTACGCTAGCATCTCTTCGGTCTGTCTTTTCCCTGTAGGTGTTTAGAACTTTATGACCTTCTATTTTCATTGGTTAATTTGGTAAACCCAATATATAAAACGAACTTTTGTATCACACGCCACTGGCTGCCTGTATAGTTTTACACCTGGTCTGCCCTCTAATCCGCAACCACGCTTCTGATCATCGTCAGAACTAACATTTGTATCCTATTGTGTTGGTTTATCGATAATAAATCTTCCCTCACGAAACCTCTTCGTGTGTGCTCCATTCTGCCTCCATTCACCCTAACTCCTTTTTTAATCCAGATCTGCGAAGTTACGAGGACATTACACTTGAATGATTTTACTTGCTGACTCAAGGTTCGAGAGCTTGTTTTTTGTCCGGTGTCTTAGCTTTCACTGTGTGATGGTTTCGGATTATATAGGATAAAAGCAATGCCTCGATAAGAAGGAATAGCTTAAAATGAACACAGACAATCGAAAAGACAGAAACAAACAGTCGTTAAAAGTTACAAGCCCCCACCCCTCCTAAAAGTCACCGCCGCGTTAGGTGAGAGCGATCTGGTGTGGAATGTTTCTCGGAAAGCAGTTCGTCAAAGTGTTTGATCCATCGTCATACCTTTCTTTTAATCCCTGGTATTGGCGGTCCAATTGTGTCTTGGAAGAGGTGTTCTTGAGATTAACGCAAGAATTTTCTGAAGTCAAATAGTTGAGATCGAACGCGTAACCGTCCTTAGGTGCTGCTGTAAGCTGGCAGACTGTTGGTTGCAAACAGTCTTCTCTGTCTTTCGCTCGGTTATCCAGCCTTTCCGATAGTCGCGCGTATCGTATTTCGGTTTGTTAAACCTTGGTCTCCTCTAAATCCGGCCATGTACCCCACCCTCGCAATGCTTCTCACTGCCATAGGAATTTTCTTTATGGCATGGTTTTTCGTCTACGAAATAACCGCAACCAAGTATGTCCGTGAATTATCTAAGGAGATTCTTATTGCTGTCATGGCATCCATATTTACCGGAACCGGACTACTCTTTGTCGCTCTCTGGGTCGGCATCTACGTATGAAATGTATCTTCGGCGGTTTCACCTTTTGCAGGATATTTTGTAAAAACTCCTATTTAATTTACCCACGTTGGTGGTTTCCTCTATTGTGCAAATAAAACTCTGGAATGAAAACGTCTAAATTCGCCTTGTCTTCACGTGTTCCAGTGCCATATCAAGACAGCGATGTAGGGCTAGTAGATGTGTCGATACATGAAGGGGTCCAACTGCATGCCCAATTTCCATCCAATTACATTGTCTCTCAATAAAACCTCTCTGGAAAATTATTCCGTATTATCAATAGACATAGATGGACACGGGGACATGGGAAAGTTATGAAAATTGGGTAGGCGTGGATACAGAAGAGAGCAGGTTATGAGACACAAGAGGAAGGTAAAACTGCAGTCGTTTGCGATTCAAAAGTCATCATCATCGTTGCCGTCACTATCGCCTCGATCATCATCATCATCGTCGTCCTCTTCTTCATCCGAGTTGTCAAAGACGATAGGTTTGCTGGAGATGCGTGCCTTCCTAGGTGGTAACGCCGAGGCTGACGATGGCATGCCGATTGCGGGAGTTGTCATATCCAGCGGATATGACTCTGACGTGACCACCGTGGGTGATCCTTGGTCACCGACACCAGTGGTAGATGGCTTGCGTGAAGTGCTGCCACTCTTGTGAGACTTGATACTGAAGGACCCCCGACTATTGCTGTCATCTGGACAAATAGACATAGATGGATGTAGACAGTGAACAAAAAGACATCTCTGTCAGATTGTCGTCGTCGCCACGACGATGTCGTTTACCTTCATCGTCATCATCCATGGAGTCCTCGCCGTCGCGAGTTGCCCCGTCGTCCCCCATTGTATCCATTGTGGTCTCATCACCGGCGCCCATGCTTACGTCTTCTTGGGTTGCAAAGAGGTTGCGGGAGCCCTGGTTGCCACCACCACCACCACCGCCGCCACCATCACCACCGGAACCTGTACTACGTGACCCACTACCCGTACTCGACTTGCGATGATGCTGCGAATGTTCGTCGCCACCATCCCCCATGGCCTCGAGTTGCTGGCGAGCATTGGTCCACACTGTTTGTAGAACAACAGAATCCTCGAAGATCTAATATTGACAAAAACAGTCGGCCAATAAACATATGGACTCGATGGTACTGGACTCTTATAAAGGGGCGAAAACCCACCAGGCTTCCGTCCATGTTGTAGGTCTGAGCGTTCTTGCACAACAGCATGATGTCGCTCTCCATGTCGTCCAGGGAGCGGTACTTGGCGTCATGGACGCGCGATTTTATCCGATGGAAGTCAACTGGTTTCTTTATTACCTCATAGTAGTCGGGCAGCTCCTTGCGAGTGGGCAACTTCATGAAGGGTTCGCTGAGCACCCGAAGATCCCTGTGACAATAAACACAACATATAAGAAAATAAGGGATCGGTTGCGGGTGTCTCTGTGGTGGGGACAAAGCATTGTCTCGCTTACTTGTCTTTGTATTCGACGACGATCTGAAGGAGGCGCCTCATGCGTTCCTCCATGACTGGCAAGAGGGGCTTTCGGGGGGCCGAGGAAGACGAGGACTGCGGGGGACGACCGCGACGTCGCTTCACCAAGGGTGCCGCCTGCACACTGCTTCCCGCCTCTGAGCTCACGTCGTCCATTCCACTGTAGTCGGGCTGTGTTGGGTTTAAAATCAATCGAAAACGACGCGCTATCAGTAACATCGACGTAGATTGACGAAAGCGAACACACAGTATCCCCGAATTCAAGGCCGGCTGCTTCATGGAGGGCAATTCACCAACGATTTTGGGGGGTATGTTACAGGCGCGGCGTCCCTTTTGCCGACCGAACAGGTTGCGGAAGAAGTGGCCTCCACTGCTTCATCAAATCTCCGCATAACCAGGGCACACCACTACGCCCAACACACACACACAGATTGATGATCTCCCAATTCAGCACCCGCGTTGGGCTTCCTAACTGCAACGAACGGGCTTTTAGGGGAGAAGATGACCCAGTTGAATAAATGTCGCTTACCTCGTTTCTCTTTCGTTTCCGTTTGGCCTTTTGCTGGCGAGACTTTTCTTCAACTTCTTCCAGATCATCCCCTTCGTCAATTGCCTTGAGAAACTGGCGTTCCGTGAGGGCGTCCGAATAGTCCACCTCCTTCCGGTGGCGTACCTTTGCCAGCAGACTCGCCTCGTCCACCATGAGACTGCGCTCAACCTGGAAACAAGAAGCAACAAATAAATAGATGCTGGGAACCAAGACGAGTATCCGCGTAGGTTCCTACAGTACCCACAGAACATTTTTTCTAGATTCAATGACTATTCCGCTTCGCCGCGACAAGATCGACGGCTGTGAAGACGCCACTCATCATAAGCGAGAAGCGATTCTAAACAAACAACCAAACCCACCTCTTCCTCGTCGCGCACAATCCAGTCGGGCAGTTCTTTGCGGTCCAAAAGTCGGGGCTCCGGCCTGGCCTGTTGGCGCTCGGCGACTTTGCGCTCAACATCCATTCTCTGGTAGACGTTGAAATCCTCCTCGGTGCGCGCCAACATCTGGTTCACTGTCTCGTCGTCGGGCGCCTCGTTCTCGTCTTCGTCAGCCTCCTCGCCGGCTTCGAGGAGATTTTGCAAGAACTGGCGGCGCTCGACTCCAGTGGACTTTTGGTCGAACATGCCCGCTTGAATGACCTTCTCGTCAACGTTGAGTTTGTACCGAGCGGCGGCGAGAATCTTCTCCTCGACCGAGTTGATGGTGATCAGACGGAGGACTCGGACCTGTGTTAATTAATTTGACCAAAAAACAATCATATTTCGGTGGCGGATAATTCGGCCGTCTTCGTGGATGCAATTTCTATGGTCGTTGGGCCTAAGGAACGGTTGATCAGATCAGACTCACCTCATTCTGCTGACCGATTCGGTGAGCACGATCCTGGGCCTGTAGGTCCTGGTGGGGATTCCAATCAGAGTCAAAAATTATGACGGTGTCGGCCCTCTGTAGATTGAGACCAAGCCCACCGGCCCGAGTGGACAGCAAGAAGATGAAGTAATCCAGCGAGGCGTCGTTGAACTCCTTCAGCATTTCACCGCGATCATCAGCTCGTGTCCCCCCATCGAGACGCAAATAACGGTAGCCGCGAAAGTCAAAGTAGTCCTAGAGAGAGCACGACGGGAGGGTCCGACGAAAAAGAGGGTTTAGTTGACTTGCTGCAATCTACGCTGGGTGCGGTAGCCGACAAGACCTACCTGCATGATGGTCATGAGGCTGGTCATTTGACAAAACATGAGCACGCGGTGTCCAGTGACGCGCAATTTTGGCAGGATGCGGTCGAGCAGTTCGAACTTGCCCGAGGTTCGGTAAAGGATTTTGCCCTCGAGCTGAGCCTGCGGTTGACCGGGCGCCAGCTTGTTCTGGAGATCCATGATGGCCGCCTCGATGTGACTGAACATGAACGGGTGGTTGCAGATTTTGCGAAGCTGCATAATTGTGTTCATGAGTATCCGCGAGCCGCCTTTACCCTATTTGAGATATTTGTAATAGGGGGGTAATAAAATGTGCTTTAGAGGATTGTGGATGCTAGTTGAAAACACGCCGGTGATACCCACCTTGGAAGCCAATGATTAACCGCACGTAGACTTGAAATTACCTGCCGTTCCGAAGTTCGCCCGGAGAGGATCCCAGGAACAACGGATTCTAACAAAGCGGTACCACCAACAACCGCATATCGTGGCAGGTCCAAATCCGAGGAGGGCCCTAATAATTCTCAAAAACGAGCCTCCAGCATCCCCACAGCGCGGTAGTGACCCAATGACAAAGAGAAGAGACAATCAACTTACTTTTTTGTCCTTCTCTGAACCGTCCGTGAGAATGACACCCTTGGACTGCATGTGACAGTAGAGAACTCGCTGGAGGGCCGACATCTCGCATCGGATGACGTACTCCACCTTCTCCGGCAACTGCGATTCAACTTCCTTCTTGAGACGACGCAAAAGGAATGGACGTAGCACCTTATGAAGACGTCGGATAATCAGGAGTGTCTCCTCGTGGTTTAGCTCAACCTAAACAGAATACAACGAGGTGACGACATTTGTGGAGGGTTAGTGGAGGGGGAAGGCAATATATGGACAAAAAATACCGAGTTGAAGGAATTTGGTTTACTTCCTTCATGTGGCTGAGAAGAAAGTTGATTAACCAAAAGACCTACATACCTTTTCACCGGTAGCCGCGAATGGGGCGTTGAACCACTGCTCGAAGGTGTTGCAGCTGTCAAAGATTTTGGGAAGGAGGAAGTTCAAGAGAGCCCACAGTTCAGGCAATTTATTTTGCAGAGGTGTACCAGTGAGCAAAAGACGGTAGGGAGCGTTGTAGTGGTGGTTGAGAATCTGGGTGAGCTTGCAGTGATGGTTTTTCATGCGGTGGCCCTCGTCGATTATCATGTAGCGCCAATTGACCTGAATGATGCAAAGCAATCAAATCGCAGGATAAGGTCGCATCAATGAATTTCATTAGACAAGTTTCGTAGCGAGCGGGGCGTACATACCTTGGACAGAGCAGACTTGTCCTGCATAATGTACTCGTAGGTGGTGAGCAGGACATTGAATTTTGTCGATTTTATCTGAGCCTGTAGAGTGCGGCGACCCAGTGGTGACCCCTTGTAAAGAATCTTCTTGACGCTGGGTGACCACTTTTCAAACTCCATCGCCCAATTAGCCATAACCCTGTAAGGAAACAAAGGGTGAAGAAATGAAAAACAAGTCGATTACTAAATTACGGTGGTGGAAGAGCTGGACTCACGAGAGGGGCACGATGATAAGGAATGGCCCATGCACGCGTTTCTTCTCCATCAGGTGTGTGATGAGGCCAATGGTCTGAATCGTTTTACCAAGGCCCATCTCGTCGGCCAAGATACCGTTGAGGTTATTGTTGTACAGTGAGACGAGCCACTCTAGGCCACGCATTTGGTAATCTTTGAGCTTCCCGTTGACCATGATGGAGGCCTGATCTTTGACGGTCTCACGAATAGCATGCGCCAGCGTGTAGTACGACTGACTGCCGCCCGTCTTATACTCATCGTCCTCGTTGCCGCGCACCGTGTCGATGCCGCCATCCTCGTCTTCTTCAAAAGCGGCCGCAGCAGCCGCTGCCGCCACAGCAGAAGCCTTCTTGCGGCATGCAGCGACGAACTCTTCGTCCTCCTCAATCAGGTCAGCCTGAACCGCACCCGTCTCAGTGGTGGGGGCAATCTGTGAAAACAAACAAGCGAGTTAAAAGGAACACGACTTAGGGGGGTTCGATGATGGACAAAACCCGTCATGCTTACCTCCCATCCGGGATGCTCTTGCAGCCAGGTGAGAGCCTCGTGGGCGTAAGGAGCCGATTCACCCTCGATGAATTCTTTGGTGCTGGGATTGGCAACTGGCAGGCGTATTTCCGGCCAAGGTATGCCCGTCAACATGGGTGTCCTACCGGCGGCCAGTTCACGACTCGCCTGCACCAACTCGTCTGGATAGATGTTGGGTGGCGGTAAAGTGTTGACCCAAGAAGGGAGGACTGCTTCCTCGGCGCAGAGACGACTAGCGATCGCGTGGTACTTGTTGACGGCATTGATGAGACACCTTTCTTGAGCCTCACGGCACCGCTCGCGGATGTCTTTAACGCGGATCGTATTTTGTTCCTTCTTGTGGGATTTAACGAGAGTTGCGAGGTTGTCAATAAACTTATCCGTCTGAGTAAGAAGATAATGAAGGCGCTTGTTCTTCTTCTCATCAATGAGGTTACGATAACCCGCATCGTCCTCTTCCATGAGTCTTCGCATACGTTCTCGGTCGATGCGCTGTTGTGTACGACGCCTATCGCGTTCCGCAGTCAGAACAGCCTTATTAATCTTGGACATTCGAACATTTGCGTTACGGTGGTACTCGCGGAATTCGCGCCCATGACTGAGAACAGCGTTGAGAAACTCCTGGTGCTTCTGGCGACGCCTTTTCTCCTGTTCATGCTTCATTTGGCGCTCAAGCTTTTCGGTGAAACGCGCTTCACGAAGACTTTGCTTCTTCGGCCTCCTGTAGGCCTTTATGTTGAGTGCAGTCTCCAAAGTAGTGTCACGACGCATAGCAGAAACGATGTCCTGTCGCAACTGACGCTGGAAATTGAGCAAGCGCAGAGATCGGAGCTCAATTTGTAAACTGATTCGCTGATCAGGGGTTGAGAATAGGCTTAGGGAGGATAGTTCTTTAATGCGCTGAGCAATACGAGATTGGATACGCTGTTCTCTCTCTTTCAATAACTCCACAGGGTCAAGGCCCTGGGGTCGTTGGATGGAACCGATACGGCTTCGACCTAAAATGGGTGTTTGTGCCGCGGCCATGTAAGCGGCATTTTGAGGAGGGCCCGAGTAACCAGGGAAACCTCGTCGGCTCTGCATTTGATGTGGAGGATACCCTGTCGTAGGTCTACCCGGTTGTGGTGGTGGTGCCTGATGAATTGGAGGTTGTTGCGGCGGTACACCAGTCGCTGATAAGGCAGGGGCTGGGGCGCGCTGTGGCGGATAGCCCGAGTTAGGAAGATCGGCAGTCGGGGGAGGTGCACGACCCTCGGCAACTAACAAAATACCGTCTGGAACAGGCTGCGACTTGGAAAGTAGCTTATAGGCACTGATTTGCGCGCGCAATTGGCCCAGTTGACTCTTGATAAATGCAGGAACCGGCGGTACCTGAGAACCCCCTATTGACGCGTTCGGAGGAGGCGGGAAGCCACTTCCATATTGAGCACCATTCAGTGGTGGATACATGGGTGGTGGTGGTGCCTGCTGCTGTTGTGGTTGAGACATCAACGGTCCACCTTCGTAACTCTGCCCAGGAATTGGCTGAGGTCTCCCAACTATGACATTCGGCGGGCCTTCTATTTGTGTTGGCATAGGAGGTTGGGGACCTACGCTATGATGAAGTACTGGAGGAATGGGACCACCACTGGTGTATGCACCCCCATGAGGTACGCTCTGATTAGGTGGGTACGACTGAGGTGGGGGATGGTATTGAGATGGGGTCTGGTGCTGTAAAATCATTCCTCCTTCCTGGCCGTTCACTTGGCTCATCGGTGTAGGTGGAACTCCACTACTTGGGAGACCCGTCGACTGGGGAATATGGGGGTGTTGCATTTTCGTCTGCATATAGGAAGTGCATTTATTAGGGTATTCATATTTATATCTAATAAAGGAATACACGTAGCTTAGTTAAACAATTCGTTATATGTTGTAGCACAAACACGTTATAATGGAATCTGGTAGATGATCTATCATAATAAATATATATATATTAAAGCGTATAAAAGTAGCAAATTCGTTAAAAATATAGACGTTTTATAAGACAACGGATTCATAACATTTTAATATGAAAAGAATGAATACCCCTAAGCAGAAAAATAATTTAATAAACCCGTTCAAATAGGCGGCTCGCATAAACAAACAAATGTCCAAAAACAAATTTATCTACATTTGTTGTCATGTTAAAGTAAACCACATTCTGAAAGATGCATCAGACATGTATCATAAATATTCCAGTAAGTCTGCAACTGTGACAGATCTGCACTCGTAATGGAAATAATTATTTCACATCACTGGCTCGTAAATTGTGGCCATTTTTTTAGAGAGTATTCAGTGGTGATCTATTGTTGGGTGTGTACAATGATTTTCGAACCTATTTACCTCACATAAATATGGTATGTACCGGAAGATTAAGATGACAAGGCTTGGTTAAGGTTAAGGTCCATATTTGTTCAAAACTATGTTTTTCAGCAAGCACAAGACCGTTCCTTAGAACGAGTAGCTACCCGACTGATCCATTGCGTGAACCAAAAAGGATGACGCTGTAGCGTTATGGTAATTTGAGGACTTCGTGGCCCAAACATCAGAATGGCACGATGGCCAAATACGAACGTCGGGAATGAAAAATATTGTTTATTATTCAAACAATAGCAAGTGCCCGTCCTGGGTCGAAAACGCCGACAATAATAATAATAATGGTATTCGCTTTATTAAGGTCACGAAGACCAGAACTTTCAGCTTTAAAAGTTACAACAAACATCAATGATACCAGAAGTGGCGATTGTGCATAGCAGGTGTAGAATAAGTTAACAGGAATAAACGAAATAAAAACGAGGTTAATTTGCAAGAATGGAAAATTAAACCCTCTAAGTATACAACGTTTTTGGCGGCCATTGAGGCCTTGACAAGACGCGATGCATAGCGCTCGTTGCGGTGAGTTCGGTCTGAACACACTTGGGGTGTGTCGTGCCAATGGGGGTCGGCAGGTGTCGTCGATGTTGTCTTAATTTATCCACGTTAAGGTCACAGCATCCGTGTGGTGTTCGTTAGCCAATGGGATGCCAGTATAATAGATGTCATGCGTGGGATTTAAATTAACACATCATTTACGGTCACTACATCGTCTAATCGGCTTGCGTGACATTTGGTGAGGTTGAGCTGCCGGTGGTGCGAGCGAAGGTATCCTCTTTGTTGGGAGAAAGTTAATTCCCTTCCACATCAACCGGAGGGTCGTAAACATCAACATATAAAAGATAACAAGTCAACATGGCCTCCATCTATTTCGCCAAGTCGTGTATCACATAGGTAAATGTGAAAAACGCACCAACAAATCTCCCGCTGTTTAGAAATCCCGCTGTCCTTCTTCTGAATATAAATAAATAAGCACGGCGTTCGTGCAGGTGTAAATTTTCCCATGCCCTCAATTCTAATCATTTTTTGTTTACGTGTTTTTTCTAGTACGGCGTCATGCAAAATGACCTAATACGTTAAGGGTCCTATTCACGCAAACAATAATAACAGAACTTCTCTTCAAACCCTAACAGTCGTTTTAATTGCGGTTCAAACAAAGCCATTACCCTAAATCGCACATGTAAGCATGCAATTATTTGCCTCCGTTTTTTTGCAAATCAATACACTTTTATATTATACAATGGCTCCGGTTGAAAGGTTCTGATGTTGCATACACACACATATGTTGCAAGATTCATTTATAGACAAAATTTATCGATTTCATCAACGCACGACAGGGTTGGATCTTTGCTTGACGGCGATTCCTATTCTGTCGCAAAGATCGCTACTGCCTTGTGGGGTGCACTCTACGGTGTGAAGGTTAGAGTGGCGCCTCAAAGAAAGCGTGATGGCGCTGGGGATGTCATCTGTACCAGTTTCGCAGGAAACTTCATGAAATCGTCTCGAAACTCACCTTTATCCAGCCGGCTCATCCTAATGTAGTAGATAATCGCACCAAAGTAAAGAAAGACACCAGGGTGTAGCGCGGTGCACCTTCGAATTTGAGAACAGGTGGCGCACCTGGTATGGATAGTATTTTCCGTGACAACGGGGACACAACCTATAGAATATAATCAACAATCTTGTTGAAAACACGCATGAAGATCGGAGCATCCTCTATGGAGGCCAGCGATGCGGTTTTATTAAAGCCAAGCACTAATCGAGCGGAGTTAAGTGAATCTGTCAGGCATGATACTCTGTGGATAAAATTACAGTACGGGGCATGAGCTAATACCCGAAGAAGCCCTAACAATCAGACAGAAGGATGACGCAACATTTGGATTTCAAGGAAAACCAGTTGCGGTAACTAAACCGCCTTTAATTCAATCAAATGGTCAGTCAAAGAAATGTGAGAACCACAAAGACACGCATAATGTGTAAACCTTTGTGAACGTTAAGCACCATATGCGCTTCAATCGCGCGACCGAGCCGAATTGTTTCCTATCAATCATTCGATGCCGAAAAACGCACACAATGTGTTATACAGCTGGGCTTCCCCAGACGGTGGTATTCGCAAATGTGCTGTTCAGACGTACATTGTCGGAGTGACGACAATTTATTTGTAAGCCGGATATGCAGTGCGCTTCAAGTGTGTCCAAAAACTCATCTCTGCTGACCGAGTTGAATGGCACACGAAATCAACAATCGTTGGTTTTTGGAACTTGTAGCGATGTTCTCATCTGGTCAGCGCTGCCCAACCACGTCAAGGGCCTCCTTTAATTGTAGTCCTTCTGATCTCAATAAAGCGTTTACCATTATTATGTATTGGGATGTCTTTTAATAATTAATATAAAAATAATAATTGCATTTACGTTATTGAATCGGCGATTTCGTACTTTGGGCGTCACCTCGGCTGCGTTAATTAGATGTCTCATACCTCTCATTAGGTCAGAGGGATCTGGTGTAGAATGTTTGTTGGAAAGCAGTTCGGCGGTTCGTCAAAGTGTTTGATCCATCATCATACCTTTCTTTTCATCCCTGGTATTGGCGGTCCCATTGTGTCTTGGAAGAGGTGTTCTTGAGATTAACGCAAGCATTTTCTGAAGTTCAATAGTTGAGGTCGGTCCATACCGAACGCGTGGCCGGCCTTGGGTGCTGCTATAAGCTAGCAGAGACTGTTGGTTGCAAAAAGTCTTCTCCGACTTTCACTCGGTTATCCAGTCTTCCCGAAAGGGTCGCGCGCATCGAATATCGGTTAGGGCGGCTTGTTAAACAGTGGTCGTGATGGAATTCGATTCCGTTAGGGATTTTCTTTGTGGCATGGGTTTTATTCTACGAAATAACCGCAACCAAATATGTCCCAGAATTTTCTAAGGAGATAGAGTTCCATTACACTGCTCCACGAGCTGCTCTTTAGAGGGGTTGGCAAGAACTGAGTCTTTCAACTTTGAGTTTCCTATTCAAATTCACACGAAGCATCCATTTTGAATAGAACATCGTTATCTGTTTTTTGATGCGCTACAGAAGAAGCGCTACAATTTATGAATTGCATATATTTCCCGCGCGCAGACTTCTTGATGTTGATTATTTTATTGTGCAATCATCCAACCTGTTCAACAAACATCGCTTTTGTGAGGGAAGCATTGAAGAAGAAAATTGTCAATTGAGCGACGTTCCCAGCAATCGGGTCTACCTGCAATCACCACATGGCTAAGTTCGCGTAAGGATTTGACTATCAAGCCTTTCAAGGTTGAGTTGGTGCCTGAATTTAAGACAGATGGTGAACTGAAACGTCGGCAATTCGTTAATTTCAAGTCCTTCAAAAGGCTCGTCATTCTCACATAGTCGTGATAGGCTGAATTTGTTCATTGTGCTAATTCGAGGAGCATGCACGAGAGTTACAGTCCCCCGTTACGAGCGGATTACACCGCTTCCTGCTACTCGGCGCAGAAGTCTTCCTTCACCCGACACCCTCAGGGTGGAGACCAAAGACCGGGAAGCTTTCCCGTTACACCGTCTTCTAGGTGTCCTCATATCGAATAGACCCCCCGTGGTGTGTCATGTTTTGGAATTAGAACGCCTAATACCCAGGCGATGATGCGGGCTGGACCCTTGATTAGGCGCGGAGCCAATACGATCCTCGCAACATCGCCGTCATTTACCCCGACAACCCCACGGACCATGTCGAGACTACATGGAGTCCGTGCTGCGATTCGCCTTGGTGATCGTCGACAAGGTCTAACAGCACTCCTTAAAGAAAGTGTTTCACGAACTCGACGGAGACCTCCTTCGAGAGGTGCAGCTGTCTCACGAGAGTTGATGTCTGCCTTGGGTAGAGTAACATATGCTGAGATGGGGATTTTTTCAGGAACGTACTCGAAAACGGATTATTGCGATCCTCGGAAATGTAAGTTCACTAATATTGGTCCCGTCCATGATGGATAGGCTACACCACATCTACCAGAGTTTCTGGTGGGCCCTATAGTGTAACGATGGTAAAATGTATTCGCTCCGGGCACCTTTAAACTGGAGACATTTATACCCGATTGATGGATGTCCTGGCATCTCTGGCGCCATTTTTTGACGTCTTGGTTTTTTTATTCCAATCTGTTTATTTAGGCTACGAACCCCTACAAATAAGCAGTTGCAGTGTACAACATGAAACCTGTCAATGGGTTGACCCGTTCTAGTGACTCTAAATATTGGGACAAATAAGATAATACAGCCTTCGCAGTGGCCGAAGTGGACAGCATTGAGCCAGACGGGAATACAGTGGATGGGAAAAACTAGCATAAAATAAGTCCTCAGAAGATGACTCAACCCCACCTCAGCTGTTGCGAATCCTCGCAAATCTTGCGGAAATGACACCGGATTTCACGATCCATGTTGGCCTATTTTTAAATTTAATTTTAGAGACAAAAATAGGATTGCACGAAGAGTCAAGCAGCCAATGCAGGGCACGACGACGTATATGATTTATTATCAGTGAGATTGTTATGTACAATATATCCAAGTGGTTATATTTTGATGGCACCGGATTTCCTTCAATTGAATAATACCAAAGATGTTAGCCCTTCTTCGTCAGGACAGTTGTTTTCGATTCTGGCTGTTGGATGGTCTCGCTTATTCAACCAAGTTTATTCCCCGGTGCTAGGTCAATCGCATGAAGCTTGGTAACAGGCAGAAATTCGATATAACCACACAAGTTAGCAACTAGTTGAGGTCACCCGAATGTAACGAAACACTATTTATCGGCATTATTTTGTCTCGTAGAAAAATAACATGGCCAAACCTGGCACCAATTAGAAGGTTTCGCGGTAACGAGGTCACTAGCCATTATTTATCATTCGTCAAAACGCGAAGGCTTCCGGACACCATAAAAATACTACCTCGGCTATGATCTACCCAGCATGTTTTCTTGCGACACAGCCACGGAAAAATACAGAGCTCTATTGACAATTTAAACAAAGCTACAGATTAATCACAAATGCGTCGAAGAAGCGCCTATAACATTTTCAAATCGTTAAGCCAACGATGAAGCTATCTAAATGTATCAATCATGTATAAATCCCAAATAGGGTCATAATTGTTTAGTCGCTCTTTTGCATCTTCTTCAGATACTTCTGGCGCTGTCTCCATTCAAACGTTGCCACCACCCAGTCACGCAGGTAGTTTGGCAGGATGCCCATCGCCGCGACCATCAGCTCGTGCGGCATGAAGCCGCAGCACTCCGAAGAAACGCCAATCATCCCAAGAGCCGATTTTACAAACACCTCGGGAGTGGGGATAAATAAGTTGGTCTTTTTAGCTCCGCGACTGGGCGTCCACACAAAGCCTGGAGTGAGTGTTAGAAAACGTATAGCTGGATCGGACCAGGGAGATGATACCAATTCAGCAGCTACCGAGGCAGAAAAGTTCTGCACGAAGGACTTGGCGGCCGCATATACGGACTTATACGGTCTCGGGTAAATACCAGAGACTGAAGACATACTTATGACACAAGGCGGTGCTTCGCTTTTTTGGGATAGCATTTTGGGAAGGGTGATACGGGTCATGGAGGCGGTGGAAATGACGTTACAGAATATGAGGCGTTCCATGAACTCAACAGAAAGAAATTCACACGACGCAGTGGGTCCGGCGCAAACTTGTGACATGCCAACATTATTCACAAGGCACGCAACTGACGTAAGGCTATCGATTTCTCGCCGCAACGCTTCGTAGAAGTCTGACTAAAGATTGAGTAAAGTTGAATTTTTAACAAAAGGAAGATAAACTGAACAATGTGTACGGGAATCTAACCTTCGCAAAATCGGCGACAAATGTTTTTGTCCGAACATTATATGATTGCTCTAATTCATGTGCCACTGAATTTAACTTGTCTGGAGTCCTGCTGATGATAAAAATGTTCAAACCATCGCGAGCAAGTTCCTCGGCAAATGCTTTACCAATTCCATCAGTGCCTCCGGTAACGATGGCCCAGTCTCCCGCACGTTTGAGATCACTCCGTTTTGAAAGCAAATTTCTGACTGGCCGTGTGTATTTGGCGAGTATCCAAAAGAATAGAAGACATTTGTACACCAAATAAACAAGCGCAAACTGCGCAATGGTAAGCACACCAAAGAGAAGCATTCCGGAAAGTGCACTCTTTTTCAAGGACAATGCTAACGAGGTTGAACAAAATCGTAAAACGAAAAGGTTGCTTCCTCGTATCTAATATTCGACCCCAAACGATCCCCTCTAGCATTTTCAATTCGAGAATGAAATTCATGACATACATATTCATCTAAAAATTAATTAAAGGTAATATGAGCGTAAATCCGCCAGCATGAAACGCGATAGGCAGTAAGACCATGCAGTTATATTTTCTTTAATTGACACTTAAAATGCTAATATAATTGTAGAAGCACAACATTTTGGCATTTTCTAAGGCATATTTTTGCTAGTTTTGGATCCCGAGATTAAACTAGCCATTCATTCTAACCAACTGATTCGTATTTCAAATTTAAAATACTGTTCCCGTCTTACTATTCCCAAAGACAATTAAGCGTATTTTGAACACATGCAATGATTTCTACCTTAATGATTTTCATCATCGTGTGGCCCAAAATTAGAATTACACGATAATCAACGGCCATGGTTGGGAATTAATAGATTATTCGCCAATGGTTAAAGTCCGATTATTGCTGAAAACGCCTGGAAGGCGCGTAGGCACGACATCTACGTCTGCCGCGGGGTGTCCTCTTTGAACCTACGATGACGGAATGTTCTAGTTCGAAATAAATTCTGGTCGTTGTCAAACGCTTTTAACGGGACCTATCTGGACTTCTTGGGTATGAGTTACACGTTTTAAACGCAATTGACTGAGTAATGGCGAATTAATTTATTGAAAATTGACCACAATTGGATAGACAACAATATTAGGTAGGAAGGAATGGACTTCAAGAGATCTCTATGTAAGTAACTAAGTTCATCATGACAATATGGTAATTCGAAGACTTCGTGGCTCAAGCATCAGAATGGCACGATGGCCAAAAGCGAAGGTAAGGAATAAATGATATTGTTTATTATTCAAACAATAGTGAGGCCCCGACCTGGGCCAAAAACACCGACAAGAGGCGATGCTTAGCGCCCGCTGCAGGCGAGACCTGTCTGGACACATGTGGTAGTATTGTATGGAGGGTTGAATTAACCCTTGCATATAGAATAGACGAATCGTCTGTATTATCGGTAGAACCCAAATAGCCAACCGAGACCTTTAAAGAATGAAGACACGTGCAGCAAAACGGTCTAGAATATTCTTAAATGTGAGGTACAATAGTCAGTATAGCAAAACACAATAAATAGTTTTAGTTAGCAATTACCACATCCACCTGGGTGCAGCAGCTTCGATGGCATGCTGTAGTCGACCGGCGCCTAGGTAGAGCTTGTGAGCATTTTTCTGGAATGGATGAAGTCATATTAGCCGGATCAGCTGGTTCAGAAGGATGGGAATAAATAACAGGGACAGCTGGTTCAGAAGGATGGGAATCAGTAACATCGAGGATAGTAAACATACGATTTCCACTTATTCCAAGAATAAGACCGCGAGACGGTCGAATATCATTCCCTTTGAAAAAGGTGACCTCTCCCAATCCAAAGCATTGGAACGAGTTTGCGCCCCTTGAATAACACAATTGGATTTTTACCCGTGGTTGCTTGATCAGCGGATTAACCGCAGTATTATAATCGAAAAAAACGTTTGATTTGCTGGAAGAGTCTCTCTTCATGATCATGCCTGCTGACACCCATTACAAAATTGTCATCTTGATCGGAATGAGTGATTCCACATTTCCAGTATCAACAATGAAGGATATTTTTTTTCCATGTAAATTCATAAGTTCCTTGGAAATATGGCCACCGCTCTGACTACTAGAACTCATCAGAGCCATATCGGATATATTGTCATCTGAGTCGTTGGTAATCGCACAAACCTTTGATTTGCAGACCGATTTGATGTGGCCTATTTTGCCACAATTATAGCATTTCGCATCACGGAATTTACATTGCTCCCGTGAATGCAATTTGCCACACGAATACAAGTATTGAATGAATTATCGGTCTTGTATTTGCGATTTTTGAATTTCCGCGCGTTTTGTCTCCTAGGGATAGATATGGAATGAAACACGGGATCTGGAATAATATACATTTTGACAATGTTCGAGACATCTTGGAATTGTTCGCATATAGCACGAACACTCTGGAATGTAGGATTCCTGAGTAATAGTAATTGCCTTTGAAGATTTGGATCATTGATGCCTGCAATTAAAAGGTCGCGCAATTGCGTGTCTAATTGAGCTTCAAAGTTGCATTTTTCGGCCTGTGTCTGAAGTAGAAATTTAACATCCCGGATGTTTTGGTCGGATTTTCGCATGATAGTATGGAATATGCACCGTTCAGCAGCCTCCAAAAATATAGGCTGAACATGCTGAATAATAGCTTCCTGGATCTTGGCGAGTAGCATTTTAATGAGAATGTCCGGATAAACAAAGTTTTTCACCAGGGCATAAGCATATTTACCAATGGCATTCAGAAAATAAGGCGCTTTATTTTCTTCAGCGAGATTATCTTGGGTGATAGCCCAAATTTAGAAACGCTCTATATAGTCCGACACTTCTCGTGAAGTTGCATTAACTGACAAGGATTCGAAGTTCGTTTTTGACATAGTTGCGACGCCAAATGTGGTAGTATTGTATTGAGGGTTGAATCAACCCTTGCATATAGAATAGACGAATTGTCTGTATTATCGGTAGAACCCAAATAGCCAACCGAGACCTTTAACGAATGAAGACACGTGCAGCAACAAGGTCTAGAATATTCTTAAAAGTGAGGTACAATAGTCAGTATAGTAAAACACAATTAACAGTTAAAGTTAGCAATCATCACAACACACGTGGGGCGTGTCGTGATATAAATTGGGGGCAGACTAAGTGTCGTCGATATTGTCTGAATTTATCCACGTCAAGGTCACAGCATGCGCTGTTGTGTGCGTTAGCCAATGGGTTGCCAGTCCAATGGATGTCATTCGTCTGGAATAAATCAACACACCATTTAAGGTCACTGCAATAGCGTCAACAGCAGCACTATCTACACTAAACAAACTAAACCAATTAGGTTACTTTTCTGGAAATATTTTTCGTTTTCCCTTGTTCTGAGATTTGTTCGCCGTCTTTGCATTTCAGAATCTTTTATTATTGGGTGAAGAGCCTTCTTTCATCAATAAATGCTTTATTATGGTATTGTGGTACACCCAGGGTGTCAACTTTATCGCTATCCAGAATTTATCCAGCGTATTTAACTACCCTGGCGGTTATGATAACGATCCGCCTGAGGCCGCTTTCTCTCTCCTTCAAGATTGGATGTTCATCACAAAAAATAGAATCTCAAAACTGGTCGAAGAGATATTGATTGAGGAAGACTTTAATACAGGGGGTTGTTAGTGTAACCTAAACTACGAGCACCGAGTAGTGAAATGGTGTTAATGGTTGATACCTTGGTTTGATAGCATAGGCAATCCACAAGAAAATTTTAATCTGTAAAAATCTTATGAGGACTAAAAAAGGCACCATTTTCCAAGGCTCAGGAAAAATAGGATGAGTATACCGTGGGGGGTGATGAAGGCATTGATTTGGTTGAAACGTACTCCCAGTTGCTTGAAACTGCACACTAAGAAACAGAGACGACAATAAATGCGCAAACATAACCGACCATTACAAATACCGCCATAGAGAGCACAATTTTCATTTATATTTGACAGCTTTTCGGCTAATCATATCTCGATGATAAGAAAATAAGGGCTCTATTTCACAGATTTTTCCATCCCTCTTTTCTTACTTCTTAAATGCTATTGTAATGCGTTTGTAATATTCGAAGCAACAATTATTGGTCTTCTATGGTGTCGCAATCATGTAAGTATAAATCGGTCATAACTATTCGAAATTGTATAGAAAACCTCAGTAATCCCGAAAATGTTTTAGATTTATAACTTCTCTAATTACTTTGTTTTGTGGAGTGTTGCGTTACACGCCTTATTAAGTTGACCAATCGCGTATTCCTATCTCTTTCACATTTGTCTTAAAACGATAAAATTCATTTTTATAGCAATAGTTGTATAGGCATGTGATTAAATTTCATTAGGTAAGCTTTATTTTGTGCATGAGCGTAGACGGTTGCTCTTTATTTACTAGGTGAGACCTATACATGGTACTTTATTATTGCCCTTTGGTACATGTAGGGATATATGAGCCACAATATTCTAAAACGTGTGTATAACTTATAGCCAATTCACTCACAAAGTGCGATATATACTCTTTGTTCGTGTGTTTAGAGGGGGGAACGGGTATAGTGGGATTGTGGGGTTGCGGGAGTTAGAGGCCCCGGTTGTGGGGAAAGGGAGTGAGTAATTAGTACCGGCTCTTATTCAGGAGCAGGGGCTAGAATAAGTTGGCTTTCCACGCGGTTGGACCGTGTGTTTTCTCCACATCTCCGTGTAAAGGAATAAATCACAATTTATATTTATCAGCACTTTTAAAATAATGCAACAAAGAGTATACATTTATTAAACAGTTTTAATGATTTGCTTCCGCCTTATTCTCTACATTCATGCTTATCGTCGTTGTCATAAACGTGGCCGAGTTGTTGTCGATTTATTAAACGGCGTGTGACCCGACGATGTAGTGGTTAGGATTCGCGCTCCGTTGGTGATGGACCCGGGTTTGACTCCCAGGTCAGGTCATCTGTTAAAATATTCCTAAGAAACTTTATGGCAGACTATATGTTACTTCCAGTGTTTTACGAGGTATTATCGCGGTGGTTTCCTTCTAATAAGGTTAATAATGATGTGTGCTATTTGTGGTTGTGGTGATCTTCTGTTCGTTATTTACAGCACAATGACTGCGCGCCCAATTCGCAAATGCCGCAAACTTGTCAAATCCCCATATTTTACATCTCCAGATGAAATCGAGCCGGTGGAAGTTACCTCTACTCATGCCAATGCGTTTGCGAGTAATAGCGAGGATGAATTTGTCCTCCCTATCAAAATTACACCGAAAATTAAGGAAAAGAGGCGAAAAGTTGTTCATAAATCATGTCCCCAAAAAGAGGAATCAACAGTTAAAAAGAGTTCGGCATCAACTAAAGCCAACGTGGTTGCAGCAGCATGGACTACCGACACGGATGGCGAATCCAGTGAAGGTGACCACTGGGAAGATATAGAATCGCGCGAGGTGGAGCAACAGTGTGAACCGCAAAACACATCCACCAAAGGGGAGATCCAGTTTATGAGCCACCTCCTTCTGAAAGAAAAAGCGGCGCCCGAATCCGTCGTGAGTGAACCCGAGCAGAATGACCTCGTCATATCTGTCAGTACTCTGCCGAACACAAAGGCGAGGCGTGATCCCGATACACTCGCGCGACTTGAACAATCAAAGCAGCTACGCGAAATCTGCTACGCGCTTCATGCTTTGACTACACTGGGCTTTCTTACATTTGGTCGTTTCGCCAATCGGGTTTGCGACGTTCCGTCTATTCGCGCAGTCGGTCTGTCCCTTTTGAAAACGCCCGATCGCAAGTGGGACTTACAGCACCTTCAATCGGTCGCTCTCACCTTCTCGAGCATGATAAAAATTGGTGTTGTTAACAAGAATCCAGATCTGTACGAGGCAATCAACGCACGTCTACAGTTGGATAGACTGTCACACGACGACTGTGTTCTTCTGATGGTTGCCGGGCTGCGAGCATGTGATCTTGATGTTCGACTTATCTTAGCATTCTCTCCCCCCTCCATAAAACCCCGCAGTGGTCAAAACCCGGGAAAATCTGTAAAAACTCTGAAAACCCTTAAGCAGTCCAGCAGCAATAAAATTGTCTCCACGTCAGAAAGCGAGGACGAGGACCACTTTTCTTCGCGACATCTGCTCTTTTCGGAGGTCTACCTGCCGTGCCTAAGGGGTTGGGTTTCTGTTGATTTGAGAGCACCAGTCGGCCGAGCAACCATAGAACCATTTCAACTGCCCCACTTCTACTATGTTGTCGGCTTTGCCTCCACTCTAAAGAGTTATCTGGGTCGTTCTCCTGTGGACCTCGCTGCGCGCTACGACCCAACTTGGATGCTTCCACCCTCTCGGACCAATCGTCTGCCCGCACCCTTGTGTGGGAGACTCCTGGACACCATGCGGACACATTGTAATCGCGACGTCGCGGAGTTGCGCGAGGTGATGGGGGAGTGCCGAGGGCAGGGGGAGGAAGCACGCGATGCCGCTGACGTCGAGGCAATCTTCAGTCGACTGCGCTCGCAGCCCTTACCGAAACGCGTACAAGACTTTAAGAGTCATCCGTTATACGCGCTCAAAAGGCATCTGCTCAAGTTCGAGGTTATATACCCAACGGAGGCGCCCGTGGCTGGATTTCTAATGGTTGGCAAAGCGAACCAGGAGGAGGCCATCTTCCCGCGAGAGTGTGTGCACATGTGTCACACTCGGGAGTCCTGGTTGAAAGAAGCAAAGGTACCCTCTCTTCGTTTATGAGTCGTTTTAGGGGTTTCTGGTTCTCGTTTAAATTATTTGAACTGTCGTTGTTTGAGCTCCAACAACGAAACGAGGTGTCACTTTTCAGACGCGGAGAAGCTGGCAACCCTTCGTCAACGCCGTCGGGTGCAGCAGTTCGGCCAGAGACGGAGCTTAGAAACCCGTTTTTTGCCACCACCGTGCTCTGATTGGTGCTGCCGGGCCGGTGGACAACTAAAACATGGATCCGCACCGTCGAGGTGGACGTGGATCGTCTGGGACTACAGCATGTCTACGGGGTGCGTCGCTGAAAACAAAACTGGATCACAATCTACTCTGACGTTGCCTCCTATCGCCGCGCGTGGGTCATCCATGAATTAGCCGGCTCATCCTCTGGCAGGAGGACCGAAAAAGATATCGATCCGCTTTTAATGAACCGACAGCGCCAACCAGGGCATGGTGACGGCGAGAGACGGGTTTGAAATCTCCCTTTCTGTCCGGCGTAACACCTGACCAGACCACTACAGCTCTGTAGGCCGGCTACACAGCTACTCAATGTCCTTGCTAACTAGTTATTGGTTTCTCCCAATGTCACGCTCTCTCTCTCTCTCTATTGCCAATCCACCTCACGTCCTGCGGTGTCATCGGCTGGCTATGCGTTTATTGGTCATAACGGCTGGTCGTTCTCTCTATCTCTCTTAGACGGTGCGCCTTGGCGAGGCGCCGGCCAAAGTCGTCAATGCCATGATGTCCATCAAGCGGAAGGTCCTTCAGGAATCCACAGGCGGACCGCCGCCCACTGTGGAGGTCTACGGTCCATGGCAGGTCGAAGACTACGTCCCACCGGTTGCCAAGGACGGCCGCGTCCCTCGCAACGAGTACGGAAACGTGGAATTGTTCAAGCCCTGTATGCTGCCTGTCGGGTGTACTCATATTCGACTACAGGGTTGGTTTTTCCTGTCTCATTGCCACCTGTAAAACGTATTCCCGAGCATCTTCATGACATTCTCTGATGGCCTCGCAAATTTGAGTCCTTGTTGTTTGGTAATGTGGACACCGTAGTCTCGTTTTCTTAGTTCGTTTCGACGACTAGGGGTGAACCACAACGGTATCATGGGTGCCTTCTTGACTGCCTTTTCTAATAATAATTGAAGGCGCTATATTGAGGTCACGAGTACTTATAAAACAAGACAGTATAGCCATACTAGGTATGGAAATGGTCTTTTAGTTCCTGCTTCACCTGCTCTGGTGAAACTAAAAATCGGGACAAATAAGGAATGACCGAATTGTGATTAGCCGCTGTTCTTGGTTGGTATTGAACGGTATTGTCTATGCATTGGTCGAAGAGATTTACACTGGGATAAACTTAAAAAGATGGGATGGGAGGAGTCATTAAATATACGAGCAGGGATTCGTGTACAACAAGCGAATTGGCGTTGAACGATTAATCATTCCCGATGTTTAGTTTCAACAGAAGAAATTGTTTTTTTATTTAGGTATTCGTTGCTTAGTTACCTCAATGCACGCCTATGTAGTTCTACTAATCCTGCCCGCGGCGAATTCGCCCTAAATAGTAAGCTATCAACCATGCCATCCTAAAAGATCCTGCCCCCTCTCTTCTACCACCTCAAGGCATTCAGCACATTGCCAAGAGCCTGGAAATCGATGCAGTGCAGGCCATGATTGGATGGAGCTTCCATAAGGCCGGTTGGGCTCATCCCCAGTTTGATGGTTTCGTCGTCTGCAGCGAGAGTGTCCCCGCCCTCGTGGACGCCTGGAAGGCCTTCCGCATGGACGCGGCCAAGGCGGAGGCGGCCGACCGGACCGAAAGAGCCCTCGGAAACTGGCGTCGTCTCACGCGCCACCTCTTCCTCTGGCAACGCATCGAGTCGCGCTTCCAGCTGACCCGGGCCTCGGTGATGTCTGCAGCCGCACCGGATAAGCAGGTCAGCTCGCTTCTAGGCGTCGTCCGTACACCATTCCCACCTCTCATGCGCTGTAATGCCCCTCTGCAAACCCTTTAGGTCAGCAAGGGATCTGATGATCTAGGGATGACGCCCCAACAACACCCCTCTTGTAGCACCCGCGGAGGTGGTTGGAACACGTTTCCTTCTTCTGCGCCCACTTTCCCAAGATTACTCCAAAGTATCGGGGTTGATAAGAAGCCTGACAGGTGTCAGAAGAAAAGATCATCGGCAAAAGGGAAGTTGAGACCGGTTGCCAAGCGACGGGGTCGCAAACGTCGTAGCAGTACCCCCCCCTCATATTCGTCTTCCGACCAGTCAGAAGGGGGCAATGGAAAATTCAGGATTTCCAGCGAATCAGAATAACGGTAAGTGTTTGCTGGGAGGGGGGGTCCGTTCTTTCTGGTTCCCGCGGCATCCACCGTACACAGACAACCGTCTAGTCGGCGTAGAACATTACCGAACCACTGTAGCCGTAGGCGTTGTAGACTGTTTGGTCTGTGTCTACGTGGGAGACTTGTTCGAATGCTTCCTGTTGAATCCACCGTTCGGACTTTTATGAGAAAGCGCTCTGTACTTTAGTACTGAGCACGGTTACTAAACTATAATATAGCAAAACTTGTTTTGGAAGAATTATCTAAATGGTTCAAACAAAATCAACACTTCCAATTTCATTGTATCCTTGGGATAGATAGTATGGAAATTGTGTTCGGAGCACGCCGAGAAGACTTTGGTGCCGGTTAAACAGTTGTTTGGAGGTTGGGAGGCCTCCCGGGACAAAAATAGTTGTGTCGGTGATATCTAAGATGCAGCCAAGCTTGCTCACTACTCCGAAGAGTCGGGCGTTTCCTTCTTTCGGGGACACTTAGGTTTTGGGCATGTGTTTGTCTTACCAGGCTGGTCCGTGTGTTGGGAGAAGGGAGGATGTCGACTGGAGATGAAGACAGCTGGGGGCGTTGTGTCATCTTGTGTGAGACATCCAATGTTGAGGGATGGATTACTTCGTAAGCCCCAGTATTCAAATCACCTCTATCTGCATCACTTTCGCTGGTTTGATAGGAGAGTTTATTTCGTGGGCTAAAAGTAGGACAGAACTCTTGCGTTGGATGTCTTCCTCAATTAAGACTTAAACGAATTTCACAGAACCCCCCAGCACCTCAAGACTGTGAAGCCTTGATTTATTAAAGGGTATGCGTGCTCTTGCTATCCATGGTTTTTGCCAAAGCAGGACCAATGGGAAAAGTCGAGGTCAATTGAGCCCAACGTAGCCGGCCAGGCGTGAGTAGGTCACAACAGGATTTGCACTTTTGTGACCTGGCATAATGCATGGCGTGGTATTGTCATAGATTACATATCACGCGGGCAACAATTAATACAGAGTGTTGATGTGGAATTGGAGGAGGTGGGATTTCTCTGTCGCCCAAACGGACTGGTGAGATTTGTGTGTGTGTGTGTGTGTGTGTGAGGCTCTTCCGATGGGAGGATTCTGGCCTGCGGGTGGATTAGCAATGCTGATATTGATCGCATTGTTCCTCCAATTATACTTATTTTTATTTTAGCATTTTCGTTCGACCACCCGCACTCCACCCGCACTCCCCCTCAGGCATCCCCAGATATTGGTATTGCCTTCATATTTTTGTTCCCAAATAAACTAAGCGACTTTTACGCAACCCAAATGCCTTGTTCTCCTGCATGTTTGCGTGTGTATGTGGCCCGTTGCGCTTCCTTGTTTCATCGTAACACCGAATGACCTTCCGCGGTTGCCCTCGGGTGATTGGCTTATTGGTCTCTAAAATATTGATTTCAACTGCTACGTCTTCATCCAACACTTAACCAACACACAGACACCTCACGTCGATTATGAATTCCGGCACACACGCCTCCACACCCGCTTAGTGGGGAATGGACGCGATCGCATTTCTGTGGGATCGCATTTCTGTGGGATCGCATTTCTGTTGTATTTTTGCAGCCCAGCGATGTCTCGGCGCGACGTGATCATTGCCCCGGGCGCCGTGGTCTGCTGTGAGTGTGAGGTGGCTGGCGACGTCACGATTGGTTCGCGCACCGTCATCCACCCCAAGGCGCGCATCATCGCCCGGGCCGGCCCCATCCAGATTGGCGAATCGAATCTCATCGAAGAGCAGGTCGAAATCGTCAACGTCGTGCCCAACTCCGTCCTCATCATCGGGGACTTCAATGTTTTTGAGGTAGTCATCACCCTGCGCCTGTCTCTCGTTAAATGCTTTCTTGCTAGTGGAGACTAGTGAACCGGCTTCATGTTGCAATCCAGGACTTTTTCTTGCATATTTTCTGCCGACGCCACATTTCTAGGCTCTCCTACTAGGTGGTAGAGCGGATCCGCCTTCCACCGGGATGTTTCTGCTCGTATTCGCCGAGAGATGGGGTTCCCGGCTTACTGCCCGCTTTACCACCGGAGTGTAGCCACTGCTGCATGTGGTTGCAGGTTTGGTGGGGGATGACGAACCCACACCGACCAGAGGTGCTACTGCTGGAGTGTTGTTGACCGACCATTTTCGCCGTTCACCTTTATTATTATTATTATGAAGGTCGGAGCCCGGGTCGAGAGCCGCGAGGTTGGTAACAGCAACGTCTTCGAGTCCAAGTCGTTTGTGGGCCCCGAGGTTCGCGTGACCAATGGCTGCGTCATCGGCGCCACTTGCTCCCTCTCGGCAGCGGAGCAGCTTCCCGAGAACACGGTAGTCTACGGCCTCGAGGTATGTCTGTGGCTGTGGCTGCCCCATTTTCTCCCGAACGCGCGTGTGTTTTTCCTTATTTATCGGCCGCTTTGCCTCTTTGCCTGGAAGTGCCAACGACGGGTGGCCGGTGAGCGACCGAGGCCGCAGGCGCTGCAGCTCGACTTTTTGGGCAAAATCCTCCCCAGCTACCACCACCTCATGCTGGCGTCGAAGCCCACCGTCGGTCCGGCGAAAGGAACGCCCAGCAAACCCTGATGAGCGCACTCTGCAACCCCACACACACACATAAACCAACCCTTTATTTTCGGTTTGGGTCTGGATGTTTTGGCTACTTTCCTTATTAATAAATCATGACACCGAATGCCCTTGATTTTGTTTGCGCCTGCTGGTTTTGTCTGAACATTTGCTATACGTGGAAGGGGGCGCATTTGGTAGGAGAAACTAAGCTTTATAAAACTGGTTGTAGCGTCGTGCGCCTGGAATTATCCGGCCACTTGGAAGTTGCATTTGCATCCCGAATTTCGGCGGCCCCAGTTCCGCGAGAAGCAGCGGACACCTCCATCTCTTCGAGTGGCATTGGGGACGCCACCTGTGTCCAAATCCCAACATGTTTCATGGAAATTTCATCCATGAAGCGGCAGCCTGTCCTTCCTCTATCTAGGATAGGGAACAGCGACGAAACCTCGCTCGGGACACGGGCAGTACATGTGTAAAGGTGGATGTATTTATGGCGGTAGCGGTATTCGTGGTGGTAATCTTCTTCTTTGGCGCATCTGGCTTCTGTCAGAGGATGTGTCGGCCTCATGGATGAGATTTTGGTTCAATTCCGTTGCCAGCGACTCACCCCAACAGTGCCGGGTGGTATCAATTCGCCCTTTTAGTTGTGGCATTGCGCACCGGTACATGCTGGCGGCGAAACACACGCGTTTAAGCTTCATCTATGACCGGTGTAGAACTTGGACGAACCAGCGGCATTGTAGAAGGGTTGGCAGTTCCTCTCAGCGAGAGCACATCGAATACTACCAATATCCTTGTGTCCTCGAGGTGCACTGACAAGGTCTCGCAGTCGTAAGTTAGAATGGGTCGGAAAGCGGCACCCTGGACACGAATCATAGTCCGAAGGCTCATCTCTGTTCGGTCTTACAGGCTGGTACACAGCTGCTGGAGCGCATTCTAGGCGCTGTCGACTCGTAGTTGGACCTCCTCCTTCACCTGGCTATTCATTCGGGAGTATTTTGGAGGCCGCGTGGTGGTAAATTTAACAAGCCGACCTTTTCGCTGTGTGCATGTCTAATGCTGTGTGTTGGCATGCGGAGAGAGAAAATGGGCCTGAAGGGGCGTGCTTTGGTTGCAGTGAATGGGGTGTCAAAATCCCAAACCGACGGGCCCTCACGGAGAGTAGGTGATCGCATCAATGAAGACCGCGTCTCTTCGAACGTGACAGCCTCGGTCACTAGTGACCATAGTGTCTCTCTAAGACGACCACCGTATAAGTTGCCTTTTGTATTTACTCTCGTTTGTAGACGACATGGAGGGTTTCTACCAGATGACGGGAGCGCCCATGCGCAAGCCTCCGTCTCAGGGGCAAATGATGCCCATGCAACAGCTACAGCAGCTACAGCAGCAGCAGCAGCAGCAAACAGTTCCGCCGCATCACTTAATGCAGTCACAACAGGGGCTGCAGCTGCCCCCAGAGGCAAACATCTTCGAGAGACCTGAGGGTCAACCGCCCTCCTCCGTCATGGCGCTGGCCTCATCCGGCGACCAACACCTTCAGCACCAACAGCATCATCTTGGAGGCATGGGTGGCGGTGCTCGTCTCGAGGAAGTCTTCATGCAGGTTGGAGGCATTGCATTTTTGTCACTTCTTGCGTTTTTCCTTCAACCATCTCTCCCCACACAACCCACTGCGGCTTCATTTGTGCTCTCACTGGCAACCCATTTCGTGCCCTGCACCGGTGGCGGCGGTGTCCCCTGCAGTGCTGCCACCACCCGACGAAGAGGAGGAGGTGGAGGAGGAAGAAGAAGAAGTGGCCGCCGACAACTCAGGGTTGCGACATTCACTCGGAAATGTTGGGATACCTGACCTGAGAGATGAACCCATGTTCACTCACTCTCGAACAGATTGGTGATACTCACCGTCTTGCCGCTACTCCGATCAATCCAATGGTATATGTGGGGCTGAGGCTTGAAAAGGTGGAATTTTGATGATCGCTTACAGGAAGCCTGATAACCTCGCAAGATCGAATCACACCAAAGGACGCTGAGCAATCCCCAGTGTAAGCCATTTAGATAACCGCCCCGGCAACAACAGCTGGCTGTATTTCTCGTGCGACTTCGGATTACTGCGTAGCCTGAACTCGAGTCTAGGAAAGGCGTCGCGCCGGGTCTACAAAGAATGCTACAAAACAACAACAACAACAACAACAACGGAATTTTGATGATCACTTACAGGAAGCCTGATAGACCATCTCACCATAAACTCGCAAGATTGAATCACACCAAAGGACGCCGAGCAACCCCCCCGTGTAACCACCCTCCACGCCCATTTAAATAATAGCCCCGGTATTACTGCGTAGCCTGAATGCAGCAGCTGGTTTCCACCAATCACGGAATGCCTCCAATTCTTCGGATTTCAGGCTCGCACGCTGATACGCCCGGCCCTGAGCCGAGCCTTTGCGAATTTTAAAATGTGAGGGTTTTGTCAATGATTTTGATGCCTACTCAAACCATCTCGATTACTAGTCTTTCTGGTATGACTTATGGAAGCATTCCGGAATTGAAGCAGGCGGTTTATCCTCTGACAGGAGATCGCTGCAAACATTTGATCTGTGATTATTATGCTCTGAAAATACTGTTTTACGTGACTTTTGTGGGTTGGCCTTATATTGGTGTTAATTCAACTTGAACTCAGCTCCATGAATTATGACATAACCTTTTCGCGGACGACTGATCTGTCATTATTTTAAACCCGCGTTTTTGTGCACAACACGATTTTCCCCCACCACCACCACCACCACCACCACCACCACCCTATCATCGAGCTCTTCGTGGCATGAAACGCAGCTTTCTCCACACCCTCCTTTGCAGCGGCGACGTGACAAAACGAAGGCGTGGCGAGAATCTTCGCCATTTCGGCGAAACCTCGGCAGCTCCGAGTGCTCTACCACCAATTTCCGTTTTTACCTTGAACCCCGTCAGCGGCTCGTTAGACCCTCCTCCTCCTCCTCCACACCCCAACCCACCATCCGGGCATCTCAGGACAACATGTCCCTCGGGGTGGAGTTGCGGGACCCTTTCTTCTCTATTGAAGGTCTCCCCGCAATCAGTAGACATTGTTCCATCGAGTTCTCGAGGCGTCGAGACTAGCCATTTAGATATCACTTTGGGGTCAACCGCAGAGCCCGACCCACGATTTTTGCCCACGCCATCCAAGTGTATACCTCAGCGTCCAAAACAAGTTGACGATGAATTTAAACTCCCACTTTTATCTACAGGGAGCAACATGTCGGACTTGAATCGAAGTGTATGTGTAAGAGATGGTCACCCTCGTTTGGAGCTACCTCATCCCAGTGCATCCACTTCTCTATCAGATCCACCCGTCCAATTCTCTATACTCGAAAGCCTCTTAAACGACGCCTCACCGACTGTTGATTCTGGGAAACCCCGTGTTTGCTACCACAATCTAGGCCCAGTCTCTGAAGGTTTCAATTGCTCCTCACATCCTGTAACCCATTCGCCGCAGTTACATTCTCGCTGCAGCCAAGCACCTCGAATACCTCTCCCGTTGCAAGAACCCGAAGGCATTTTTACCAACGTGCCCCCCATAGCGTTATGTCACGAGGCAGTTCTTGAGCAACACAATCCCCCACGCATCCCTTTAACCCAGGCACAACAACATCACCCAGAACCCGAACATGCAACGGCGAATAAACAAACCAAATGCACAGCTCCCTATTGCGTCAGCCTTCCAGTCAGCCTTCCTCCACCACGGTCGGCCGAATGGACTGGTCACTCAACAGCAGCTGACTGGAATTTGCATGCAGCTCAACAATGGCTTCACTTCTGTTCCGACTTACCGTCAAACATGCAGTCGCCACCCGACTATGATGTTGATTTGGACTTTGTACCGCAAATTGATTGGTCGATGGCCTCCTGGCAGAGAGGCAATACAGGACCCTGCAATCATCTCCTAGCGGGGTCTGATACCAGTTTTTGCGAAAACTCCGAACCCTGGTCGGTCCATGAAATTGCGCCCCACAATTTTCTTACCTCTTTACACCCACAACCACTATCTGATCTGCCCGTTTCGGTGCAGCGACAGCCTAGTGAGACCCCTTGGCCAACAAATGCAAATTTCCCTTTTATCGATCATCTTGAACGTGGACATGATGTGTCATTCGATGTGCTACCCACTAAAGCATATTTATTCCGAAATTACCCCCGCGACCAAAGTTACACGATTACCGACTGCCGTCAATCCCGGAGACACGATACTTGCAGTTCCACGGTTATTTGCGTCTCACCTGATTCCACCGAAATCCACCTCCAAACCCTGGAATCGTCGATCCAACGCGATGGAAGCCCTCTGGTGTCCACCATGGTAGTGCCACCAGACGACCAAGCGGCCACAGCGTCCATTTCACGGGAAGAGCAAGAGACCTCCTCCATTGCGACACCTCCCTCACTTGGCGTGGATCCCGGAACGCAGCAACCACCAACACCCTACATAAAGTATATTGGTGTTGCGGAGGGTGAAGGACGTTTTTCGAGGGACTCGTCTGATTGGAAACCGCCGCCCTACACTGACTGGCAGGTGACGCCCCTATTTTGGACCTGGCGACCCGGTGACGAGTTCACTCCATGGTCACAGCTCGACAACGAGTCTCAGCCGGCCTTCCAGACCCAACCAACCCCATCGCATAGGGCGGAAGCCGCGGAGTTCTTTCGTCAACTGTCAGATTGGCGACCATCCAATTCACAGTTGCTGACCAATCAGGAGTTATCCTTCGACATCCCTCGACACACCGCGGACTGTTGTCCACACCCAGTCAGTCCCTTTTTAGCCGAAACAGTCCCGCAGACAAACCCAACACCGGGGATTTCTCAGCTGACTGCGGACTGGAATCGACTATCCGCTCAGTCGTTTCATGCAGCAGACTCGCAAGAACAAGCTACGCGAGAGGTCGACTCGGGGATGGCTCAGCTGACTGCCGACTGGAATCGACTATCCGCTCAGTCGTTTCATGCAGCAGACTCGCAAGAACAAGCTACGCGAGAGGTCGACTCGGGGATGGCTCAGCTGACTGCGGACTGGAATCGACTATCCGCTCAGTCGTTTCATGCAGCAGACTCGCAAGAACAAGCTACGCGAGAGGTCGACTCGGGGATGGCTCAGCTGACTGCGGACTGGAATCGACTATCCGCTCAGTCGTTTCGTGCAGCAGACTCGCAAGAACAAGCTACGCGAGAGGTCGACTCGGGGATGGCTCAGCTGACTGCGGACTGGAATCGACTATCCGCTCAGTCGTTTCATGCAGCAGACTCGCAAGAACAAGCTACGCGAGAGGTCGACTCGGGGATGGCTCAGCTGACTGCGGACTGGAATCGACTATCCGCTCAGTCGTTTCGTGCAGCAGACTCGCAAGAACAAGCTACGCGAGAGGTCGACTCGGGGATGGCTCAGCTGATCGCGGACGTGCACCTACACCCCCCTCAGTCGCTGTTGAGAACGACAGACAACGACATACAACCGACTACAATCACCCCACAAGTAGAAGACGCTTCCGCTTTCATAGACACAATGGTTGAAAGGATTCCTTGGAATTCGGGTTTTGTGGACTACATTAATCGCGTGGGTTTGTGTTGAACCGTATTCTATTTGAAGAAGTAATAGTGGTATCCGCTTCCGTTATTGTTTTCTATTTTTTTGCATTTTAAATCTTTCTAAACTCTCGTTTCAAGGAAAAACCCTTTCCGAACCGCTGCGTTTTGTTAATCCCTAATATATTTCTTCCCATGACCTTGAAATTCAATTTCTGCCCCTCAAGTACAACGGTGCTCCGAATTAGCGGCCCGTTCCAAGCGCCGTCCTAAATGCCACAAACACGATGCATACTTCCCGTCGGACGCCTATTCAGCTACTAGCCCTGCCAAGCACCGTTTAACGTTCGTGGTGGGACGGCAACCGGTGTTTCTTCGGGCCATGGTCAACACGGGGGTAATTTATATTGATTTAATCCATTAACCGATAATTGTTTTTCCTCGCTCTAGAGCGTCATCCAGCGTGACCAGATGGAGCTCTTATCGATGCGCCTCCGCGGTCTCTGTCCCCAAAGACGCGACTTTGCAGACCACGAGGCGGTCTTCGTGGTAGCGCGGGGCGGCGCCGGAACCTCCCAGGCGGTGGCTGGAGGTGGTGGAGGTGGAAGTTCACCGTACGGAGTGGGCGGCAAATTGCAGGTGCGCGTGCGGCAAAGTATGCTGGAAAATGTGCGACCCACGGTGCGCTACGTTGGCTCAGTGACCTGTCTCGACCACGTGAGTCTCTCTGTGCCCGTCTCCTTGTCTGTCTGCTTACCGACCGACCGACCGGCCCGCCTGCCCGTCTCTCTTGGCGCTTGGTGCTGCAAGCAACCGCCGTCTGTGGAGTCCTTTTAATCGGATCAACCGCCGTTTAGTGCCCCTCACGTTTGCCAAGACTGGTGTCGAATGTATCGGTACATTTTGGGAGGTTTAGATAACATCTTATTTTCAGATGACTTATTTATAGGGTATAATATCAGGTTTTGGTGGATTGTGGGTTTTATGCCCCAAAACAACCGCTCTACAATCTATCGCATACTACTATTATTTTATTGCTGATAAAAAAGAGTGGTAGAGCCGAGACAGCCATGCGAATCGGGTGATCGCGAGTCGTTATAGCCGATTTTGTTCTGTTCCGTCTAGGTTTACCGCCGAACCTTCATGGAGGCTGCGGTTAGTGGACACGTGTTTGACGTCTTACGGGATCTCGGATTCGTGAAGAAATTTGAATACATTCTCGAGGGCCATGTGCATATACGCGGTCGGGTCAAAGTGCTGGTCTACAGCATCTTCGAGACAATTAATCAACAACACGACGGTGTACGTCTCAAATATCCCCCTTTTGTGGCTTCCACAGTGCCGTTGGGCATTTGTCTCCCAGCGTTCTCACTCGGTGACTTGGGTGGCGCAAAGTGTCCCCTCACGAGTTTGGCCACGGCAACGGCTTCATACTTAATAAGGATATCCTTGAATTCTGCTTTTATTGTGCATAATCGCATTACTCTTTCCTTTTTGGTGATAGTTTCCAGCCAGAGGACCGATCGTTTCGCCATCGCACTTAATGGTAGAAGTGATTGCCATTGGAAGCGCTGCAGACGAGAGCCTATCCCTCGAGGTGACTGAGCTGATGGATCTACTCCACCCTCTCGTGGTTCCTGGCCTTTTAGATCATGCACGCTTCATGCTCAGGTGATTTGTGCCTCCACTCAAATTCCGTCTTTCGTGGAACCCCCCCGGAACCCCCAGCCGACAGCTTCTGCTGCAGCGCGTCTGCTGCATTTTATTCGTATATAAAATTGTTAAAATTATCCACACGATCCTTTCGCCTTTTTGTTCTAATTTCGAGGGGGAATGAAACGGTGGCTCAGTGGATGAAATTTTCGACGAAGTTACGATTAATTGTAAACACTGCTTGTTGCTAATAGGTAAATTTTGGCGTTGTCAGGACGAATAAAAGATAATTCAGTGAGATGATGAATCGGCGTGATGAATTTCACCGCGCAGGCACGACGATTGGGTGAGATTGCGGTCCAGTTCGAGTTTCATTGCTAACCCGTCTTCGAATGACGACAGTGGTCAGCATATCATGCCGGAGCAAATATTGGGATCTATGATCATCTCCGTCATTTTGAAACATTTTCATCTAATTTTACTATTTGCGACACGTTCTACTCAGCTCGCGTTGTCAAAAATCAGAGGCAGCCATAAAGACGACGTTTTCACTAAGATCTATTTTCGTCACCCATCTCACAACAAAAAAAACCTTTTTCTAACAATCACATGCTATCCGAACGCCAACCCTGCTTCGATGTCAAGGATTTGTATCGGACGACACGGACATTTCCTGAAAGTTTTGCAAGTAACTTGACACTATTTTCTTTCGTCGATTTCGCAATATAATCCACGTCCAGTGCTGTAAGGTTTCGATGGCTCCACACCTCCTGCAACTCATTCGCCGCAGTCGAATTCTCGGTGAGTAGTTCCACCCGGCACGTGGAAGATCCGGGTACAAGTCCGGGCCCCCGACGACTCGCGCCCTTAGGTGACGAAAGCGAGGACGGCGGGGTAACGTTGAGAGGGCAGGTGGGGTCCCAGACAGATAATAATACCATTACCTTAAATAATGAAGCAATCAAATAGAAAATTTTATTTTGTGCCTACATATAATCAATGCTTTTCATTGTAGGACAATCGAACGTCTTGGTTGAAGCATTGGTAGATGAGGATACCCTCTAAGACGAATGCTCCGGAGAAAATTGATCGGCGAAGGAGAGGAGGGGGGTCTTATTTAATAATAACTAACGTTTTTAGTAAGCTTTTACTTTCCAAAAGCTTTTGTAGTTCTTGTCTCGATTAACAGTTTTCTTTTAAATGGAACCGCAGCCCCTTTCTTCTCTCACGAAAATCTCCCCGCAATCAGTAGCTATGGTTCCATCGAGTTCTCGAAGCGTCCAAACGACTCCTTTAGATATCACTTTTGCGTCCCATCAGTCTTCCTTCCCCACGGTCAGCCGAATGGACTAGTCAATAAACGGTAGCCCACTGGAATTTACATGCAGCTCAATCATGGCTTCACTTCTTTTCCGGCTTACCGTCAAACATACAGTCGCTACCCGACACTGGTGTTGATTTGGACTTTATACTACAAATCGATTGGTCGATGACCTCCTGACAGAGAGGCTATACCGGACCTTGAAAAACTATGCCAGCCGTGTTTGATTCTACTTTTTGCGGCCGGTCCCGAAATTGCGCCCCAGCACCATATTACACATGATCAACATCAATCACTATCAGATCTGACGATTTCTGTCCAGTGAGACCCTAGCGAGCCTGTCTACTTACAAATGCACAGTTCAATAGTTATTTGCGTCTAGCCTGACTCAACCGAAATCCACCTCCAAACCCTGGAATCGTCGATCCAACGCGATGGAAGCCCCCTGGTGTCCACCACGGTAGTGTCACCAGACGACCAAGCGGCCACCGCGTCCATTTTACTAGAAGAGCAAGAGACCTCCTCCATTGCGACACCTCCCTCAAAACAATCATCTGCTCAGGAAATGGAAGTACTCGTCCCTGTCCCTCGCACTGGTGTACATTGCATTTTCTACCTTGTTTGCATATTCCATAAGGTTTATCATACGAGGATCGCTGTATGCAGCCGGATCCGGTTTCGGGAGTATATATTTGACAATCTTCCGAACGACGTGCTTCCGTTGCCCTCCAATCATTCGGATCGATGTCAGCATCGCCGGAATAGAATCCACCTCTACCCCACGCACTCTGAATCACTCGAGATTGTGGTCTGCCAAATCGGCTTGCCCTAACAATGGATGCGGGTTGTGGGACAACACGGCGAGTCGCCTTAATAATAATAATTGCTAACACGAGTAAGAATAATTTAAATTTCAAATAAATAACAATTACACAGAAATTTCGTTAAATCCAATCCTTTTTTTTTCAAGTTAGAAATATTTAATCAAAACATTAATGAAGCCAGTCCTCTCGCTAGAGATCGTCTACCTAATCGACTTTTAGGTGGCATTTATTGAAAATGTGCAACGCGTTCATCAGCTTTTCGGTGAAAAGAATCCTCACAATCTTCAAAACAAGGGCTTCTTACCATCAGCGTCGACCTTGCATCTGATCGCTAAGCATAGGCGCCAATGTCTATCGACATTGATGAAGCCGGTTCATCATCTTGTTAGACAAAGCCACTACATAATACCTCAGCGGTAACCTTTATCTACCATTCTATTAAATTCTACAGTTGCGCGAAATGTTGTTTCAGTAAATACATCTTTTTCATTAATTCGCGTCTTATCGATAACCAAATTTTTCATTTCGCACAATCGTCTAACTCATAATAATAATAATTGCAGTGTCTTTATTGAGGTCACGAGGACCCAAACGTTCAGCAGTAAAAATAGGCAATATGTCAAGTATTAGATGTGAAAATTTTCTTTTAGTTCCTGTTTCACCTGCTCTGGTGATACTAAAAATCGGGACAAATAGGGAATGACCGAATTGCGATATGCCGCTGTTCTTGTTGGTATTGAGCGGTATAGTCTACGCATTGGTCGAAGAGATTTACATTCAGATAAACTGGGATAGAGGGGATTGGAGGGGTCACTTAAAATACGAGCAGCGATTAGTGAACAATAATTGAAGTGGCGTTGAAAGATGATTTCTTGAATAGAGAGAATAGGCAGACCACTAGAAAACGAGATTATTTTAAAAAAGTCGATGAAGGGTTACAAAGTCAGAACATTTAAGGCCGGGGAAAATTACTGGAGAACAATATACAATAAGGGGAATTATACAGGCATGGACAAAGGTTTTTATGTGGCTAGAGCTTAAGCCAAGTCTCCTGAACCGACGAACTAGGAAGCAGAGTCCACGGCATTTACGAAAGACGGCATCCACGTGATCACTCCATGATAACCGACTGTTAAAAATAACTCCGAGGAATTTAGAATTTGAGCTCGAAGCGAAATTATGGAGTGAAGGGATTTCGGGAGTGTCAACAGCGGCTGTCAGGGAAAATGTAATATAGATGCATTTTGATGCGTTTAGCAAAAGACCATTCTCCGAAGACCACTCGAGTACCTCAGTGACTGCCTGCCCGAGCTGTTGATAATCACCATCCGTCTTGCATGCATGGCATAAGGTCAAGTCATCCGCGTATTTTATAAGTGTCACGTCGTTAGGGGACCGAAGGCTCGACGTGTAGTAGTTGAAAAGGAAGGGAGATAACACAGCGCCTTGTAGTACACCGCAGTTATTTGGCAAGGAGGATGAGGCTTCATTTCCGACTCTGACATGTTGACGTCGATTAGAAAAACAGTTTTGAAGCCAATTAATCAACCATCCTTCAACGCCATCTTCACATAGTTGAGAAAGGATGCGGGAGCGTGAAATAGTGTTGAAAGCAGAGGAGAAGTCCAAGAAAACTCCCTTGACGGCTTTCGCTCTGGCATCAAGTGAAGAGTGGAGTGTGTGCGATAACGTAGCCACGGCGTCCAGAGTGCTACTATTTGATTTATAAGCAAACTGAAAAGGGTCATCGGCAGCTTTAAGCATGTCATCTAATTTAGAGAGGAGGTGCTTCTCAATCACTTTTAACCACACGGATGAGTTGGCGATAGGTCTGTACTTCACAGGTCCGGCGGAACCATTGGCCGGTTTCGAAATTGGTGTTATAGCGACGTCTCTCCATTCCGAAGGAAAGGAACATTCCCCTGGGTCACAAATGGAGAAAATCTAGCGGTGACAGATTTTAAGAATCGCGGGGGCGACCCTGTCGGGACCAGCAGCGGTGGAGCTCTTGAGGCTAGCCAAAATTTGAGAGATAGAGGATTCGTGAGCGAGCAGGAAGGCGCTGGGATTGAGAGATCTAACGAGATCTTAACAGATGAATGAGTAGTCACTGGCAATTCCGTTGAATGCGTTTTTGGGACACTATTTATGACTACCGGTTTTCGTTTTTTCGAGAGACAAGAAAGTCAACCGCCCTTCATCGTCATGGCGCTATCCGCGTCCTGCAACAAACACCTTCAGCTACAAGAGCATCATGGGTTGCGGTGCTCGTCTCGAAGAAGTCTTCATGCCGGTTAAAGGCGTAGCATTTTTGTCGCTACTTTGGTTTTTCGTTCAATCATATCCTCGCGAAACCAACTGCAACTTCATTTGTGCTCTAGCTGGTTCATATATGTCATTTCCTGGCAGATGATTGTTTTGAGGAAGGTGTCGCAATGGAGGAGGTTTCTTGCTCTTCCAGTGAAATGGACGCGGTGGCCGCTTGGTCGTCTGGTGACACTACCGTTGTGGACACCAGGGGGCTTCCATCGCGTTGGATCGACAATTCCAAGGATGTGAGGTGAATTTCGGTTGAATCAGGGTAGACGCAAATAACCGTGGACTTCAAGTATTTGGTCTTACCCTTGCAACACGGTAGGGGACACGCTGAAAACAGTGCAGCTTAGTCGCAAGAGGCTCTATGAACAGGGCTCCATTGCGACACCTCCCTCAAAACAATCATCTGTCAGGAAATGGAAGTACTCGTCCCTGTCCCTCGCACTGGTGTACATTGCATTTTCTACCTTGTTTGCATATTCCATAAGGTTTATCATACGAGGATCGCTGTATGCAGCCGGATCCGGTTTCGGGAGGATATATTTGACAATCTTCCGAACGACGTGCTTTCGTAGGCCGACGCAAACAATTGTCCTCCCATCATTCGGATCGATGCCAGCATCGCTGGAATAGAATCCACCTCTACCTCACGCGCTCTTAATCACTCGAGATTTGGGTCTGCCAAATCGGCAAAAAGTATTTTCAAACACGGCTGGGAGAGTTTTTCAAGATCCGGTATAGCCTCTCTGCCAGGAGGTCATCGAACAATCGATTTGTGGTACAAAGTCCAAATCAACACCAGTGTCGGGTAGAAACTGCATGTTTGACGGTAAGCCGGAAAAGAAGTGAAGCCATGGTTGAGCTGCATGCGAATTCCAGTGGAATACCGTTTATTGACTAGTCGATTCGGCTGACCGTGGGGAAGGAAGGCTGATGGGACGCAAAAGTGATATCTAAAGGGCTCGTTTGGACGCTTCAAGAACTCGATGGAACCATGTCTACTGATTGCGCGGAGATTTTCGTGAGAGAAGAAAGGGGCAAGGTCACGGACAATCGATGTCCCCTACTCCACCGTGAAGGACATGTTGATCTAAGGTGCGCGGATGGTGGGTTAGGGTGTGTTTGAGTGTCTAACGAGTCGCTCAAGTGGTTGAAGGAAAAAAACGGAAATTGGTGGTAGAGAACGTGGAGCTGCAGAGTTCGGATTGGGTTCCCGTAACTGCAGCGTTCGCCGCAAAAAGTTTAGCTTGAGTTCAGGCTACGCAGTATTATAGTGTCGTGGCGATTTTTAAAAATAGAATTTAGAGGTTGGACACGTAGAGTGGACGGGCATTGCCAACCCACCTAGTTGCAGTCGCCCCGGAGGTTTCTCAGCGGATTGCGAACTGGAATCGACCATCCGTTCAATCGTATTATGCAGCAGACTCACAAGCAGCAGCAACGCGGGCGTGGTGACAACCTTCGCAATTTCGGCGAAACCAATCCGACTTCGGTAGCTCTGAGTGCCTACCACCAATTTCCGTTTTTATTTTGAACCCTGTATGCGGCTTGTCCGACCCTCCAACACACACATGCCCAACATCCAGGCCCCTCCGAACAACCTGTTTCTCGGGGTGGAGACGGAGGCGTCGATTGTCCGTGACCTTGCTCCTTTCTTCTCTATTGAAGGTCTCCCCGGAATCAGTAGAAATTGTTCCATCGAGTTCTCGAGACGTAAAAAGGAGCCATTTAGATATCACTTCGAGGCGACCCGCGGAGCCCGATCCAACGGTTTTTGCGCTTTTCACGCCATCCATGTTTATACCTCAGAGTCCAAAAAAGTTGATGATGAATTTGACCATCCACTTTATTTTACACAGGGAGAAACATTTCGGATGTGAATCGAAGTGTATGTGTAAGAGATGGTCACCCTCGTTTTGAGCTTATTCATCGTCAACATCGCAGTGCACCTACTTGTCAATCAGATCGACAAGCCCAATATTCTGCACTCGAAAGCCTCATAAACGACCTCACAGCGGCTGTTGATTATGGGAAACTCCGTATTTGTTACTTCAATTAACGTCCAGTCCTGTAATTTTTCGATGGCTCCGCACCTCGTGAAACGCATTCGCCTTTGTCAAATTCTCTGTAAGAGTGTGAACTCGAATCCGGGTCGCCACCTAATAAACAGGGACATCATCTGTCAGTGTGAGTAGGGCGGCATACGAGGATCACTGTGTGCACCCGGATCCGGTTTCGGGAGTTAGTTTATCTGATAGACAACCCGCATCCATTGTTAGGGCAAGCCGATTTGGCAGACCCAAATCTCGAGTGATTCAGAGCGCGTGGGGTAGAGTTGGATTCTATTCCGGCGATGCTGACATCGATCCGAACGATTGGAGGGCAACGGTTTGCGTTTATCAACGAAAGCACGTCGTCCGGAAGATTGTCAAATATATACGTATGGAACCTTATGGAATATGCAAACAGGGTAGAAAATGCACTGTACACCAGTGCGAGAGACAGGGACGAGTACTTCCATTTACTAGCAGATGATTGTTTTGAGGAAGGTGTCGCAATGGAGGAGGTTTCTTGCTCTTCCAGTGAAATGGACGCGGTGGCCGCTTGGTCGTCTGGTGACACTACCGTTGTGGACACCAGGGGGCTTCCATCGCGTTGGATCGCCAATTCCAAGGATGTGAGGTGAATTTCGGTTGAATCAGGGTAGACGCAAATAACCGTGGACTTCAAGTATTTGGTCTTACCCTTGCAACACGGTAGGGGACACGCTGAAAACAGTGCAGCTTAGTCGCAAGAGGCTCTATGAACAGGGCTCCATTGCGACACCTCCCTCAAAACAATCATCTGTCAGGAAATGGAAGTACTCGTCCCTGTCCCTCGCACTGGTGTACATTGCATTTTCTACCTTGTTTGCATATTCCATAAGGTTTATCATACGAGGATCGCTGTATGCAGCCGGATCCGGTTTCGGGAGGATATATTTGACAATCTTCCGAACGACGTGCTTTCGTAGGCCGACGCAAACAATTGTCCTCCCATCATTCGAATCGATGCCAGCATCGCTGGAATAGAATCCACCTCTACCTCACGCGCTCTTAATCACTCGAGATTTGGGTCTGCCAAATCGGCAAAAAGTATTTTCAAACACGGCTGGGAGAGTTTTTCAAGATCCGGTATAGCCTCTCTGCCAGGAGGTCATCGAACAATCGATTTGTGGTACAAAGTCCAAATCAACACCAGTGTCGGGTAGAAACTGCATGTTTGACGGTAAGCCGGAAAAGAAGTGAAGCCATGGTTGAGCTGCATGCGAATTCCAGTGGAATACCGTTTATTGACTAGTCGATTCGGCTGACCGTGGGGAAGGAAGGCTGATGGGACGCAAAAGTGATATCTAAAGGGCTCGTTTGGACGCTTCAAGAACTCGATGGAACCATGTCTACTGATTGCGCGGAGATTTTCGTGAGAGAAGAAAGGGGCAAGGTCACGGACAATCGATGTCCCCTACTCCACCGTGAAGGACATGTTGATCTAAGGTGCGCGGATGGTGGGTTAGGGTGTGTTTGAGTGTCTAACGAGTCGCTCAAGTGGTTGAAGGAAAAAACGGAAATTGGTGGTAGAGAACGTGGAGCTGCAGAGTTCGGATTGGGTTCCCGTAACTGCAGCGTTCGCCGCAAAAAGTTTAGCTTGAGTTCAGGCTACGCAGTATTATAGTGTCGTGGCGATTTTTAAAAATAGAATTTAGAGGTTGGACACGTAGAGTGGACGGGCATTGCCAACCCACCTAGTTGCAGTCGCCCCGGAGGTTTCTCAGCGGATTGCGAACTGGAATCGACCATCCGTTCAATCGTATTATGCAGCAGACTCACAAGCAGCAGCAACGCGGGCGTGGTGACAACCTTCGCAATTTCGGCGAAACCAATCCGACTTCGGTAGCTCTGAGTGCCTACCACCAATTTCCGTTTTTATTTTGAACCCTGTATGCGGCTTGTCCGACCCTCCAACACACACATGCCCAACATCCAGGCCCCTCCGAACAACCTGTTTCTCGGGGTGGAGACGGAGGCGTCGATTGTCCGTGACCTTGCTCCTTTCTTCTCTATTGAAGGTCTCCCCGGAATCAGTAGAAATTGTTCCATCGAGTTCTCGAGACGTAAAAAGGAGCCATTTAGATATCACTTCGAGGCGACCCGCGGAGCCCGATCCAACGGTTTTTGCGCTTTTCACGCCATCCATGTTTATACCTCAGAGTCCAAAAAAGTTGATGATGAATTTGACCATCCACTTTATTTTACACAGGGAGAAACATTTCGGATGTGAATCGAAGTGTATGTGTAAGAGATGGTCACCCTCGTTTTGAGCTTATTCATCGTCAACATCGCAGTGCACCTACTTGTCAATCAGATCGACAAGCCCAATATTCTGCACTCGAAAGCCTCATAAACGACCTCACAGCGGCTGTTGATTATGGGAAACTCCGTATTTGTTACTTCAATTAACGTCCAGTCCTGTAATTTTTCGATGGCTCCGCACCTCGTGAAACGCATTCGCCTTTGTCAAATTCTCTGTAAGAGTGTGAACTCGAATCCGGGTCGCCACCTAATAAACAGGGACATCATCTGTCAGTGTGAGTAGGGCGGCATACGAGGATCACTGTGTGCACCCGGATCCGGTTTCGGGAGTTAGTTTATCTGATAGACAACCCGCATCCATTGTTAGGGCAAGCCGATTTGGCAGACCCAAATCTCGAGTGATTCAGAGCGCGTGGGGTAGAGTTGGATTCTATTCCGGCGATGCTGACATCGATCCGAACGATTGGAGGGCAACTGTTTGCGTTTGTCAACGAAAGCACGTCGTCCGGAAGATTGTCAAATATATACGTATGGAACCTTATGGAATATGCAAACAGGGTAGAAAATGCACTGTACACCAGTGCGAGAGACAGGGACGAGTACTTCCATTTACTAGCAGATGATTGTTTTGA